>OY776112.1:334680387-335280387 GCA_963675035.1 Allygus modestus | reverse complement strand
TCCAAGTAGGAACATGTCAGTTCGTAAACAAAGTAGCTACTTAATCACATGTTTTAATGTAAACAAAGCAGACGTATTTAAATCCCCATGCTTTTCTTATGCGTGATGTATTACGTTATTTCTCATTTGATAGTTTCTTTTAAGAATACTTCTATTTTTCCCGAGTCTCTGGGATCAAGACCTTTAATTTAAGTTGCCTCCCATCATCCTGAGATTTGCCAAACTTACAAAATTTTGACTTAAACATTTCGCTTACAGAATTATATATAAAGATGACTTCAGTGAACAGATCACTAAGTAACCATTTAATTTAATTACTTCATTACCTTCTAGAATTTAAACATTAAATTGTAAATAAACAACGTACTACAGCTGATATAACAAAAACCAAACAGTGAAAGATAAACTAAAGATGTATCAGTTTGAAACATTTGTAATGTTTTTCTCAAATGATTAGTTTTATATTTTTATACATGTTATAAGAAACCCGGGTCTAAAGTAACAGTCTTATATATAGCAATTTTTGTTACATTTATTAAAATTAAATTCCCAATAAATCTTGGTAACCCAGCCAGCGGTTCCAAATTTGTCTTTTACATAATATTTTAATATTGTTAAATTTACTTAAACAATATCAAACCCACTGTGCCCGACGTTCTGTAGAAATAATCTCAACGAATGTAATACATTTTTGTATTAATATACGATTAAAACATGCTTGGTTAACCTTGGCAAATTGTAACAGTGACAATGTTTCCTTTATAAGGGTTGAATTAAATAAAAATTAATACATTTTTTATATATTTTTGAAGTAACGAGAACACTAAACTCATTTAAGGATAATTATTGCCATAGGCAGTTACTGATGTATTCACAGATTTGGGAGATTTATTTGACGGTTATTTAAACCTGCCAAAGGCATAACTTGAACATATTGAATTGGAGCTGCGCCATTTGTTTAATTTTGCATTTAAATGCGATTTAATGGAAATATTAAATATCATTTTGACATTTAGAGGGTGTGCGGTTGATTGTCAATAAATGAAATAGGAGAATTTTTATGATTTTAGGTTAGTTTATTAAATGTAGTATTGCAAGTTTTGATGATGTTTATTTATTATAAAATAGTTTATCATCTAAACAGACAAATATTTTATTGGAACAGATACGTTTTATTGGTTAATGGATGTATTCAAATAGCTGTAGTGTGTAACCCATTTTATTTTAGATACTACGACTTAATAAATACACTGTCACACAATTAATTGTCTAACTCATTACGTTACCTTGCTGTTTTGAAGCGTCAAACAACCATTATATCCTTAACTTTGCTATCCTTAGAATAAAATTATTCGTCAAATATAGTCTAAATTGACGTTATTAAATTTTACTAAATTAAAACGGCTTGACTGTGTTTAATTTCACTAAACTAAGACGGTTTGCAAATTGGTTCACCTGTAATACGAAATACACATAACAAAAGTTTATTAAAATTATTAAAAAAATTGTTAAATTGTTGTTTTTTAAATATATTATTTTAAATACGATATATTATTTCTAAAACTATGGCTACTGTGTATACTCAAAACTAGTTTTGTTGTGTGAAAAAAAAGGCTGGATTGAGAAGGAGTTTTGTTCAGTGACGTTTTCCATACTGTTGAGTTGCATGGATCCGTTCATTTACTTCGTAAACCTGTTAGGATTTTAAATTCTTATCAAACTCATACACAATAAGATACAAAAATACACTTTCCAGTTTTCAACTTTAAAATTAATTAAAATATTATTAGTAATCTGTGTTACGGTACTAATACAAAAATTACCGGTTTCACTAAACTATTAATCGGACTGTAATTAACTATTAACTTGTCTGTAATATTTGTAATAAGGCACAACAGTACTGGTCACAAGTGCATTTATTTTAAACAAAATTACAATGTATGAAATAACTTAAATTAATACATTTTTAAACAACTGTTATGTGGTAGCCAATATTCTAAAAGTTAGTTAGGTTTAAAAAACTTCTTAGGTTTTAAGTCGTTGTTTTAAACTGGTTTTGAAAGGCTGTATTAATACTGTCAAGACCAAACAAAAAACTAATAAGGAACACAAAACTTGAACATGTACACGAAAACCAGCTTTTTCCATTCATTATTGTTACATAAACTGTATGAAACGCTTTACTGCAGCAATGACATACCAAACACAATTATATCGTTATGCCCGAATACTGTCCTAATTTTAATGACAATTGAAATAGACCAAAGTAAAATTAATGTTTTATAGTATGCTAAAAAAGGTTTTATGGTTATAACTTCTAACAAAACATTCACAGTTTGAGTTCAAAATAAGCGTTTTACAACTTTAAACGAAACATGAATAGTTGTATCAAAGAGAGAATTTATGTGAATGAGGAGATAAAAATGGGAAATATTTCACTGGTTGTGGTTTTTAGGAGAAAGAAAATAAAACACAGATGCGGTTAAGGAGGGGAGTAAATATTTTTTGTAACGTTGGTATTCTGCATTTAATGTTAGTCGCTGGCTCAGTTGCAAGATTGGCGGTTCTACCAATTAGGACGGTTTTATTTTTTATTTAGTTGGTTGTAAAATTTACCTCTCTTTTACTTTTATCTCTCTCGTTCATCACCCTGACCATAATTTGCTATTGTTTATTAAAACTGCAAACTGTCAATACATAATGAAATAATGTGTGGTTATCATACAAATGGCCATGTTCACTATTCACTAGTAGGGACTTCTTTGAAATACTATGTTAAAAATGAAAAAGTACTTTGGCAGCCTATTGTGTTCTATTAACACTATCAAAAATCTTGAGACAAAGGTTTCTTCAAAAATAAAACGTTTATTTAATGTGTGGTTCCTTTATTCTTGCGTTTCTTTGAATTAGTAGTTTATTGGCCTTAGGAATCATATATTTAAACTACAGCGATGAAAATTCAATAAGGAAAACATAAGATTAGAAGGTTAAACGTATAACTTTACTGTAAATGCTATCGAACTTTTTATAGTGTTTTATTAAGGAACATACAAAAAAATCAAAATATATTACATTATTCAATCTCTAATATTACAGCTGTTAATTAACTCTCTTTTAACCTTGCTATATTTACTAAATTATATGAGGAGAATCAGTAAAATGTATCGTAAGAAAGTTTATCGATGATTTTAAATAGTATATTATGAAACCGAAAACAATACCAAGATACAGACTTACTGCATAATATCCAATGCTGGAATCTCAAAGGTAAAAAATGGCTGTGAGTTATTGTATGTAATATCAGGCGCACAATGCCTGGGGCTGCAGTAAATCTGACGGAATATTTAGGACCGAACAGAGGCGACCTCGGAGAGTCTTCTAGCAGTTATGGGAACATGATCCGAAACTGCTAGAGTTATTTAAAAATAAAATTTGGATTCGCTTGGTTTTTTTGTTAGACGATAAAACAAAACACCGAAGCAACAGCTCATTGTAGAGTATATCAGCAGTTTTCTTGGACCATAAGACCAATTGGCTCAGTAAATACAAAACATCCAAGGCTATATTTTAGTACATCTCTTTTTATTGTAAATAAATGATTTTCCCAAATATGTTTCACCTAGTTATATTATATGCAGCTGACACACCTGCAGTCATAAGGGCCAAGTTACAGTTGAAAACTAAGCTGAAACAAGCTGTTATTGTATTGGCATGTTGGTTTGAGGTTAAAGCTTGAAACCTAATAAAGGGAAAACTCAACTGGTAAATTTCCGTACTGCTTAATACAGAGAGGGTTTTAATAGTAGTGTACTTTTACCAGACCAAACAATAACAATGTGTAGTAATGCAACATTTTTAGGAGTACTATTAGATATCAATTTTCCTGGGCCATTTGTATTGAAGGTATGGTTAACAGATTAAATTCAGCATACTACCAAATGATAGCCACATGAAACGCTATTAATTTAAAAACAAGAATTATAATTTACTATGCTTACTTTTATTTAAAAGTACATTATGGAATTGAACTTTGGGACTTAGCTTCAGACGTAGAGAAGGTGTTTTAAAATACTGAAGAAATATTTAAGAATGACTTTTGCGTGTTTGAAGTCTTCCTGTAAGCATATTATCAAAGATTTAAAAATTTGAACAGTCCCAATTTTATACATATTATAGATTTTTTCAATGGTAAAATTAAACTTTGCAAGCTTTTCAGAGGAAAATTTTGCCTATAGATACCATCAAAATTTGTTTTAACAATTTTAACATTTTTTAAATAATGCTAACTTGAAGTGTAACAACAAAATATTTGACTTTATTTGACATTTCATTGAAAGAAAATAAAAAATATTTCATTTGAAAGAAATATTTAATTTTCTTAGCAAAATAAGAATTATTACACAATCGAATGATTTTTAATCAACAGAATTGACATGGGATTGGGTTCAAAATATTAACGCTTTTTTGTTGCTGAAAAAACATTTATTTGTAAATTACGAGTTCATTAAAAAAAATAGAGAGAGTAATCACCTTATGGTATGTATTGCCATTAAATTACTACTGTCAGTTCCTCACGTTCCATGCAAGCAGCTGCAACAAGGTAATGATCACTGTAGCCACGCTCCCACGGACACTGGCGTCACCACTCCCAGAGGGGCGCGAGGGCGATGGGGATGGCGAGGGAAATGGGTAGGGGGAGGGGTTGCTGTGAACCGCTAGGGCGAAGCCCACCCTGTTCTGACCCATGTCAAACACGGTGTAGTACTTCCTCATAAACACGTCGCCCAAGATGAAGAACGGAAGGTCGTGTCATCCTGTGAACCCGCTTATGCAGACGCGATCGTCGTCTTGCCCTACCTGGAAAAAATAAGTCAGTGATAAATAAGTATTTAACTAGCCATTCTATCTAGTATGTACAACAAGCTCAGTCAATAAAAAAAATTAATTCGCAAAATAATATTACTGGTAAATTTTAGCAAATTATGTTATTAGTATTGTAGTTTGTCGAGTAATGGCGACAAACTTGAAGTAATTTGTAAGCATTCAAAACAAAGTTGAAGTAGGCTTTCCAGTTAAAAATTCATTAACAAGCAATTACAAATACAGGAATACAGATATGCAGATAGATCAGGTCCATGCAATAACATTTAGGTGAAATTTCAACATTAATTAGGGCATCAACCTAAAAATCAATTACCACAAAGACGTAGTCAGATGCAGTGAGAACGAAGGGAGTTCCGCTTATAATGAACGTCACATCCGGCAAACTACTGAGTCGGACGCAATCAACCTGAAACATACTTTACATGTACTTAAAAACCATGAAGTTTATTTACACATATTTCTAGAAAAAAAAAATAATAAGTTTGGATCAATTAATCTTTAAAAGTTTACAATATTCTTTAAACAATTTAATATGAACGGTTGAATTAAAAAACCTATTGAATTTGAGCCTTTTCACCACATTTTAAGCACTCCTCCACTAGAGTCTATGCCTGCTCTTTAATCTTTTCATCAACATAATAAATAACAGAGCAACACGTTGACTTGAGATAGTCTGCTTAGGCGTTAGATGGTAGATTAGGGGATTAGAAAACCCCGGCATAGTCGCTAAGCACGTCTAACTGACAAGGTAAATGTTCATCAGCTGAGGACCACGGTCATAGAGAAGGCGTTGCACCCCTTATAGTCCATAAACATGGAGGGACCAAAATGAGAGAGAAGCTTGTCATAATAGATAGCCAAAACAACTCCTACATACTATTGCTTCTTCATTTCTGTGCCCAATGGCAATCTCAAAGCTAATCTTTCCTGATATTCTAGATGGTCTTTACTAGATGATCTTTACCAGTCTAAAAATTGTCCTGGGATTTGAATATGGTACCCTTATAAATTAGTAAACATTTCTTACAGAGTGATTTAAGCTAACGAAATTATAGTAAGCAGGAAAAAAACGGTATCAGGAAACTGAAACATACTTTCTCCCTTTTAGCCCACCTTTAATGAATAAATTAATTGTTATATACTAAAATTATGGGATATAAAGTACACGGTCGATTGTACAGAAAATCTTCTAATGAAGTTGTTTTCAAAAATATCCACCAAAATCCCTCTTTTGGAGGCACTACAGAATCCTTTGCTACACACAGGGGTTTTAAGAGGGGAAATGCCCCCTCACCCACCCCCCTGGGTTAAGTGGTAACATATTTCAAATATACTCTGTTGGTCAGTGCTAACTTGACCTGAATATAAAGTTTTAACGAAATTGATCAGTAAATAAGAGATAAATACTACTTTTTGTATTTCCAATTGGAACAACATTGGACAACGCACTGTGTTTATCGCAAAATGAAAATGTCAATTTTCGCCGCAAACAGCAATCTTAAAATAATAATTTTAGATACCAAATTATTTATTTTTAGTGAATTTCCTTTGGAAAGTGAACTATTAGCATGACCCGCACGGTGAAACTTAAGCCTGGGACCACCATAGAAGTTCCTAACGTGACCCCCTGAACACGTTTTGGGGGGTCGTTCAAAATTGTATATATATATATATATATATATATGTATATATATATATATATATATATGTGTGTGTGTGTGTATGCACTCTAGCGGTCGCATTTTTTGTCCGATTTACTTCAAATTTGGTAGGGACGTTGCTTTCTATAATCTGTTGGACAAGTTCGTTGGGCAAAACAATCGGAAAACTCTAAACCCATTTTTTGGAGATTAATCTTTCAAATTTCAAGTTTTTTGGCCCAAAAAGGGTCAGAAAAGCACCAGATGTAAAATTAATGCATGTATAAAGATGGGAATTAGAAAGGTGAAAGTTTTAAGCCCTCTCTCGTCATCCTAGCATAAATATTTATCGAGTTATTAAAGAAAATGTGTATCAGCTTAACACAGTACGTTGTCTTATGGGGGTTCTACACTAGAAAAGCCTGTTATTCTTTTGTTAGAGTACTTTTATTACCCCCAGCAACCTCACGTCTACTTTCAAGCCTGACTGGACCTTCTCCTAACCTTATAATGCGCAAAATTGTATTCCCAGCTTTGCAAGTAAATGAAACCAGGAGTATCAATCAATGTTTCAGATTTCGATAAAAATTGGACAAATGTATGTTTTTACACTGATTTTGAGTTTTAAAAGTTTTTATGTGGAAATTCACTTCCCTCACGTCAGTGTGCTGCGTGAAAACTCGTTTTTAATTATAATAATTAATATGTTTAACATTTATTTTTTATTATGAAAAATCCAAAATACCCCCGTAGCAGCAAACCTGCGTACTCAGCGAATTTCCAATGCATATATATGTATCTTAATACCACATAAAGCCACATACCAAGTTTCATCAATATACATTCATAAATAAACGATTTATGACATTTTAATTATTCTCCATAAGAATAACATGGCGGCTGAGTATGCAGGTTTGCTGAAGGAAGGAAAACAAAAAATGGGGTTTTATACAGATATCAATATAACTCATTTAGGTAAAGCCACGTACCAAATTTCATTAATTTATTTTCATAATTAAGGGAGATACCACGTTACTTATTCTCCATAAGAATAACATGGGGCTGAGTACGCAGGTTTGCTGCTACGGGAGCCTTTGGCAAAAAATTGTTTTTTTGAGCAAATATCAATGGTCCACAACCAGATGAAGCCGTATACCAAGTTTTGTCAGTATACGTTCATAAATAAGCGAGATATAAAATTTTTCTTTTCCTCCATAAGAATAACATTAGACAACGTACTGTGTTTAGCACTTTCAATATCTCGGTAACCAATTGACGTAGAGAAATGATCAAAATACCAAATTGTGTGTTTTTTTAAGCTGAATCCAATGGTAAAAACTAAAATTTGACTATTTCCAAAATTATATGTAAAAAATTCAAAAAACCCATTTTTGGGGTACAAAACCCCCCAAAAATACCCCTTCGGATAAAGCGATCTGGCTGGTTTTCGAACTTAAAGTCATAAATGTTACTTTACACTTTTATACCAAATTTCATCAAAATCGGATAATATTTACGAGAGTTATCGTGCTCACGGACACATATATATATATATATATATATATATATATATATATATATATATATATATATATATATATACAGTTTCGAACGAATGGTGTTTTTGGGGTCTGGGGACCTCAAAACGAAAAGTTATCATGGTCCCGGGCCTAGGTCTTACCATGCCGACTACGGTAGTAGCTTCTTCCCTATAGGGGAAATTCGCTAAAACTGAATTTTAGATGTTTTAAGACCTGTAATTTCCAAACCCGAATTTTTCAGAAATGTGGGTGGTGCAATTTTGTTTTAAATTTAGAGCATTTCAAACCACTTAAGTTTAATGATAATCGTTAGAGCTGTTTCTAAGGAAAATGGATTTTCATGTTTTTTAGCGGTTTTGGGGGATAACTACCCTTAAAAATCCAAAATTCTAAAAAAATACAAAATTTTTAGGTATCGTAGGGTGAGTACTTTCATAAAAAATTTCATTAAAATCGGACAACTGGTGTCGTCTATAGCTTTGTACACATCTTGAGAGCGAGAGAGAGAGAGAGAGAGAGAGAGAGAGAGAACTAATATTTCCAGTAACACACTAACAATTCAAATTCAAAAATGTTGACGAAAACAATACTTTCTTATGGGGGGAGAAAGTAAGTAGCGTGATTGGATAACACTTTCTTTATAATAACTAGCTGATGTTCCGTTCTGTAAACGGGAATCTAGCAGGCCTAGAAATTGATGTTTTAAAAATTGACATTGTAATCAGCTGCGTGATTAAAAAAATATAATACCATAAACCAATTGTTTATTAGCATGATACATCTTGTTACAATTACGGGATGTAATAAAACCGTTTTACTACACTTCAGTATTATTAAATCTTTCTTACACTGTACTTGCATACAAGTCGGTAAACATATATAAAATGTGGAACGAGGCGATCGATTTCGACCAGTCCCACCGGGCCTGTCGATAACCGGTGAGACTGGTCGAAATCGATTGGCTTGTACCGTATCTATTTATGAATGTACGTACTGTGTAAGAGTAAATATATTTTGAAGTGGTTAAGACGTTTTTAATTTAAAACCAATGTCTCCATAAGATTAACATTGGAACGTTATAGGCTCATGGGGGGAGGCTTGAATATCTATGTTTTTTAAGATCCCAAAAGGCACATTTTGAGGGTAAGAGATACCAACCATGTACAAAAATTAATAGTTTTCGAGCTATCAAAATTCAAGAAAAATCAATAGTTTATTAAAATAATATCCTACTAATGTTAAAGTTTTGATATATCTGTGTCCGTATGAACGTGTGGATGGTGGTTTAGAGTTCCATCACGCAAAAACTACTGGACCTATCACGCTAAAACTTTGCATGAACATATCGCACTAACATATAGACTTGCTAATATCTACACTTAGGGCTCCAGCCTACGAGCCCAGCAAGTTGCATTGCAAATCTTATGGGAGAATGGAATTAATAAAATTACGAGCTGTAGTTAAGATTTTTTCACCATACTACGCTGTAATCACCTGTTTCCGGAACGTCATTAATCTAACGAGAGTTTTTCCGTCCAAGGGCCAAAAATTGTCGGCCCTGGGGCCGAAAGTCTTCTGATCTATTTAGCCAGTGTTGCCAGCTTGTTTTCAAGCGTACACGACGTTACCTAGTTAATACGTGCATGCTATTTTGTGTTCTTTGGTTGAAACACTGAAAAAAATAACAACAAAATTCGAAATATTGTACTATCGATGTTTTGTTTATTTGTTAACTGTTTTTAGTCCGAAATTGCATGAGGCCGCTCGTGTTTTATGACCGATTACATTTCAAGATCAATTACAAGAGTGATTGAATCTGCAAGAGGATTTATATTTTCAAATAATCACAGCTGTACTTTCAATGTTTATGTAAATAGTGACATTGGATTTATAAACCTTATCCTTCAGAAATAAAATCTTTAAATAACATAAGACAATTCGAAAATAAATTAAAGCAATACCTTATCGTTAAATGTCCATACAAAATTAAAGATTTTTTAAATGAAAACAACAATGAAAATATAATATAAATTTAAAATCAAAATGTTGTGTTTCAAGATTGGATGAAGATTATTTTGTAAGATTCAAGGATTTAAATAATCAAAATTCTATCAGTTATTATTAGCATTACATACCCTGTTAATGAAATTTAGTCTTATCCATAGTTTAATTATGGCAATTAAGATACCTACCAATAAAGAAATAAAAACCCAATGATAGTAAAAAAAAGTAAAATAGAATGAGACTAATTCATAACCTCATAGTTTCGTTTATAGAATGTTAATTTTCAAATAAATATTCACAACTTTGTTTTATAGTGTTTATTTCATAGTGTAGTATGGTGGAAAATAGCGTTCGCACCTCTACCGAAAGGGTTTTGCATATTCCTCAAACGTTTTTATGACCTCGGACAGCAAACCCCCACTTTCAGCCCTTGGTGCGAAATATACTATTGCCAGTTACTGCAAAAGAAGTCATGTGGTAAAACGTAAACAAAGATTGGATATTACTGGCCAGGTAATATTTTGTAATGTGTTTTATTTTTTACGAGCAAAGTCGCGGGAAACAGCTAGTAAATAGTTATTACGTTACCACAGTTTAAGGGCTAAACAATTTTTCTATTTTAGAATGTCATCGATAGTACAAAAATTGTTTGCACCCGATTGACTGGCCATACCAGGTACAGGCCACTGGGGGTGGCTCTGGCTCCTAAGGCGGTGTTGAGGGTGTCCATAAGGTTGACAGGGCCCATGATGAAGGTGGTGCCGGAGTCTGGAATGGCGGGGTACGAGGACGACAGCTGGGTCGACCGCACCAACAACCTGCAACACCAAACCAAGAACATCTTTGACAAGGATAACCTAGAACATAATGCTGAACCGTGATAGCATTTTGTAACAAATGTATACCATTGACTATATATACTGAAGGAGACATCCCATCTTTATGGCCCAGTTGTCCCCCTTTCAGTGTTAGCTAGAATTTGAATTGTATTTATTTCGACTAAGTCACCCACAGATTGTACTGCTGTCAACTATTTGTTTTAGGCATTTACGTTAACTTGTAAAAAATCTCCACCCCAGAAAGCAAGTGATAATCAACTTATGTTTGTATTATGACACACCAGCTGTTACATCATTCCCTCCTTGACAGGATAGGTAATAGATGACCGGAGAGTACTCTGTTGATGATCAGTGTAACCACGCCCTCTTTGAATCCTAGCTCACAATTGTAGGTACAGCTTTTACAATCACTATGAGAAGTCTAGTTCAGTATCCATAGTAAATAATTTATACTGTCATCCAATAACAAAGGTTAGCCAAAGTTAACAATTATTGGGATAGACAGGAATTGGGGGTAGCCTCCCCTTGTTACACTTTCTTGAGATTCAATCTCCGTCAATATCAACATTCTTGAATAAAATTATTATATGTACGACTGAATGTATCGTCCTTTTTCAGTAATAATGGACGTATCTAAAAAATAGATTTTTTTAATCTGTCAGTAACAAACTGCTCTTTTTTCCCTGAACATCTCTATGTAACATTAAAGATTTGGCGTGTCTCATATATTTAAGATATTTGTGACTTACAATTTTTATTTGTTGTGATTTTATTTTACGATATTACGAGTCTCATTTCATGATCTCGAAATAAAGAATGCTCTCTCTCTCTCTCTCTCTCTCTCTCTCTCTCTCTCTCTCTCTCTCTCTCTCTCTCTCTATCTCTCTCTCTCTCTCACTCACTCTCTTAACAAATTGTTTCATGAATACTGACAACTTGAGATACACCTGTTTGGCAGGGAAAAAGATAATATTCCAATACAAATTTAATGTAAGTAGGCGTAACACAAGAGGGAAATGCAACAGAAAATATGCATGCTTAACAAAATCTATGGGAAAAAAATCATGGATACACTTTTTTATTTGATTCTCCTGAAAAGTTGCCAAAACTAAGATTTATCCCTAGAAACGGACCATACATATACCAACCATAATTTTTACCAAATAGGCGAAAGGTTAAATGATACATCTCAATACCTGATATTTTGTACATAGCCTACATGGAGTTGAACAATTTCAACTAATGGACGAGCGTGTTAGGTTCTTTTGAGGTATTTTTATTCAAGCAAAAGACTACGAATCAATTTAAATTCTTAGAAGTCAAAATTCAATTATTAAACTCTATTTTAGAAGATTTTTATTTCAATAACGCGATTTTAGAAGGCATACAAATTGATTTTAACTTTTTAAAACATAAAACAAGTAGTACAATTAACAAACAACAAATCTCGGAAAGGTTTTCAAAAAGACTAAATAGCTCAACAAGGAAAACAATGATATAGATTACTTGCAGTAACTTCTATAGAGTACTTACATGTAACTCCAACTACATACAGATGTAACAAAGGCTAAATTAATTGATCAAGATTATTTCTGTCATCTCTCAAAAGTATTTTACTATCAAAGCCTTTTCATTTACTGTTGCCTTAGCCGTCCACCTCAATTTTCCAGTAGCTTTGCTCGATGACCGGGGTGTATGTGAATCCTCCCATGTAGTGATTTGGATTAACTCCACCAAATATCAGTTCACCATCATTGTCGGAATCAGCAGCCCTGAAAAAATCATAAATTATAATAAAGTTTTTCATAATGATTTTCTACAGTAGAAAGTTATTTAATGGGAGAAGTAAAGGAAATATGTTATCACTACCAAAAGTATTAAATATAAACCAGAAAATGTATTACCAATAGGCACTCTGAGAAGCCCAGTAGAAGTATGTTTGTCTTGTATTTCAAACATAAGAGGAAAAACCTTAGCCTACATTTAGAAAAATGTTGCACCACCACATACATTCCCACGAGAGGCGGTGGCAATAATAGGCCTACATGCGATAAGTCAGTATGTTTCGTCAGTTAGGTAATGTGTAACGAAGCCATTCCTCGCAATTAATAATTTTATTGCACAGATAAAAGCTTGGGTATCCCTTCCACTTGATGTTTAGTTGTGATGAGTATTCACGCCATAATTAACGTTAAACCGTGACCCGAACTTTTGAGAAAACCGCAAGTCTGACAAACATCAACCACAAACCTTAATGCATGGTCCTGGGATAAAATCAAGGAAAGTACAGTTTATAGATCAAATTTCTCCTTTGAGAATAAAGGGTTGAATTCATAAATATGTAAAAGCTGTGTATCTTTGGGCAGTGAGGTATTTGGTTTGATTTAGAAACGAAATCTAGATGGTCGAGTAGAGTTCTTGAGCTATGGCTAGTTTGTTAAAGTTTAGTAAGGGAACGGTCTAAACCCTGGCTGAGATTCTAAGTATAAGTTTAACATGATCTTAGGAAGCGTCATTAATTAATAGCACAGTAACAAATGGTACCTGTAATTGGGTTGGGTACCTTAGGTGTTAAACCTTAAATATAACTTGGATTATTAAGAACCTGTTTTCAACCATTACTATTCATATTATTGATACATTTTATAACAGGGAAAGCAGTCAAACTAGTAGTGGCATCTTGAGAATCAAACCAGCATCTTTTAAATCAAATAAAGACTCTAATCGTTAGGTAGTGAGATGCCTAGATATTTTTGTCTCACCTTTGCCTGAAAAAAAGGTGAACAATCAGAACTTAGCAATAAGTAAGATCTGTTGGATAACCAGTGTGATCAGCTTCGCTTTCCCTTTAGTTTCTCTTATTTTCCTGAGGCTAATTTCCCTGAGACCATGGCTCAGCCTAGATAACGCGGAAGGTCCGAGCCTTTGTAGGGGATCGCTGGTTTGACTTGCCTGAAGAACCTAAGAGGAAGGTTTCTAACACAGCTAACTCAAACTGACTACAAGGAAACCCGGTCTAGAATAGAGATCCTCTAGCTCGTTCTGGAAGACAGGAGAAATCACTCTTACTCTCTTTACTTACTGTTGTTGATCCAAGTAGGAGAAGTTAGTAACTAGTAAATTAGTTAATGATTAGAAGCGAATCCTGCTGCTTCAGTCTACAGTGTGATGCAATTCCAGAAGTTGGCTTGAAACAGTTGATCTCACTTATGTACTGTGTTTTATTGGAATAAATACCTGTTAAATGTTCAATTAAATTTATTTCTATTCCACCGTAAGGGAACATTGAAACTTGAAAATCCCATGGGGCAGAGGCCTAAAGGTTTTCAAATAACACACAAACGACCACTCAATACCTAATAGTTTTTCCAGTAACCTGGTCACAACCATTTCCTTATTATTTTAGTAAATTAATATAATCAAGGAGATCAGTAAATGAAAGTGATAGTACCTGTTAAGGTAAAAAGCGAACACCGGCTGGTTGAGTAGTCCTTTTTTGATCATATTGACGAAGGGAGGGTCCGTTTGCATCCTGGACAACTGGGGGTACGCTAGGCCGAAGATGCCGTCAAACTCCGATGATATGAAGTCGCTAGATATCTTAGTTGACTCTCCAAACAATTGGTTGGGAACTGAAATGCCCATCACCTGTATAGAGAACAATCATCCATATTAGTTATACTTACTTGCCAAGTTAATTCAGTGGATTGAAATAGTAAAGTTGTGCTGCAATTTGAGTCGGAAAAAATTAAACAAATAAGAACCTAAAACGAGACTTGTTAATTGAAAGGACGATCGTATTATAATTTAAAAATCTAGTATTGAAATTGCGAAATCTTAAGCTGGCGTTTAAAGACACATTTGTGTCAATGAAAGTTTGAGGAACTCCAGAATTTTTTTAGCCATATAAGTTTAGTTTAGTATTAAGTTCGTAAATGTTAATTTAAACATGATTAGGTTGACTAAATTAGTATCTACGGAGTTCACAATTTATGTACATCATAGTAATACATCTGTTGAGATTTTAAACTAACAATTAATCTACAGTCTACACCTTTTATCATACATTAGTTTTACTAAGATTATCTCACAATAATCCACATTTTTTTAGAGCGACTACCTCTTAACCTTTAGATGGTTTTTTAACCTCCAGATACAACATTTTCTTCAAGAGCGACCAAAGGACGACTGCTCGGCCCTAGGTACTATATTAATAAACAAGCTCTAGTTGTTGGAAGAACAAATTCCTACTCATCTTATTTTTATGATTGATGTGCTAATTTAAAGAGGTCAAGATTTAGATTATGCGAACATCCTTATAATCTTCATTCGTCTTAGGGTTATGCACCAAACGCCTTCAAAACTTCAATATAAATCTATGGTAGAGTATAAATTAAATTAACTTGTATATTAAACAGTTGTTGACACATAAATAAACACAGAAAAGTAGCGTGATAAGTTTTACAGAAATTTTATAGTTAGATAGTGACTAACAGAATGGCAACGCAGCATGCACAATGCGCTTTGAGGGGTGATGTGAATTCAAAAGCATGAGAAGAGCATTTGCCCGCGTTCAAGCGGCAAGTCCTACTAGTTCAATTAAAATAGTTAATATTATGGACAAAGAACCAACCTTTAGGCCAACTAGGACTTCCGCTTACGTTTGGCAGTTTTTAATTAATGCGGAAACAACTTTAGACTGAGCTCTGTCCAATGACACCGAAAACTGAAAATCGATTGAAAACTGCTGGAGGGGTAACTAAAAACCGTATTGTATTAAATACCCCGTCAGAGCAAACCTGCATACTAAGCGAATTTCCAATGCATGTATATGTTTCTTACTACCACATAAAGTCATTTACCAAGGTTCATAAAAAAACATTTATAAATAAGTGATACATAGCAATTTATTTATTCTCCATAAGAAAAACATTAGGGCTGAGTGTGCAGGTTTGCTGCAAAAAGAAATATAACAAATTTTGTTTATATATATGTTATATATGTTTATATATATGTTTATATATGTTTATATATGTTTATATATATGTATGTTGATATATACATTAATTTGCACGAATAGTGTTTTTGGCATCTGGGGACCTCAAAACAAAAAGTTGTCATGCTCTCGGGCTTACATGAGACCTACGGTAATAGCTTCTTCCCTATAAGGGAAATTCGCTAAAACGTAGTTAAATAAAATTCATATAGTAGGGCTACTATAAGATAAATGTTAAAATAGTACCATGAGTACCCTGAAGATCTTCAGGGTACTGATGATACTTTCCTACAGCTAAATACGTAGTCTATAGATATTTTCACACTGACCCTGACGGTGTCCTGGGATACAAATCCCTCCGTGCTGCCACTTCCGTAGGTGATCGAGAAGTTGTTCCCCACTGGAGTGTAGGTGAAACTGAGGTTGTGGTTGTATACTCTGTGGGTATCTGAAAAATTGTATATTTCTTTACTAGTGCCGAAAGTGGTCTTTTCCGCCACGCGATCAGATTTTTCGTGAAATTGGATCAAGTACGATTTTTGAACAATATTTTTCATCACGCTGTAAATAATAATATTATTTATACCTTTTTCCAATTTCAATTTTTTATTTCTTGCATGCGCATTTAGTAGTAAAAATGGTCCGATCTTGATGAAATTTGGGACAAAGGTGAAAGGTAGGATCTATTTTCATGATTTCGAGAACCAGTCAGGTCGCTCTATATTAAAGGGGGTTCTGGGGGGAGGGTTTTGTACCCCAAAAATTGGTTTGTTGAACTTTTTACATGTAATTATTTTTAAACCCAAACTTTTGTTTAGACCATTAAATTTGGCTTAAAAAAACAATCAATTTGGTATTTTGATCATCGCTCAACGTTAATTGTTTACCGAGATATTAAGTGCTAAACAAAGTACGTTGTCCAATGTTAATCTTAGGGAGAATAAGTAAAATGTTATATCTCGCTTAGTAATGGACAAATATTAACGAAACTTGGTGTTTCGCTTCATCTGGTTGTCGTCTATTCTTATTTGCACAACAAATAATTTTTACCGATACCTCCTGTAGCAGCAAACCTGCGTACTCATCCCCATGTTATTCTTATGGAGAATAAGTCGAATATTATGTCTCCCTTAATTATGACATAAATTAATAAAATTTAGTATGTAGTTTCACCTCTTGTTGAGTTATACTGATACTTGCATAAAACCCATTTGTTGTGCTCCTTTTTGCAGCAAACCTGCGTACTCGTCCCCCATGTTATTCTTATGGAGAATAATTAAAATATGGTATACATCGCTTATTTATGAATGTAGATTGATGAAACTTGGTATGTGGTTTCACCTAGTTGAGTTATATTGATATTTGAATGAAAACCCATATTTTGCGTTCCTTTTGCAGTAAATCTGCTTGCTCAGCCCCCATTTTATTCTTATTGAGAATGATTCAAATGTTATATATCGCTTGTTCATGAATGAAAATTGATAAAACTTGGTATGCGGCTTCACCTAGTTGAATTGTATTGATATTTCCATCAAAATCAATTGTTTGTGTTCCTTGTGTCAGCAATCCTACATACTCATCCCCAATGTTATTCTTATGTAGAATAATTAAAATATCGCCTATTTGTTACTATATTTTTATGGAACTTGGTAAGCGGCTTTATGTAGTATTAAGACAAATATGTGAATCGGAAATTCCCTGAGTACGCAGGTTTGCTGTGACGGGGGTATAGTTTTTGGTACTCTCAGCTGATATAGAAAACAGTTACTTTCGGCACAGTGCAGTGTGATTAAAACATACTTACTATTCCTGCCAATAATAACTTGTAATAACATTGGCGATAACATGCAAAACAGTAAGAGGTAATTTTTATTTATAAAGGCGGAGTTGGTTTTATAAAGGCTAAACATTGAGAGTTGAAAAAATAAACAATACAATTTACGCTAAATATTCTGTTCTTGATGAATATTACTCACAACTGAGTTGCAGATTATATGTAGAAAATATCGTTAGCATTAAATAAACTAAACACTTGAATTATAGAAAATCTAACAATTCAGCTCTTTAGATATGCCTTAGAGATAATATGGGAAGAGTATTTTACAAGTTTAAATTAAAAAATAATGTTTAAACAACAATTCGTGCTGCTGTGCCCTTTCATACTTAACAACTTATAGTAGAGGTCTTTGAAATATAATTATTGGGAAGGATAACATAAAGATCCATTGACATTGAACTTTATTTATTTGTAATTTTTGACTACTAAAACCAAATAACTAACACATACGTAATTACCGTAGTACTCATTCAATTACACTAGGTGTGAACAAATTCATTTAAAACTCAGAGATGCATTTACACTTATTCCTGTTCTCATATACCCGTCGGCAATGTTTTCAAGGTGTGAAAAAGTATCGGCAAACATCGATAAATAAATAGGCCACCATGATAATCATAACATATTATTGGATTTTATGATCGGTGTGACCTATACAAACCAAGGTCTGTTATAAACAACCTCAAACCGGTTGCCTATACTGAGGACGAGTAGGATCACTGACGGAACAGGATAACTTAAACCATCTCACCAGTCAAAATAAATTTCTCGTAAAGCCAATGAACGTCCCTTATTACCACCGTGTATGTGAATGCAGACGTATAAAAAAATCTTCCTATTTTTTAAAATGTCTACGTTAAATTCTGTGAACTACATTGTTTTTATTTTTGTACATCACTCAGTCCCCCCAACCGATACAACTTTTACGGTGAACATATCTCGCAGGAGTAATTCTTTCAACACAAACTCAATAAGACAGCAATATTTATTACAAATTCAAAAGTGGTCTCTAACAGTACACAATTCAATTTCTTATGACGTTAAATCACTTACTGATTAACTTACCACAAAATGTGGCGTTGGTTATACAGAACAGGCGGGAAGGAACCCAGAGATCTGAGGAACCTGTGGCGAACTGCACTAGGAACTGTTGTGGTTCTGTACCAATGGTTATCTCACCATAGTAGTACATCTGTCAACACAAAGACCCAAATGCTCAGTTATGATTATACTTAGGAAGGGACAGTATTCATCTAACATTCCTTGGAAATCAAGGTTTAGTCAGCATAAATATATACAGGGTGTATACAAACTCTCTGGACACACTTTGTGTATTGTTACTTAGGTCGAGATAATAATAAGGCAACACATAAACATGGGTCTAAAATGCCTAGTTTTTTGTCTTTCAGTATATTTGTGATTTATATGTATATATATGTTAATATATATATATACATACTTAAAACAAACAGACGTTTTTTCCCTTAGGGGTGACTTCTAGGGATGTGTAAAGATGCCGACTTAACTATGATTTCTCAGGTAACCTTTGCTAATCAAACAAAAAACCCAAAGGGGTCATTGACCCTCTCCTAACTATCCCTCTCCTAAATGCATTCCTACTTAACCCTAAGGGTTTTC
Source organism: Allygus modestus (assembly GCA_963675035.1). Lineage (NCBI taxonomy): Eukaryota > Metazoa > Arthropoda > Insecta > Hemiptera > Cicadellidae > Allygus > Allygus modestus. The sequence goes on along the minus strand of OY776112.1, from coordinate 335,261,008 downwards.
CTTACAAACTAACCTACTGTGTTTTACAATCGATAACAATGGTCGCTTTATGAAGTTCAAGAATGTTTTAAGGGCAACGTTAGGAACATCCACTCTGGTCACGGATTAAGTCACCAAAAACTTATCTTATTTGGAAAAGTATTGTATGCTTGTGCAGTCAAAAAATCAATGGATGTTGCAGATAATATAGCTAGTAATTAATATAACTACTCACGTCATAGAAGTCATGCAGATTTACTTGTTGTCTATCATTTAAGTTGTGCGGAGTCACCTTCAAAGATTTTCTCAGACTTAGTGGGGTTTGCTTCAACCTTTTCAAGCCCACAGAAAGTACTTTGGTTTCTATATTTTGGCTCAGGGATCTGAAAAATTAGTTACATATAAAACAAAAAAAAAATGGCTTTAACATACGAAAATGACGGATTAACGTTGGTACTTCTAAGTGTTATTAGATTTTCTAATCAGTTTCCAATCAAATTAAAATGTGAGTGTCTCGTACAATTAAAAAATGACGGAAATCTAACCTAGATGAGGTCATAATAAAGGTGCACTGTAATAATTGCACACTAAGTACTAGTAATAAAACCCAAATGACCGTAACATAGAAACCGCATGTACATTAAAAATTTCTATGGACGTCAAATGAAAATGTAAAATTTGTAATGGTCTGGAGTTGCACAAAATATTTCGCAATATTTTAAGTTATTTAAGCGATATATTTACCAATATTCAAAATACATATTTCAGCAAGGATGTTGTAGTTTTATCTATGGTCATTTGTGCATTTACATATGTCGTAAGACCTTAGTATATTGTATTGTCTAGAGATGAAGTGATGACAATCTTCATATATTATTTCTCAAGAGTGTTTCTTCGGTAGGTTATGTATCATCAAAACCAATAAATAAGCCAACATTTTTATTACGTTCACCAATAACTGAAAAAAAGAAACAACTTAAACTCATAAAATCGACTTATAATTAGTAACTCTCGAACATTTATTGGTCAACGTACAGGTGGCTCTATATTATAACTAGAAATGCAACTAACTACAGGTGTACAAAGCTACACAGTTCTAGTAATGCGTAATGTAAACATACTTCGACATGAGTACCAACGAACCTTACCCAGAAATGACAATGAAGAACATCACAATAGCTATCCTATAAGGAGACATGGTGCAGTGCGGCGGAGCGGAGGTAAACTGATCTCCCGGTATTTTTATTTAATCTAGACATGGCCGTTACATAATTCTTCATATCGACTTTGCTATCTACTGGTACTTTAAACTCAATAAAGTATGTACTTTTGAGTGATTGACAGATAATTTACAATTTGAAAGAATTAATTTTGTAGTTACTGATACTGTCTGCGGGATACAACTGTTAGAACCGTCTCAGCGCGGGAGGCGTTTTGAAGCGAATTAAAAGTTTCAGAAAGTAATTACGGGAAAAATGTTTGCATTGAAAGTGCATTTTAGCGAATTTCCCCTATAGGGAAGAACCTATTGCTGTAGTCGGCAAGGAAGGTCCAGGCGCAGGACTATGATAACTTTTCGTTTTGAGGTCCCCAGATGCCAAAAACACCATTCGTTCAAAACTGTATACTAAACCCAATAAAACTAAACCGTTGACTTTACAACTTTCAAGGTGACTCAACAAAGTCATAAAAGGAGTTTTCAAAGCGGGAAATCCTTGGAAGAATTTATTATATTACAATAGTGTTTAGAACTAAAGTAACTTCAAAATATTTTTGATCTATTGTTTTGAAATCAGTTTTATGATATTTATATCGAGTTGTAAATATTGATATGACTTAAGTCTATGAGGGCGTAGATCTTGCCGTAGATGAAGCTTTGATCTTGAAGTTCTCATTGTTTTTAACTATGATACATGTATCTACTTACCATATTTCAGCTGAATTTTTCACTAAGCTTAAACAACATAATCATAATCACATATTCTTAATAGTAGTGGACGGTTGTATAATGGCCTTGTATATGGATATTTTCTTGTGAAAGGAGTAAGCCTCAAACGTCCAATGCCTTGTCTTTAACGACGTTAATTATTAGTTTATGACCATAATTTTAGGCCAACCAACATTTTATTTTCGATTTAATTTCGACTACACAAGCATACAATACTTAATAAAATACGACCAGTTTTTGAATGTGTGTGTGTGTGTGTGTGTGTGTGTGTGTGTGTGTGTGTGTGTGTGTGTGTGTGTGTGTGTGTGTGTGTGTGTAATGAGCACGATGACTCTTGTGTAAATGGTCTGATTCTTATTTGATGCAACATTTTTTATTTTAAGTTTGAAAACCAGACAGATCGACTTATTGAAAGGAATATATGTACAGAGTGTGCCGGCCGTCCAGCATGTGTAAACTGAGAATGGTTTGGTCTAAATTCATCAAACAAAATTCTTACATTAAATTAATGTAAACACAGAATACATGCACGTGTTATACAAATTAACATGCATTTTATTTGATAAAATAAGGTTTATGGCTGATTGCAGAAAAACTAAAAGAGATACAAGGTTTGGGTAAATTAGAAAGTTGTTAGGATTTACATCACGTTTTCAATGGTTAGCTTTTTGACATACGCTACATTTAACTTTTTTTAATTTTGGGCATAGAAGCATTTTCAAAAAAGTATGTTACTAAAATTTATATTCGTTAAAAAAAGCCTACCATGTAGCACTCCAGAGTAAAGCTGAGTTTATCACGGGTAAGAAATTTAAAATGGAAAGAAGATACGAGTACTCTACGTAGATTTTGATGAAAATATTTTTAATAGATTTCCTATATGCGTTTTAGTGTGAAAGAAATTGTTTTGAATGAAACTCATAAACAAGGGTACTCATTTGTTATTTTATTCATCTTAAATATAATGGTAGACCTTACCAGTGAATCTAATAACAATTTCACACACACTTATGTATATCATACATAGGACTTCATATATAAGTGATAACAATTTCACACACACTTATGTATATCATACATAGGACTTCATATATAAGTGATATATATAAGTGTGTGTGATATTGTTATTAGATTCACTGGTAAGGTCTACCATTATATTTAAGATTAATAAAGTAACAACTGGGTACCCTTGTTTATGAGTTTTACTCAAAACAATCAAAACAATGTCTTTCCCATTAGAACGCGTATGGGAAATCTATTAAAAATATTTTCATCAAAATCCACGTAGAGTACTCGTATCTTGTACCATTATATTTAAGATGAATAAAATAACAACTGAGTATACCCTTGTTTATGAGTTTTATTCTTCAACCAACATGTTTCGGCATCAAAAGCCATTTTCAATGTTAATAAATTTCACCAAGTTTGGTTAAGTTATAAAATTAAAATAATAGTAAAATGGAAACAAATAAATCAGAGTATAATCAAATTTAAATTTAAAACTAATGTATAAATAATACATTGGTTGGGAGTTTGTTGTATATTTCTTCTATCTATTTATTTTCTTGTCTCATGCTCCATATTTTATTAAAAATTAGATTTGTAACGGTAAATTGTGAATTTAGTACATTTTGGGGATTTTCTTTGTATTTCATACCGTCATATTTGTGGCCATATTTTCATAGCTGTGGTTTGAATCCAACAGTTGTTCTGCGTATGTAGATTTCATTCTTGTCTTGTTTTTGTTTTTTAGGGCTTGGATATGTACTTTGAATCTTATTTTAAATAGTCTTCCTGTTTGCCCTATGTAACACTTTTCACAATCAGAACAATTAAGTTGATAGATATAGGATTTGTTGTATTTACTTTGATTGTCTGTTGGATTCGTCTTTCTCTTGATCATTTCAAATGCATATATTTGTTTTGTCAAACGTTTTTTCGTATTGACTTTTTGATGCATCTGTTATATGGTAAATTTATAAATCGCTTTTATTCTAATATCTGATTATGAATTGGTTGTTTCCTTCTCTTCTTCATTTTCTTAATCATTTTTTCAATCACATTTGTTTTATATCCGTTTTTTATTGCTAAGTATAGTATTGTGTCTTTTTCTTTTTTGAATTCATGTTTATTTATGGGTATGTTGTTTAATCTAAATATCATAGAATGGAAACCAGACAACTTATATTTCCAGCGGTGGTTTGCCGTTGATGGGATAAGAAGTTCGCTTTGGGTTGGTTTCCCTATTAATACTAAAACTGTGTTTATTTCCCTCCTTTTTATTTTTTGATCTAAATAATCAATGGAATTAGAGTGATTTTCTTTCGTGACAACTATCTGAACAGAAAAAAAACAGAGAAACTCTGTCAGAGAAAGTACAATTCACAATTTATATAATTTAATCAACCAAGAAGGTTGGGTAGGTTTTTTTTAAATTTTCAAAATGCATTTTTTTATTATTATTTTTACAATTACCATTAAAGCTAACATACAATTTCGCAATAATATTTTTACTTCTTAGTCAAATGGCTAAGGAGGAATTATAATGGTAACTGAAGTACGTTTATCACTTACATACACTTTAAAATATAAACATAAAACGATTCTTCGATATAGTTTAAAATATATAGTTGGTTTTAAGGGAGCGGCCACCCTTTGACCCCCCCCCCCACAAGGGTCATGTGGAAGCATATGCTGCACATTCTAAATAGATCAATGCTAGCTAAATCAATATCCCATGTGTAGTTGAAAATTATGGCTGAGTAAGATTTAGTATTAGTTCATTATGAATAGTAATACAATTTTTGATGACGTATTGTGTTTCCCGTAAATCTTTGTACAATAATAACTAAGTGTAATAATCTATTTGGTTTGTTGTGGTCTTTTAATGATAACAGGTACACTTATTTGCAATTTTAAGGTGACGAACTCCCATCTTTAAAGGTTTTAAGTCATGAGATTTCTGACACCAAATATACTCAGAAATGCAAGTCATTCAATGTTGGAGATGCCAAAAAATTATAAACTTAAAATATAATCAAATTTCAATTAAAATGGGCACAGACAATTTTGAGACTATTGATGTTGTCTACTTGTGTACAAAACCACACAGCGAGAGAGGCGTGAAAATCACTGTTCGGGGTTCAGAGATCTTAAAAAAAATAGCTATACCAATAACTCAAATTCAAATTTTTACGAAAACAATACTTTCTCGATGTATCATGAACAGGAGGAAAAGGTACGAAAACCCTTCACACTTGTTGATATATCATTAACAACTCATTGTTAGTGAGTATTTTTAGTTGTACACAGGCTGTACCCAATACATGCGGGAATGTTAAGTGGGTAAGAGTAGTAAGTAGTTTGTGCTGGGAAGTGATTACGTAGCCCAATTATAACAATGCATTGACCTCACTATTCCTTGTTTGAAGTGCATTGTTGGATGGTGATGGTTTAGTTATTTAATAATTGATTGCATTCATTGTCCATTACCGATTGAGAAAATGTAGTGTCACGACGTTTCGAGATCTGAAATCTTATCCCGTCTTCAGGTTAGGAGGATGCCTAGAATCACAGAGAAACGAATCTATAGATTCCTTTGTCTGTGCTAGAATATAAGAAATCTCGACGGTGGTCTCGCTCGAGCTCTCGCTCTGTACAGTTGTGTGCCTCTTCGCCTCGCTCGAATTTCTGGATTTTGTGTTTTTGCACTGCATTACAGTTCTCTATTTCTGGTTTTATGTGTTTTTCCAGCTTTGCTTGGATTGTGCCTCTGACTTTGTTATATTGTCTTAGATATTCTCCTAAACTGAACATGGGACCAGATACCAGATCCCAAAACGTCGTAAAACTTGTTTTTCTCAATCAAATAAGCTAAATGCTAAATGTCCAAACAACATTAAAATAAAAATCTTATTATGTGCACTAACCACTTAAACTGATGGTCACCACGTTCATTTAGCCACTATTCTATTATTAACATTAAAAAATAAGAAGAGATGAGAATAAAATCAGACACTAGGAGTCAGCCGTTGCGCTGAATCCCATGAAGGGGTTTATTGAGCAATTCTTTATCAGCGGCCGCAGACTCTTTTCCCCATCCTTGGCGAAGTTTTATGTTTCAATATCGGGAACACAAAGCGATTATTTTATTTCCTTATCGTTTATCGATTTCCATAAAAAATCCGTAGCTCGCAACTGGTTTCCTTCTTTAGCAGTCTTTTCTAATATTATAGTGTACAAAATGAATTCTGTTGTAATCGTAAAAACCATTCTTATTCTGTCTAGTATGTGTGATGGAAATATTAAACGTTTTTGATAATTATAATATACGGTTACGATTTAAGGTCGTAGCTTTAGTTCATAGACCGAACTATAACTGAACAACTGCATCCCTTTCCAACATAAAATAATAATCTAGTATTTAAATAATTAATAAATGGGAAATATTAAATTAAAAAGGACAACCTGTACCACATTAGGACAATTAGTCAACATTAGTGATTATTAATTAGGGTGTCAATATTTAAAATATTTAACTATTGTGGTACATAATTATTGAATACATAATGCAGAAAATATAGGAAAATGCTTGATTTTCCCTTATATTTAATTTAAATAAATCTTTTAGTGCCACACAGAATAAAAAGTTTTTTACCGATAAAGAAAAGGATTTCTTCGAAAGCGTAAACGAAAAATGAAAAGACGTTTAGGGAACATAAGTTTGTACTTTTCAGTGTCATCATCTATTGTCAGAGAGTTATTTGAAGTGTTGAGGAGAAATCGCTATTGAACGTTTTTGGGTTACGTTATAAACGAACCCGAGAGCTCCATTACTGGTAGCTTTGTGTTATGTTTGTAATCAATAACCTCGCGGTTCGCTGCACTCAGTCGCCTCTTAGCTGGCGGAAATGTTGCAGCTGGAGAGTATGCTGCAGTCTGTTAAGTGGGGTTCCAATTGTGGGGATTTTCCCCCTCGGTGGGGAATGCTTGACCTTGATTAAAGGTAGGGGGGGGAATTAGTGATTTCATATTTGTGGATAAAAAGTGGGGATAATTTGTCAGCTGAGATTTTGTTTTTGTCTGACCAGTGGAAACCAATACTGGGATTCAAGCTTTTTGACAGTATTTCACTGATTATAATGAGCATTAGCTATCAGTAGCTAATGCCTTCACTGATGCCATAATAAATAATTGATTTATTAACCTTTATTGGATGTAATTGTATTGTAAACCAGTTTGGCGCAATCCCACGGTACAGCGAAAATTACCTAATACCGAGGGTTCCCACGAGAAAAATCAACTACGCACGATTTTTAAAACAACAGCGTACAATTTCGGAAGAGCAACGTCACACCTGGAGGAATCTGGCAACTCTATTAAAACTCTTAAGTGATGTCAGACCAATCACAGGGCGAGTTTGACGTAATTGACCAATAACGTAAAGTTGCGTCATAACACGGAGGGGTAGACGTAAGTGTGGGAGGGAAGGGAATTTCTGAAACCTTGAAAACGAAACTCAACTGTGCCCTGCCTTCTCATTGGTCGAAAATGTTCTATTGCGTGGGAAGCTCTATATTTAAGAAAAACCGGAGCCGGAGCACATTGGGCACATTCAGCATATTCGGCTCATTTGGATCAGTCTCAAACCATTAGTTGTCGGGTGATCGGAGCGTAGGGGCACAACTGCCCGTAAGTGTGTTATGATGAACTTAACTGTCTTAACTTGCAATATTATGTCGGTCGGGCAGTTAATTATCAGTAATCCGTAACGATAGATTTTTAAATTATTAACCTGAGTTATGTTAAAAATAGCCGGTTTACGTTGATGGTAGGCAAAGGCTACTCGTATCGGTGGCGTCATTCCGGGCACGGGGGTACCTACAACCACTGGCGACGATGATTAGGACCCTAGTCCCCGACCGATGAACTTCACTGAGATGACTCCAGCACCGCATCAGACTCCATCTCCTCTCAACATATTACAAAGCTAAGTCTTTCTATTTAATTGTAACAATTATTGATTGTACATTTAAGGGAGACATCTGTGTACTTGAAGAGCTGTCAAGACTTCATTTAAATAATGCAACTAAATTTTTGTTCTGAGTTTTTTTGTATAGAAAGTAAAATAGTTTTGTTCACATATCAATCTTATTACTTTTAGGAAATAATCCCCATTGATCCGCACGATTAACTTGAGATAAGAAGAAAATGCTCTTGAACACATTTAAGGTCTAGGAAGTAAATTTTAGCAGTTATACGTTATGGTTTAGATGAGCTAGCCAGAAACGATAATTAAGCTATAATTTGAAATTGTTACAGGAGCCCCTGGCGTAATAGCCTACTGATAGTATAATTTGTAGTATATTTATTTTTAAGTCAAATAAAGGGATTTGTGAGCTATATTTAAATTGCCTAGTGAATTTTTTAGCACGCCGCTGGTAACAGTGTGATATAAAAATATATCATAAACAATACGTACTTATAAAAAATAAGCGCACTGTTACACATGTTTGGTATAAATTGCAAGCTCTTACACGAAAAATGTGCCTTTTGGGGTTTTGAAAAACGTCCAACTTCAGGGCTCCGCCCCATGTGTTTCTAAAGTTGCAATGTTAACCTTATAGAATTATATTGTATTGAGCCAAAAAGCTGATTATAATGTAAATTAGTAAATCATCTTACTCCATGCCTGCTAGATTCCCGTGCGGTAAACGGGAAAAGTGTTGAATGATTTTATTGAGCGACAATCAAGAGTTTTTAGCTTCGAGAATTGTGAAAAACAAAATGAAGATTAGGAACATTTAAAAATACTTTCAGATCGACTAGTTTTTAGGTTAATGAGCCTACTATTCAAATAATTGTATTTGTTAACTTCAAATAGTTATATATTTATTAGTAAACCAGATAGTTTATGTACTATTATTGCAATTTTAAGTAGGGGATGTCGTTTGTAAAATATATTTATTAAAAAGGAAATTTTGCAAGTTTGAGTGGTTTTACAAAGTAGGGGGAATATGTGGGGAATTTGTTGGGAAATCTGAAAAATGAATAACGGGAACACTGAGTTCATAAAACCTCTCAAGTAAATTGTAAGTACTAACAAAACCAAATTCCACTACTCCACTAACATTTGTAAATCCCGCGGGAGCAAAGAATTGAAGAACTCCTGAATAAGCAATAAAGTAAAATGTTGGATTTCATTTAATTTTATATTTTAACTAGCTTTTTCCCGAGGCTTTACTTGCGACAAATTAAAACACATCAAAAATATTGGCCATACCAGTACTATTGAATCTTTGTTTAGTTGTACTATATGACCTCCTTTGCCCTTCCTGACAAACAACTACAGCTGATAATTTTGTAAATGATATCCTCCCATAACATTTGCATTATAACTTACAGAACCCGTGGGGTGGAGCCCTAAGGTTGGATGTGAACATTATCAGTTCTATATGTTAAAGTTACGTGTTACCTTTGTTCTTGCAAAATTTTAGCTTAATCGGTCCAGTAGTATATGGGTGATGGAACTACAAATATCCATACATCCAAACTTTTACATTTATATTATTAGTAGGATATATATGAGGTAGTGAAAAACTAAATCACCTAAAGAGAACACGAATTGTGACCTACATTTATAAATTTAAAAAATATTGTTTGAATTTATTTCTTAAAGAGAAACTATAAGTTGTGTAACGACATCTAAAAATACCGTTTAACTACATTTTATTTTTTTGTTGCGAGAGTCGTAGTTTATCGTAAGACACATGTGGCTGGCAGACCGTCAGTCTGTTACTAACGCAATCACTGCAATCAAGTGCAATACTCATGTGTGATCAACTTTATCTAGAACCCAGCAATTCTTATCAATTACTGCGATAAACATCCGCGTGATGCTATGCAAGGTTAAGTATACACAGATAGACGCAAAATGGTGCCAGTTAAGCTGGGTTATTATTTTAATACATTTTAATATACGACTTTCTTCATTATTTTTCTTATGTGTTGTTATAATTGTGTGACCTGTTCTTTCATGCTTTCTTTACTAAGCAAACATTTTTAAACCTTTTAAACAGTAACCATGGTGATATTAATCCAATTAAATACATAAGATACATTATAGATTTAGTGAACTAAAGGGCAGAGCCTAATGACTTTTGAGTAGCCTAAATGTTTCTCACACCTCCAACCTAAAATGGGGACACAACTTTAAGAATCTTAGTAAATACGTTTTCTTGTGTAAAGCGTTCGATTCTGGCCTATGATTGTAAAAGAAAGGCAGTCGTTATTAAACGACAGTTCCGACTTCTCTGATGTATAAGAAGTAAAAATAAATAACAAATTCAAGGCACAGACACAACTACAGTTTTATTTACATTTACATACACACTGTTCAGGAATACACGACGGTAAATGTTTATATAATATGGTATAAGGACACAATGATATTTAATAAGAAATACCAAAACTTTAAATACAATTAATTAAAAAAAGTTATAAATCAAAACCTTTTACGTAACTTTATTAATTTGTATACAATTATTGCCTATACAACAATAACAAAACTTAATGGTCCTACTTTACTATGAAGTAAAACGGAATTGGAATGTGTAATTCAAAGTAAACTAAAAACCAATGTTTAAAGTTTTCTAAATTACTCTATTCTTAATATAGCTTTCAGATAAATATTAACTTATTGAACGACTTCTAGCTTATTTCATAAATATTCTAACAACTGTTGCGTATTCTTATGATATGTTCGGTAAGTCGAGCTAAGAATAGTTGTCAAATTTGGTTTGTTAATTTGATTTTATCCATCATTAGGAGAATAGTTCACTATTCAGATTTCAAATTTATTATTAATTTATTATTTATAACAGAATCAACGAAAAAGGCAAAAGAGCAACGGAAGAGATTGCAAAACAAACTGCAGCTGGTTTTGGCAGGTATTGCATTCGATATTTACTCTGCTGGCTCCCTGATTTGACAGTTTATTTAAACTTTCGTACTGAATATTCTATTTAGAATGACAGTGAAATATATATATATATATATATATATATACACACATATTTATATATATGAGAAATAATCTAATATTATTATAATAAAATATACAGTACTTTAACGATAATTTTACCCCCTTTGATAAGTTAAAATATATAAATATTTTTATGAACCACAGACATATTTTAACTGTGGAATTCTTTCACCATTTAATTTTATCATTAATAATTGTAAAAACAGTAATGCAAAATTTTATTCCTGGAAAAAAGTTTACGTTGTTTTAAGACTGTGGGATAATATGACTTTAAAATAGTCAGAATAAATATTTTTTTCGATTTAAAAAAAAATATATTTAATGGTTTTAGAAAAAAACTAAAAGAATTTTGTCTAGAGCATTATTGTTACAACCAATACTAAAATTTTTATTGGATATCGTTAAACTTATAAACCTAGTTTATGAACCGAGACTTATATTATATATATATATATATAAAATATAATATAATATATATTATATATAATATATAATATATATATATATTATATATTATAATAAATAAACATATCCACGCCGACTATTAAATAGGTAAATTATTTCTAATAACTTCCCCTTAAAAAGGATACTGAAATATTTAAAAATTACGGTTTGGTCGAATACAAAATAACATTAATGAAAAGTCTTATGGTAAAAAAGGGTATGTGTATACGAATTTTAGGTGGTAACTTACTATATTTTATGCAACTTAGCCAGCTCAAAAACAGAATAATTCACCATATAGTAATGTAAACTCGATATATCGTATTTGAACGCAATATTTCTCTGTCAGCTTGGATACCACTTGACTGGAGATTGCACAATGAAAAGTGTCGCTACAAACATATTTCAGTGTCAACGGCGGAGACAAATGTTGTGGAAATAATTGTGACAACTGAGAGAGCCTCAATGGCCAACACTGCGACCGCTCCGCTTGTGATTGTGACAAAGGTTCTCCTTGTTACATGTAATTAAAACGTACTTCAACAATACGTAGGTTGAAATAGCTTTTGAATAACATAATTTAAGTTTTAATTTAATTTTGGTGTTTTAGATTACACTTTTTTATGTTACTAGAATTTGGTATGCGCAGCCTGCTCATCCTGTTTAAATATTAAACAAAACAATGACAGTCTGTTGTTAGATATAATCCTTATAACAGTTGTTTATTTGATTAAATTTAATTAAGAAAAATCACCAATAATGTGACAAAAACCAAATAAAATTCTTCTCCATATGAATATTATGGGGTGTTGGAAGTCCCATAGGTCAGAGCCCTGAGGCCTAAATCGAAAATAAAAAGTCAATTTGTGTATCTGCACACCTACACGCACGTTTTGATGTATAATATGTAGAGGTAAATCTTTAAACAAAAAATCCTTATTGTTTACAAAGTTTGCATATAGCGTATTAATAATATAGATAGAAGAGTTTATAAATTATGGACATTTTTAGGGGTATGAGACATTTACTGCAGAGACAGTTCTCTTCACCTTAGGGACGCATTGCATTTTTATTTCTAGCCCTAAATGTTCCGAACCACCGGTTGTGGTTATAGCTAAACACCATTAGTGATTGGGTATGAACCCGTGACTTTGCGAACCAAAGTCATGAAGTCTAAATAAGCATTCAGCACATCGAACCATGCCACTCTTCGCCAGACATATAAGGTCAAACGCAATTTTTTTTAATTAGTTAAAGTAAGCTGATTTGAGTATTTATGATGAGTTAAATATCGGATATCAGATTTTCACAACTACTTTTAAATACCTATAGTATACACGGTTTAGAATTTATACTTTTTATATAGAGGGAAAACAAATGTAAAAGAGACAGTATATCAACACAATAAATACATAATAAATAATTATTTAGCATCATTTAATATTTTAACGATAAATCACCTGTACTAAATAAAATAATTACTTATCAATTACGATTTTATTGGGATTGGAAATAAAATCGACTTGGCAAACGACAGAAAATTATAATGGGGTTGAGTTCCAACGAGATGGGTTAGCAGTAATTTCTAGATTAGAAACTATAATTTACTGAGGACCATCTCTGTTTAGGTCGTTTAACCTACACAGACCTCTCAGTTAGGGCTCTATAGCTTTCTGCACGGACTATAACAGATATACTTAAACTAAAATTTGATCTGTTATTAAATCTAACGACTAGTAGACGTATAATATAATTTATTACACAGGATGATCAAAAGGTACTTCCCCAGGATTTGCATTGCATGTTGGTATATGAAGTGGAAATACGTTAGTTTATTGAGATCAAGGTTTCTCAAGTTTACACAAAAAAGAAGATGGTATCCCAATTTTGTCTGCGTCAGATTTTGGTCCTTAAAAAAGTATAATCAGCTTTCTTTTCACTATCCGCCGTTGAAGTATTTAAACCTCACTTATTTTTTAGATCAGCGTAAACGAGGGTCAATACAATTTGGATTAAATAAAAAATATTTAAATGCATTGAAAATTGGATTTAAAGAGGTTAAAGGTTTAAATTAAGTGATGTTTTGCCGATTTCCTTTTTGAACAAATGTTTGTACGTTGGTGTATCAGATTACTTTAGGTTAACTAATTTTCATGTAAATGAGAAGGCGAATCGGAGAAAGAGATTTTAGAGGCCCTTTGGACTTGTTTCTGTCGGTTATTCGGATAACAAAAAACAGTTTGTGGGTTGTGGGACGGTTTAAATTTTGCTGTCCACAGCGTCCATTTTTACTTTAGGTTATAATTGCTACTTAAATCCAATTGTTAGACCAAAAATATTAATGTTTAATTAAGGACTAGTGGAGTTCAATTACTATGAGATTTAGGGGGTAAGTTTCATGTTTTTAGTTAATTAAATACAGGATAAATAAAATATGTTTTACAACACTATAAAGTATATTTACACTTACAGTGTACTTACATACAAGACGGTAAAATATTCACAAAATATGGTACAAGGTACAGTATAAGTGTAAATATATTTTATAGTGTTGTAAGTCTATTTTATTTATCCTGTAGTTGTAATAACACGTATCATGCTAATAAATAAATTATTTGTTAATTAAATGGAAAATAACTACAGTTTTAGATTATTGATTTACAGAAGATTGATAATCTATATTAGTAGTAGAAAATCAAGGAAATAAATATATTGTTCAGCCGAACATCAACTCCAGTCACACCATTTAATATTGTGCTGTTATAATAATCTCACGTGGGGGGATACGTAGCAATAAGTGCCAATAGACTCAGTAATTGCGCCTGATGGTGCACTCTGTGCTTATTTATGGACTGATTCCACATAATATTGTCTAGAGGCGCAAACTGTTATCTGTTTATGCACCATTTATTCCGTAATTTGACTAATTAAATAGAGTGGAATGTTAGAGCATTCATCCGCACAGCCGCACATCTGTTGAATCTAACTGTTGTTATTACATACCGAATAAACTCTGCTGCCTTCCATTTAAACTTAACACTTAAATTTTATACTCTTTTTGAATCCATTTAATGGGCGATTTCATCATCAGAGTATGCATTACAACTTTCAAATATCGAATTTAACAATATATATTTAATTTATTGTAAAATCCTTTTGCACTTGAGCCAACTCAGCTTAGAATTAATGTGGTATATATATTTTGCTATTAAATAAATTTAACAATGGTTATTTTACATATAATCAGTAACATCCTATTTAAAATTCAGTATTGTGGCATGCATTCAAATATGTAAACTGACTCATAAAGCGTTAAAGTTTTAAAATAGAGCTACCTTAGTATAAATTAAAAAGTATTCGAATTACTAACGCACACAAAGCGTTCGTTATGAATTGATACTTATCAGTAAGCAACTATGATAACATGTTTGTATTCACATTTCTGCTTACTCGAAACCAATACAAAGTTTTATATTATCAAATTCTTGATTATTTAGTAGTTTTAAAAGACTTACAATCTGGACAGTGAGTTTTAACAATGTTGAAATCATAAATACCAACTTAATGAACTATATACAGCTTGTTTATAAATACAAAGGTTTTACTGATTGTGTTTGTTAATGATTGAATAAAAATATAGTAAGAAATATGATTTAGATATAATAATTCCTCCACTAAAAAAAGTAAGCTAAATAGCAGGAAATGAGCAAATATATGGTTATATAATAAAGTAATCAAAACTTTTTGAGTAATCAGGAAAAAAATACAAGAAAAATAACAAAACAAAAGCAGCTAAAACATCTCCGCAGCACAAGAGAACAAAGAATTCTGGAATTCAGCCAATTGTTGTCAGTTGTATTGTAAGGGCGTTGGTCTGTCCAGTTTACTGTTGTGAGAGCGCTGTCAGCTTGGAATCTGTGATAACAAATTGAACAATCGGCAACAAAATCCAACTCTTCTAAACGTTATATACCATAAGAATAATATAAATTGTGTATTAGAAAGCAGAACATTTTATTCCGTACCAGCTATTTATATATTAATCGAAATGCACCAAAGATAAATTTCGAAATTTGAAACTTTTAGTTTGTCATTATCGTTTCTTTTGCTGCGGACGAAAAGTAAAAGTCTCTATAAAATCAATCAATTTATTACAAAACTAGAATTTTCTATGCGCAGCTTGTGCATCTCGTTTCGAGAAGCGAGAATTTTAAACAGTTAAATGGTAAAAAAACAAAGACAGTCTTGTACTAGCATTTAAAAAAGGCACGAGCCACTAATAGTTAGGACATTTCCTGTGGGAGCGCTGCCATTGTAAAAATTTGAAATCACACCGAGCGCTACCTGTGGCAAATTTTAAAATTACAGCACCGTCTTGATAAATTGTAACTTTTAGTTCGATAAGCTAGAGCAGTCTAATGGATATGGCACTGGATTCACGATCATGCGGACCCCGGTTTAATTCTACCCTTTCGTGTTTACTTTTTGAGGTACAACTTTTTGTTATATTTTACACAAAACCATTTTTGTAATAGGCCTATGTTACAAAAAAAGAGACGCCATACAGCGCTCTGCGGGGTTAGGTTAGGTTAGTTTACTATAATTTGTTCGTAAATGTAGCGTAATTGTGTAGAATATAAGTAGGTTTCTTCTGTTTACATTTGAAAATACTACATTTCACTGCTTATTTAAGACACACATTGTTTTCTCATAATAAACCATCTGTTGCGGATAGTTCGTTCGTCATCGGACGAGTTTGTCTTCCTTCGGGTGGCAAAGTCAACACTTCCAGTGGCTCGTGCCTTTTTTTAGCTTATTGTGTCTTTTGTTGGATATAATCCTTATAACAGTTGCTTATTTAATTGAGTTGAATTAAGGAAAACACATGTGACATAAACGAAATAAAACTCTCCTTCATATGAATAAAATGGGGACTCGGAAGTCCAGTAGGGCAAAGCCCTGAAGCCTGTTTTCACATCTGCAACCCTAGACCTGCGGTTTAGTGTATAATATTTGGGGGTAAATCTTCAACCAAAATACCTTATTGTTTACAAATTTTGCATGAATAATACAGATGGATTACAACAAATGTTGTAAATAATAATTTAAAATGTTGGAAATGTGAAATTGAGACATAATTATCATCTGGAACTTAATATTTGACGAATACACTAAATATATAACTATTATACTTTACATCGCTTTCTTCAAGACGTAAGTTAATATTGGACGAATGCAAAAGGTAATATCAGAGGGGTGTTAAGGAAGAGACGAACAGCGTAATTGAAACCATCTGTGGTTATGAAGAGGCATTCCCTCCAACTTGCAGTAATATTATGAACAGAGTCAGGACCGGTGATATTGCCTTTGTCGCTGCGTAACCTGTTGTGGCAGTAACCATGAGATTTGGAACATACTAAACTTTAGATGTGCCTTAAAATACATCTTTTATTTTTCAGATATACGCTACTTATTTTACATATTGTGAGACAGTGTACAAGGGAACCCACATAAGAACCAATTAGAATTTTCCACAATATTTATCTCACCGTTTGCTAAAGTGATTTAACAATAATACTTTCCATCTACTGTATTTATGTTTCTGTAGAATATTAATCTTAATAAGTGATAAAATTTTGATTCATATTTCAAGTATAACTCTACTTTGAGATACTAATAAGTGACTGGGTGGCGCAGTGGTTAGAGAACTCGCTTTGTAGTCTAAGGTTTGCCAGATCGATCCTGAGAAAAATCATACAATATTGTGAAGGTTCAAAACTAGACCCAGAAGTCGTTTGTATTGGAATTTCGATTAATAATGCTTTCTAAGAACAAGTCAAATTTATTTTGTAAAGAGACAGGGTTTGGACCGGTCTATATCAAAAAGTACCATCGGCTGAAATACAAAAAATCTATCATTTTAGAAAATATTCCTGTTATGACTTAATTAATACTAGCAATATCCCAGAGGTCGAAATTCGACTAAAAATAATTCTAAGTAAACCCAAAGTGACACATACTAATAAATGGCTGTTTGCGTCAATGTTTTGCCACATCCTGCGGGAGCAGTTAAATCAAATACATTTCAACCAGTGTCATTATGCTAAACCTCACGAATAACCCCTTTCTCTCTTCCTCCCCCTCCCCCTCTCTCTTCCACTACCTCCCTCATTCCTTAGATTTATTTTTTTTTTAATGTGGAATTAAATCGGATAATAGAAGCGCGTTATCATACCAATATAGACAGGAGGATTTTTTATT
Source organism: Allygus modestus (assembly GCA_963675035.1). NCBI lineage: Eukaryota > Metazoa > Arthropoda > Insecta > Hemiptera > Cicadellidae > Allygus > Allygus modestus. Next base: position 335,243,333 of record OY776112.1, on the reverse strand, counting down.
TTTAATTAGCCCTGAGTCATCTCTTCTTGCGATAATGCTAGCATTTGTGAAATATACCAGCAGTGAAATATACAGCTCGATAAATTACTATTCTTCCATAAGATTAACATTAAAGCTTTGAAGACCTGTGGGGTGAATCCCTGAGGGCCGATGTAAATTATAAGGAGTTTCTGCTCATCTACATGATAATACCTTTCTATCTGTATGAGTGAATTTCTCCTACGATGCACACAAGCTGAGAAAAAAGGAGGGACAGTTTCTTGCTTGCCTATTAATATAATGGTAGTCAAAATAGAAATAAATCCAAGCCTAAGATGAAGCGTCTTCTTAATAAATACGATACGCCCTTTTTAGAGGTTACAACCAAGAAGGATACAATTTTAAGAACTTTAAAAAACTAATTATTTAACTCCGTTCTTTTACAGCCTATAGTTCTTTAATAGATAGTTACGATATCCGCTAAGCTTTTATCGATTACTTAGCTGTAAAATACTTAGCTTTCATTATTAATATCACAAAAATCTAAACATGTTCCTATTTTAATTGTTTAATGTTCAATAAACACCTTAAGTGGCACCCTAATAAACACAACTCCAGTGGCAGTCCTAATATTGAAGCTGAGACTGCGTTTGGCAGGTATTGCCTTGGGCTTGCGCACTTCTTGCCGCCGCCTAAATTATTTGACGTTTTCGTAAAACTTGTCATGGAACCTCGACACCTACGCAGTTCTCTAAGTATCCGAAGAATCGCTAAGATATTCAATGATATTAAATAGGTGTAATAAAAGTAAAGTTTTGCGATAGCTTCAGTTCAGTGTGTTTAATGTTATACTATTATTTTGTTTTGATACCAATGTCATCTAGTTCAAATATTTTAAATTTCATTACTGAAATAATTTTTAAAGTAGACAACCACTTTCACGTACATTGACTATTTACTAATAACAATATTATGAGCCATTTACTTATTGAGTTTTCAAAATTACCTCTTAGGGGCCATACACATATTACGTAACTAATTTTTTCGTCATTTCAGACCCCCCCCTCCACCATGTAACGTACCATAACCCTTGATCATACCCCCCTCCACCCCTCGATATGTTACGTAACTTAATCGTAGTAGGCTTTAAAACAGCTTAAACCTTTTAAGCATTGTTTTATTAGCAATTTTGAATATATATTTCAATGAGTCATTAAACTTTAAATGACTTTCTTTTACACCATTTTTAATAACTTATTTCAAAGCAAAATGTAAACAAAAACAAGACTGTTACTAATAATATAAACAACAACATAAACCATCTCAGCTAAAACGTAACAAATTTAATGTATAACTAATACAAATACAAAACATTAAAAAAAAACTAAAGATGTGGGTGGTATTGTGCAATACTATATCAAGTCATGATTTTACACTCAAAAACAACACAAAACACAGGTGTAAAGCAATACAGATCTTTCTCAAGAAACTTTATGTATTTATTTTTTGTTTAACTGTTATTAAAATAGTATGCCGGAAGTATGTTTTATATCACTAACTGTAACCTTAATTTATATAGCAATTTGATTATTTTTTAATTACATATTTTTGATTATATTTGATTAATTTTTTATTAAGATTTATAACAGTGTAAATAGATACGAGAGTGCGCCAGCTCTTAGGGTTAATTTGTGTGAGTTACGTAACGTTGATGCAACCCCCCCTCCACCACATAACGCAGCATAACGCTACGCCATACCCCCTAAAAGTGCGTTACGTAATTTGTGTATGTATATGTGTATATACACAAATGTATATTTGTATGTGTGTGTATGTAACGCATTAGCGTACGTTAATACGAGAAAAACAACTCTATTTTATAAGAATACAGGAAATTCAGAAATTCCATTTTACAAAGCAAACTTCATAATGGAATCGAAGAAAGTACTACATCTGTTTTCTAGTGCTACAAACGAAATAATATTTAATTAAATACGTATAAAACGTAATTTTCATTGGAAAAGGAAGAATAAGCTTGAATAATTTGTAATGTTATTCTTAAATTATTAGTTTTACTGTATATTTGTATTCATGTTATACAATTCGGTTCTAAGGTAACAGGCTCATGTATAGCGATTTTTTGTTAACTTTTATTACATGTAAGTACCCAATACGTATTTGAAGCTTCCCAGCAAGCAGTCTAAATTATTCTTTTACATAATATTTTAAACTTGTTCAATTTATTTATACACTCTCAAATCCACTGTATCCGACGATCTGTAAAAATAATCTCAATGAATATAAAGCTTGTTTGTATTAATATACGATGAAAACATCCTTGGTTAACCTTGGCAGATTATAAAGTGACAATGTTACCTTTATGAATTATACAATATTATATAATAAGATTGTGTAAGGGTTCAATTCAATAAAATAATTAAAAAATATTTTGTTTATATGTTGTTGTGGTAACGAGAACGATAAACTCAATTAAACAAAATTATTTGCCATAGGCATTTACTGATGTATTTCCAGACTTGAGAGATTTATTTCACAGTTATTTACACCTTCCAAATGTATAACTTGGAAATATTGAATTGAAGTTATTCCAGGTGTTTAATTTGCATTTAAATGCGATTTTATTGAAAGATTAAATATTATTTCCACATTAAGAAAGTATGCAGTTGATTTTCAATACATAAAATAGGAGAAGTGTTTTGATTTTAGGTTAGCTTAAATATTAAATGTAGTATTCCAAGTTTTGATGGTGCTTGTGTATTATAAAATAGTTTATCATCTAAGTTGATCAAATATTTTATTGGATACAAATGTATTTCAATAGTTATAATATGTGCTACATTTTATTTTAGATACTACGACTTAAAAATACACTGACACACAACTGTCTAACTCATTACGTTGCTATGCTGTTTTGAAGTGTCAAACAGCCATTATTTAACTCAGTGTGCCTTTCTTAAAATAAAATCTTGTATCACATATAGGTTAAATTTACGGCATTTAATTTCACTAAATTAAGGACATACACATAAGAAAAGTTAATTAATGGAAAAAAACAGTTGTAACGATGATATTAGAAATTCGTTATTTTAGTCCTAAAACCATGGCCACTGTATGTACTACAAACTAGCGTTATTGTTGGAAAACAGGCTCGAGTGAGAAACCATTTCGTACATTGACGTTTGCACTATTGTTGACGTTACATGGATCCGTCCATTACATCGTAAACCTGTTATGATTTTTAATTCCTGCCAAACTCGTACACAATAATGTACACAAATACACTTTCCAGTGTTTAACTTTCAACTTTACTCATAAGCAAAATCAAACGAATATTAAGTGAATATTTTTGAGAGAGTATAGTTGTAATATGAGCTAATATGAATCCATGTTCGTAGAACCTGAGCTGTACAAATAACTCTAAGACTAAATTACTAACTTACTGTATTCCAACAAACAACTCAATAATAGTTGATTGTGTTCAAGACATATTTAAATGTTAATAGACATCCTCAGCTACTCATAACGAAGTTGTCAAACATTTAGCTTCAAAATGAATGCAAACAATTACAAAACATTCAAAAATAAAAAACACGAGTCAACATTGCAAAATAACTTGGCCAGGCCTGTCTCTTCAAAACGCTACGAGATCATGCCAAGCCGACGCAAAACTCAAACAAGTGTGAATTTGTTGTGTCTTAAATGTTACTGACGAAGTCAAATGGTCGACAACTTTATGAGCAGCTAAGGTTGACGTATTAGTGTTGAAACATGTCCTGAACATGATTAGCGATTATTGAGCTGTTTGACGGAATGCAGTAAGTAATTTAGTCTTACAGTGTAATACGAGATCTGTCCGATCAGAACATAAAATAGCCGAGGATATGGTTAGGTGGTGAGAGAAGCTAAATCTCCAAAGTCGTTTGGTCCGAGGGTTGTGAATCACATGCCCGCTGTTCCACCCTCAGGGCCTTTATGTAATGCCTTTTTGATATTGGAAAAGCGGCATTTATGACTTTAGGGTTGAGTAAAATTGGATTGTGTCGATGTCATCCATCAGAGCGTTCATTACAAGTAATAAAACAAAATGTGTCTAGTGGTATAGAGAATAGTAACGGTAAAAGTTTCTTTTCTCTATATATAAAGCTAAAAATTCGTAGAGGAATTTTAGTATAGGCCGTAGCAACGTAATATTTCAAGTTTTAACGTTAGTTTCAAGCAATATAAATCCATAAAAGGCATTATTTAAAATTAAATTGTTCCGGTTTTTATAAGAAATAAGTAAATTCTTTAAACTGCTAATTTTAAAGGAACATTTTGTTATTTTTTAGATTAACCTTATAAGGAGTATGCTTTATAGTAACGTAATTTTTTTTGTAAAATCGTATTGTTATTGGTAAGTTAAGTGATTAAATTTTTGCAATTAAAAGTATAATTCGTTTAAGTATAATAACAAAAACAAAATTAGAATACTAATACTATTATTATAGAAACAGAGTTAAATAATAAAATCTAACTGAAATGACATATTTTTTCAATCAAAAACATCTGGTTAACAATCAACCAACCTAGTTTCCTTACATTGCCTACATTACGAGATCACACAGATCCTGGTAAATAGGATGAACTGCAAATTCCGTGCTCAGGATGTCATGTTACTGAGCTAATGGCTAAAGGCAACAAACCAGCACAGCGACTTCTCAACAGAATAGTTGGCTACAATTGGCTGCATTCCAGGAATATCTCTGGCTGTTTAACTGACATGCCTCAGGAGTAATGTTTATTCATTGACAAAAAATGCCTTTAAAATATAAAAAACAAAAATAAACATTTTCAATCTTTTCTAGTTTTAAATCTGGATTCAGTCTCGAAAGCTCTTCACTTTAAGTGCAATAATTCGCTTTTTCATAGAGGTCGTCTTTCAATAGTTAAATACATCTTACACTTTAAATACACAATAACATAATAACAATATGTAAGATACTCCAAAAATTCTCTAGAATTACACATTGCAGCTTATCACTAAAAACTATAGTTCAAATTAAAAACGCTAATAAACAGGGAATAAAACTAAAACTTGATAATATTTAAAACATCAAATACTTCGAAACAGATTTATAACTGTAATTGTCCGCCTTGTGTAGAAAAAGTTGTGTTTAAGTTTTTAAGGAATTTAAAATTCAGGCAAAATTTCTTTAAAATATCAGCCTACATACATTCTATAATATTGCTAGCTGATAGTAATAAGACAACGTTTTGCGCGATAAAAGACCTACATATTTTGTCAGATAATTTTGAACTCTCAAATTACCTGTGACAATTGGTAATGAGCTTTTATACTATGAGGCTTGTAAAGGCTTTTAATAATGAATAATAAAACAATATCAGCCATTTTTTATCGTGTATTTAAGTATTAAATACCTAAGTATTAGTCAATAACCTGCATACAAGCGCAGTACGATGTTCGAAACCCTCACCAATAAGTCAAATGAATCTTACCTGAAAGGGTTTATGTGTTGTTAAATATTTATAAATTTGTATTAAAAATTAACAGATGAACAAAGAGTGTATTACAAATTTCACATACGTCCTTTAATATTGCTAGTTGATAGTAATAGGACAATGTTGTGTAGGATAAAACACCTACAAATTTGGTCGGATAATTTTGAGCTCTGAAGTTACTTGTGACTATTGGTAATGAGCTTCTATATTATGAGGCTTGTAAAGTCTTTTAATAATTTTTTAGACACATAATGTCAGCCTATTTTATTCGTGTGTTTAAGGATTCAATACATAATTATTATCTGCCTATAACCTGCATACAAGCACAGTACCTTGCCTGGAATGCAGCCAATTGTAGCCTACTGTTCTTTTGAGAAGTCACTGGTTTGTTGCCTGTAGCCATTATGTTGTTTTGCTGTTATTGGCGGATTAGGAAACCCCAGCTTTGCTGCTAGTCACCTCTTCCACAAGCGGGAGTATTGCGAAGGTTACCGGAAATATAGGATATAGCAGGAAAGAAAAGGGTGGGAAGGGACGGCAGCCAAATCGACCCCTCAGAGGGCCAATTCCCGTGCCCCTGTGACGGCTGGGATGAGGCTCTCAACAGGGGACCCTCATTTTGCCCTCAAACAGGTCAACTCAACTGACAGGGTATCCATGTACAACAGCCAGGGACCATTCATTCTCAGGTTGGCAGGAGGGACCAAACCCGGAGACTCTGTCCCTAGCCGCTGCAAATGGAGGGACCAAAGGTAAAAGGGAAGTTAGTCATAATGGACAGCCAAAAGACTTACCATATGTAATGACAACCTCATTTGCTGTACCCAATGTCAGCCTCAAAACTGGTATGGACCAGTCTTAAGGTAGTCCTGGGACTGCCTGAAGCCATTAGCTCGGTAAAGCTGGGTTTCCCTAGGCACGGAACTTTTCGGCAGCGGAGAGCGGAGCGCGAGAGCGAAGAACGCTGGCCTCTCCTCACCATGTAATCAAATGGTGCTGTTTTCCTAGACAGCGGAACTGTTCCGCGCCGCGCCACGGATTAACTGTGTCCTCTCTTGGAGCAGAGGAGTCCGCTCTCCGCCGTGGAATAGTTTTGAGGTTATACTGGTGTCCAGTGATTTTGTGTTGCTACAGAATGAGTTCGGGTAAATTTAGGGCGTCATAGACGAGAAACTTGTTGAATGAATACAAGGCGATCCAATTATCTAGAGTACGACCTGATCTATAGGTATAATTACCCAGGTAGGTAATTACACCTGGGTAATACCAACAGATAATTAAGTCATTACAAAAATAAACGTACTTTTAAAATAATATAACATTTTATTATGTACAGTGCATACTAAAGTACTGTTGATTTAGCTTAAATAATAGTCAGTTTTACTGTGGTTTAAAAATAAATCTCAATTGTTTAAAACTAAAAAACAAATTATAACCTTTTCTTTCTGTTCTTTTACATAGGTATTATTGCTATACGAAATTTTTTGACGAGGTATTGAAAATAATAAACACAGTAGGCCCATGTTGTGTGTTGAAATAAACCTACGTTTATAGACATATTATTGTATTTTATTGCCCTTGGTTTTATCCCCTCAACAGTCACAACTAAAATGTGCTAGGTTATTCCGCAGTCGGTCGCCGAAAAAATCCGCGGCTAGGAAAGTAGAATTCATCTGAGCTAAAACTACGAGCAGAGAATCTCCGCGTTCCACGTTCCGCTGCTGAAAAGTTCCGCGCCTAGGATAACCCAGCTTTACACGAAATCCTGAGCTCGGGATTTGCAGTTTATCCTATTTCAAAGGATACTTGTGACCTCGTAATATGGGCAATGTAAGGAAACCAGCTTGGTTGATATTTAACTAGGGGTTGTTAGTATAAAAACACGTAATTACTATAATTACTGCTTACTATCATTGTTTAATTATGTTTATATAATAATATTATTAATATTCCAGTTTTGTTATTGTTATTATACTTCAACAAATTATACTTTTATTGCAAAAATTTGATTACTTAACTTACCAATAACATTACTATTTATACAATTTTACAAAAACAATATTACGTTAGTGTTAAGCAAAAACACTCCTTATAAGGTTTACTCAAGGATGAAATATTATACTGTCCTAAAAATTTACAGTTTTAATAATTTATTTATTTTTTGTCAAAACTATAACAAATTGAACTTAAGACGAATTAAATGGCTTTTAGATGGATACAGATTGTCTTAAACTAACGATAAAACGTGAACTATCACGTTGCCTACACTAAAATCCCTGCAATGAATTTATAATTACTTATAGAAAAGGAACTTTTAACTTAAAGATTCTCTATATCACTATACAAATTGTGTTACATTACTCGAAATTAACGCATTACTCTGATGGATGACATCGACACAATCCAATTTTACTCAACTCTAAAGTCATAAATGCCGCTTTTCCAATATCAAATACCCCCGTCGCAGCAAACCTGCATACTCAGCGAATTTCCAATGAATTATAACATAACACACTAAGCCACATAACAGGATTCATAAGAAATATATTCACAAACAAGCGATATTTAAAATATTAATTATTCTCCATAAGAATAACATTGGGGATGAGTACGCAGGTTTGCTGCAACAAGGAACATAAAATAATGGGGTTTTATGCAAAATATCAATAGAACTCAGCTAAGTGAAGTCACAAACCAAGTTTCATCCATATACATTCATAAATAAGCGATATATAACACTTTAATTATTTTCCATAAGAGTAACATGGGGACCGAATACCTAGGTTTGCTGCTATGGGAACCATAGGTGAAAAAATTTTTTTTTGTGCAAACAACAATAAACCACAACCAGATGAAGCTATATACCAAATTTTGTCAGTTTATGTTCATAAATAAGCGAGATATACAATTTTTCTTTTTCTCCATAAGAATAACATTAGACAACGTACTGTGTTTAGCACTTTCAATATCTCAGTAACCAATTGACGTAGAGCAATGATCAAGATACCAAATTTTTTGTTTTTTTATGCTGAATTCAATGGTGAAAATTAAAATTTGATTTTAATAAAAATTTCATGTGGAAACCCCAAAAAACCCATTTTTGGGGTACAAAACCCCCCCAAAACCTCCCTTCGGATGGTGCGATTTGTCTGGTTTTCGAACTCGTTCAAATAAATGGTACTTTACACGTTTGTACCAAATTTCATTAAGATCGGACCTTTTTTACGAGAGTTATCGTGCTTACGGACACATATATATATAAATATATATATATATATATACATATATAAAAATTTGAACGAATGGTGTTTTTGGCATCTGGGGACCTCAAAATGAAAAGTTATCATGGTCTCGGGCTTAAGTCTTACCATGAGACCTACGGTAATAGCTTCTTCCCTATAGGGGAAATTCGCTAAAAGGCATTACATAAAGACCCTGAGGGTGGAACAGCGGGCATGTGATTCACAACCCTCGGAACAAACTACTTTGGAGATTTAGCGTCTCTCACCACCTAACCATATCCTCGGCTATTTTATGTTCTGATCGGACAGATCTCGTATTACATTGTAAGACTAAATTAGTTCCTGTATTTCGTCAAACATTTAAACAATCGTTAATCATGTTTAAGACATGTTTCAACGTTAATACGTCACCTTAGCTGCTCATAATATTGTCGACCATTTGGCTTCGTCAGGAACATTTAAAACATTAAACATTCACACTAGGTTGAGTCCGTCCCCTATAATCGGCTTGGTGTAATCGTGGCGTTTTGACCAGACTAGCCTGTTTAGGTTATTTTGTAATGTGAATACGTACGAATTTTTTGTGTTATTTAATGTTTCTGATGAATCAAAATAGTTGAAAACTTCATTAATAGCAGCTGAGGTTGATGTATTAATGTTGAAATATGATTAACGATCATTGAGCTGTTTGACGGAATACAGTAAGTAATTTAGCCTTACAATTATTCGTACAGCTCAGGAGCTAAAACCGTGGATACAAATTATCTCATATCACAATTCTACTCTCTCAAAATTATCGTTATCGCTGTTTGTCTGTGTATTTTTAAGCCTTAGTATTAAAAAAGCAAGTTAATAACATACTACGACGATTGCAATATATTTTTATCCAATAAACTATTTCATCAACCTAGATGATGAACTATTTATAATAAACAAGCGGCATCAACTTGCAATACTCCATTTAATATTTAAACTAACCTAAAATCAAAACAATTTCCCTATTTTATTTATTGACATTCAACTGCACACTCCCTAAATGTGGAAATTATATTTAATATTTCGATTAAATCGCATTTAAATGCAAATTAAACAGATGGCACAACTCCAGTTCAACATGTCCAAGTTATGCCTTTGGCAGGTTTAAATAACCGTCAAATAAATCTCTAAAATCTGTGAATACATCAGTAACTGCCTATGGGAAATAATTATCTTTAACTGAGTTTAGTGTTCTCGTCTTCACAAAAAAGGTTTTAAATTGAATTTTATTAAATTGAACCCTTACACAACCTTATTATAATATATTGTATATTATAGTTCATGAAGGTGACATTGTCATTTTTATAACCTGTTTTTATCATACATTAATAAAATAATGTTTTAGATTCATTGAGATTTGTTCTACTGAACGTCGGATACAATGGATTTGGGAGCTTATAAGTGTATTGAAAAACAGTAAAATATTATATTAAGAATAAGTAGAACTGCTTTTTGGGAAATTACAAATACTAATTTGAGTATACAAGGTAACAGGTCTCTATACATGAGCCTGTTACTTTAGAACCGGGATTCTTATAACATGCATACAAATATAATACCCCCGTCGCAGCATACCTGCATACTCAGCGAATTTCCAATAGAGATATAAATTTCTTAATGCTACATAAAGCCACTTACCAAGTTTTGTAAAAATATATTCACATATAAGCGATACATGCAATTTTAATTATTCTCCATAAGAATAACATTAGGGCTGAGTACGCAGGTTTGCTGCAACAAGGAACACAAATAAATGGATTTAACGCTAATATCAATAGAAGTTAACTAGGTGAAGTCGTATACCAGTTTTTATTCATTTATGTTCATAATTAAGAGAGACATAGCATTTAATTATTCTCCATAAGAATAGCATGGGGGTGAGTACGCAGTTTTGCTGCTACGGGAGCCTTTGACAAAAACTTGTTTGAACCATAACCATATGAAGCCGTATACCAAGTTTCGTCAGTATACGTTCATAAATAAGCGAGATATAAAATTTGTTTTTTCCTCCATAAGAATAACATTAGACTACGTACTGTGTTTAGTACTCTCAATATCTCGGTAACCAATTGACGTAGAGGAATGATAAAAATACCAAATTGTGTGTTTTTTAAGCTGAATCCAATGGTAAAAACTAATATTTGACTATTTCAAAAATTATATGTAAAGATTTCAAAAAACCCATTTTTGGGGTACAAAACCCCCCCCCCCCAAAATACCCCTTTGGATTTAGCGATCTGGCTGGTTTTCGAACTTAAAGTCATAAATGTTGCTTTACACGTTTATACCAAATTTCATCAAAATCGGATCATTTTTACGAGAGTTATCGTGCACACGGACACATATATATATGTTTCGAACGAATGGTGTTTTTGGGGTCTGGGGACCTCAAAACGAAAATTTATCATGGTCCCGGGCCTAGGTCTTACCATGCCGACTACGGTAATAGCTTCTTCCCTATAGGGGAAATTCGCTAAAACGAATCATTTAATAACACTACAAATGTTTCAAACTTATTCCTATTTTCGAGTGAAAATTACGTTTTATACGTATTGATTCGAATATTCTTTTGGTTGTAGCACTAGAAACCAGATATAGTATTTTCTTAGATTAAATTATCTAGTTTTCTTTGTAATATTGAATTTCTTAATTTCCAATATTCGTATCGAATATAATTGTTCTGCTATTATTAACATACGTTAATAGGTAATTATTTAAACTGGATTATTAATTTACTCATGATATTGCTATTAGTGAATCACTTATCGTACAATGTACGTGACAGTAATTGCCTACTTTAAAAAGTCATTCAGTAGTGAAATCTAAAATAAGTTAAGTATATGAGACTATTATAAAAATAAAGTGAAATTGAACGTTTACACACTGTACTGAAACTGTCGCCAAACGTTACGTTTATACTTGTTGATCCTTAGAGAACTGCGTAGGTGCCGAGGTTCCATGACAAGTTTTAATAAAACGTCAAATAATTTAGGCGGCGGCAACAAGTTCTCAAGCCCAAGGCAATACCTGCCAAACGCAGTCTCAGCTTCAATACTAGGACTGCCAATGGAGTTGTGACACACTTAGGGTGTTTATTGAACAGTAAACAACTAAAACAGGAGCATTTTCCGATTTTTGTGGTATTAATAATGAATATTTTATAGATAAATAATGACTAAAAGATTAGCTGATATCGTAATTATCTATTAAGAACTATAGGGTGTACAAGAACGGAATTAAATAATTAGTTCTTCAACTTCCTAAAATTGTATCATTCCCGGATGCAATATCTAAGAAAGAACTTCCGGACTTATTAATAAGGCGGGTTAATCATAGGTATAGATTTATTTCCATGTTGACTATTTATTTAACTAAGTTACAACTTACAAGTTCTCAAAGGAATATTTTCCAAAATGATTGGATTTTATGTATTTTAGCCGAAGGTACGCTTTGGTAGACGACGATCCGAACCATGGTCTCTTTACAAAATAAGTTTGACTTGTTTTTAGAAAGCATTATTAATCGAAATTCCAATACAAATGGCTTCTGAGTCCAGTTTTGAACATTCACAATATTATCTAATTTTCCTCAGCATCGATCTGGAAAATCTTAGACTACAAAGCGAGTCTAACCACTGCGCCACCCATTCACTTATTCGTATCTCAAAGTAGAGTTATACTTGTAAATATGAATCTAAAGTTAATCCGTCAATAAGATTAATAATTTACAGAAACATAAATACAGTAGATGGAAAGTATTATTTTTAAATCACTTTAACAAACGGTAAGATCAATTTTGTGGAAAATCCTTATTGGTCCTTATGTGGGTAAACTCACAATACCCTTGTACACTGTCTCACAATATGTAAAATAAGAAGCATATATCTGAAAAAGAAAATAAGTATTTTAAGGCACATCTAAGTTTAGTATGATACAAATCTCATGGTTACTGCCTCAACAGGTTACGCAACGACAAAGGCAATATCACCGGTCCTGACTCTGTTCATAATATTACTGCAAGTTGGAGGGAATGCCTCTTCATAACCACAGATGGTTTCAATTACGCTGTTCATCTCTTCCTTAACACCCCTCTGATATTACCTTTTGTTTCCGTTCAATATTAACTTGCGTCTCGAACAAAGCAATGTCAAATATAGTATATATTTAGTGTATTCATCGAATATTAAGTCCGAAATGATAATTATTTCTAGATTACTGTTATCAACATTTTTAAATATCATTTAGAGAATTTTTTAAATCTATCTATATTATTGCGAACTTAGCCCTCGACGACTCTCTGACTAAACTATACTAGTGCAGAGGTCGACACTGGGTACAACAAAATGAAGCTGTCACAGTACTGGTAAGCCTTTTGGCTATCCAGTGTGACCAACTTCCAACCCTTGCTTCCTCCTTGTCTCTTCTAGGGGCTTGACTCCCAGTTGAGCCTGGATACCCAGTCTAGTCCAAGTTCTTGGAGGGAATAAAGGATCTTCCTTGCAGCCTGGGATGGGTGCCTGGGAGGAAGGACCCTGACCCGACGGTCTGCGGTCTGCCGGGCTGTGGGACGAACCGTCCTGGGGCCACCCGACCCCTAAGGGGTTGGAGGCTCTTTGCGATGGTGGTCCCTGTCTGGTGGATTTAGGGGGACTTCGGGTTAGAGGGCGAATCGTCTTGGGGTTATGTCACCCACAAAGCTCGGGAGCTAGGTAAGGTTCTCTCTCTCTTTCTGGAGCAAGACAGACTGACCCCGTCTTACCGCTTTTCCCATCCCTCTTTTCCCGCTTTCCGATGGCTGCATAATATCCCTAAGGTAGACATGCCTAGCCGGCTATGCCGGGGCCTCTAATCCCCCCAAAAATCAATCAAACAAGCAATGCAAACTTTGTTACGATGGATTTTTTGGTTGAAGATATACCCCCAAATATTATAACTAAAACACGCGTCTAAGTGGGAAAATGTGCCAACTGGCTTTAGATTTTAGATTAGGCATCAGGGCTCTGCCCCATGGGACTTGCAAGTCCCCATGTTTCATATGGAGGAGTGTTTTATTTATTTATGTGACATGTGTTTTTTCTTAATTCCATTCAATTAGATAAACAGCTATTATAAGGATTTATATCTAACTACAGACTGTCATTGTTTTGTTTACTATTTACTATTCTCGCTTCTCGAAACGGGATGCGCAAGCTGCGCTTAGGAAATTCTAGTTTTGTATTAAATTGATTGATTTAATCAAGATCTTTTACTTTCCGTACGCAGCAAAAGAAACGATAATGACAAACTAATCGTTTCAAAATTGGAAATTTATGATGCCTTTCGATTAATATATAAATAGCTGGTACAGAATAAAACGTTCTGCTTTCTAATACATAATTTATATTATTCTTATGGTGTATAACGTTTAGAAGAGTTGGATTTTGTTGCGGTTGGTTCAATTTGTTATCACAGATTCCAAGCTGACAGCGCTCTCACAACAGTAAACTGGACAGACCAACGGCCTTACAATACAACTGACAACAATTGGCTGCATTCCAGGGATTCTTTGGTCTCTTGTGCTGCGGAGATGTTTTGGCTGTTTTTGGTTTTGTTATTTTATTTTTTTTACCTGATTACTCAAATAATTTTTGATCACTTTATTACATAACAATATTTTTTGCTTATTTCTCATGATTTGGCATGATTTTTTCACTTATGAACTTATAAAACTAAAAAGCTGTATACCGTATAGCTCATTTAAGTTGAAATTTCCTATTTCAACTTTGTAAAACCTCAAGGTCCAGCTTCTAATTCTTTTAAAACTACTAAATAATCAAGAATTTTATTATTAAAACTTTATATTGGTTTCAAAAAAGTTAAAATGTGAATGAATAAAATTGTATCATAGTTACTTACTGAAAAGTAACAACACATAACGAACGCCTTGTATGCGTTACTGATTCTAATACTTTCTATTCAATACTTGGGTAGCTTGATTTTAAAATATTAATGCATTATGCCAACCCAACCAACAGTCAGTCAGTAAAAGTCAGTTTATAAATGTAATTGCATGCCACCATACTGCATTTTAAATAGAATAATACTGATTGTATGTAAAATATAACCATTAATTTAATTTAATAGCGTAATACATAAACCGTTTTCATACTAAGCTGAGTTGACTACAATGCACAATGATTGCCCCATATTATAAATATGCATTTTAATATGTGATATATGAAAATGTTTATGCATAGTGTGATGATGAAATTGCACATTACATGGATTAAAAAAATGTATAAAATTTAAGTGTTAAGTTAAATGGAAGGCAGCAGAGTTTATTCGGTATGTAATAACAACAGTTGGCTTCAACAGATGTGCAGCTGTGCGGATGAATGCTCCAACATTCCACTCTATTTAATTAGTCAAATTACGAAATAAATGGTGCATAAACAGATAACAGTTTGCGCCTCTAGACAATATTATGTAGAATCAGTACATAAATAAGCACTGAGCGTCAACATCAGGCGCAATTACTGAGTATATTGGCACTTATTGCTACGTATCTCCCCACGTGAGATTATTATAACAGCACAATATTAAATGCTGTGACTGGAGTTGATGTTCGCCTGAACAATATATATTTCTTCAATATTTTTATAGTAATGAAAGATGCTGCTATAATAGTACAATGTAATACTAATACTATCTGCTGTAAATAATAATTTAAAACATTTTTTTCTCATTCAATTACCTTAAGATATCTTTCATTTTAAATCAAAACATTTCATATGTTACTATATCTAATCTCAATTGGACTCTAATAATCTGACTAATAATCTAATAAGCTTTCAACGTGAGATTATTATAGCAGCACAATATTAAATGCTGTGACTGGAGTTGATGTTCAGCTGAACAATACATATTTCTTCAATATTTATAACCCGTCCCAGGCTGCAAGGCCTCCAAGAACTTGGACTAGACTGGGTATCGAGGCTCAACTGGGAGTCAGGCCCCCAGAAGAGACAAGGAGCAACCAAGGAAGGGAAGTTGGTCACACTGATTGAATGAAATTATTATTGTTTAGGTAGAAGAGTTAGTCTCAATTGGTATTTTAATAGTATTTTTGTAGTCTAACAATTGGAAAAAATATAACCTAAAGTAAAAATCGACGCTATGGACAAAAAACGTTGAAATGTCTCACAAACGGGTTTTAATTACCTGAGTAACCGACATAAACAAGTCCTAAAGACCTCTGAAATTCTTTCTCTGATTTTTTTCTCATTACATGAAAATTAGTTAACCATTCCAAATTAATTCGATACACCAACGTAACTAAGAAAATCTGCAACAAATATCCTAATTTAAATCTTTAACCTCATTAAATCCAATTTTCAATTAATTTATATATTTTTTTATTTAATCCAAATTGCATTGACCCTTGTTTACACTGGCCTACAGTATAAGTGAGGTTTGAATACTTCTACGATGGATAATGTACTAAGGAAAAGAAGGCTGATTCTACTTTTTTAAGGACCAAAATCTGACGCAGACAAAATTTGAATACCATCTTCTTTTTTGTTTAAACCTAAGGAACTTTGATCTCAATAAACTAACGTACGTATTCCCACTTAATAAACCAACATGCAATATAACTCATGGGCAAGGACCTTTTTATCCCCCTGTGTAATAATTTAGATTACACTTCAACTACTCATTACATTTGATAACAGTTGTAATTTGTTTCAGTATATATTTGATAACTCATGCAGAAAGCTATAGAGTCCTATTTATGAAGTCTGCTTAGGTTAAACGACTTAAACAGAGATCGTAAATTATAATTTCTAATGTAGAAATTACTGTCATCCCATCGTGTTGGTACTCAAACCCATAATAACGTTCTGCCATTAAATTCAGTCGTTTGCCAAGTCTATTTTAGTTTAAGTTCCAATCCCAATAAAATCCTTATTGATTAGTTTTTATTAATTTCGTACAGGTGTTTTATCGTTAAAATATTAAATATGTTATAAATTAACTGACGTAATGACTGTGTTATGTAGACTCTTTCTCTTTAACATTAGTTTTCCCTCTTTATTACAAATATGAATTCTAAACCGTGTAAAGGTATTTAAAAACGGTATTGTGGGAATTTTATATCAGATTTCTTAAACCCATCTTAAACACTTAAAGCAACTTGCTTTAACTAATTTCTTAAAAATTGTGTTTTACCTTATAAGTCTAATATTGGCGAAGAGTGGCATGGTATGATGCGCGGAGTGCTTAGCCCGCATAACTTTGGCCCGCAAGGTCCCGGGTTCAAACACTTCAAATCACTAATGGTGTTTAGCTATAACCATAACAGGTGGTCCACAAGGTCCCGGGTTCGAACACATCCAATGACTAATGGTGTTTAGCTATAACAACCGGTGGTCCACAAGGCCGTGGGTTCGAACACTTCCAATCACTAATGGTGTTTAGCTATAACCACAACTGGTGGGCCGCAAGGTCCAGGATTCAAACACTTCTAATCACTAATGGTTTTTAGCTATAACCACAACTAGTGGTCCGCAAGGCCGCGGGTTCGAACACTAACAATCACTAATGGTTTTTAGCTATAACAACCGGTGGTCCACAAGGCCGTGGGTTCGAACACTTCCAATCACTAATGGTGTTTAGCTATAACCACAACTGGTGGGCCGCAAGGTCCAGGATTCAAAAACTTCCAATCAATAATGGTGTTTAGCTATAACCACAACCGTTGGTCCGGAAGGTCCCGGATTCAGACACTTCTAATCACTAATGGTTTTTAGCTATATCCACAACTGGTGGTCCGCAAGGCCGCGGGTTCGAACACTACCAATCACTAATGGTTTTTAGCTATAACAACCGGTGGTCCACAAGGCCGTGGGTTCGAACACTTCCAATCACTAATGGTGTTTAGCTATAACCACAACTGGTGGGCCGCAAGGTCCAGGATTCAAAAACTTCCAATCAATAATGGTGTTTAGCTATAACCACAACCTTTGGTCCGGAAGGTCCCGGATTCAGACACTTCTAATCACTAATGGTTTTTAGCTATATCCACAACTGGTGGTCCGCAAGGCCGCGGGTTCGAACACTACCAATCACTAATGGTTTTTAGCTATAACAACCGGTGGTCCACAAGGCCGTGGGTTCGAACACATCCAATGACTAATGGTGTTTAGCTATATCCACAACCGGTGGTCCGCTAGATTCCGGGTTCGAACACTACCAATCACTAATGGTTTTTAGCTATAACAACCGGTGGTCCACAAGGCCGTGGGTTCGAACACTATCAATCACTAATGGTTTTTAGCTATAACAACCGGTGGTCCACAAGGCCGTGGGTTCGAACACTTCCAATCACTAATGGTGTTTAGCTATAACCACAACTGGTGGGCCGCAAGGTCCAGGATTCAAACACTTCCAATCACTAATGGTGTTTAGCTATAACCACAACCGTTGGTCCGGAAGGTCCCGGGTTCAGTCACTTCTAATCACTAATGGTGTTTAGCTATAACCACAACTGGTGGTCCGCAAGGCCGCGGGTTCGATCACTACCAATCAATAATGGTTTTTAGCTATAACAACCAGTGGTCCACAAAGTCCCTGGTTCAAACAATTCCAATTACTAATGGTGTTTAGCTATAACCACAACAGGTGGTCCACAAGGTCCCGGGTTCAAACACTTACAATCAGTAATGGTGTTTAGCTATAACCACAACCGGTGGTCCACAAGGTCCCGGGTTGAGACACTTCAAATCACTAATGGTGTTTAGCTATAACCACACCCGTTGGTCCGGAAGGTCCCAGGTTCAGACACTTCTAATCACTAATGGTTTTTAGCTATAACCACAACCGGTGGTCCGCAAGGCCGCGGGTTCGAACACTACCAATCAATAATGGTTTTTAGCTATAACAACCAGTGGTCCACAAGGTCCCTGGTTCAAACAATTCCAATTACTAATGGTGTTTAGCTATAACCACAACAGGTGGTCCACAAGGTCCCGGGTTCAAACACTTACAATCAGTAATGGTGTTTAGCTATAACCACAACCGGTGGTCCACAAGGTCCCTGGTTGAGACACTTCAAATCACTAATGGTGTTTAGCTATAACCACAACCGATGGTCCGCAAGGTCCCGGGATCAATCACTTCGTATCACTAATGGTGTTAGCTATAACCACAACCGGTGGTCCGCAAGGTCCCGGGTTCAAACACTTCCAATCACTAAAGGAGTTTAGCTACAACCACAACCGGTGGTCCGCATGGTCCCGGGTTCAAACACTTCCAATCACTAATGGTGTTTAGCTATAACCACAACCGATGGTCCACATGGTCCCGGGTTCAGACACTTCCAATCACTAATGGTGTTTAGCTATAACCACAACCGATGGTCCGCAAGGTCCAGGGTTCAATTACCTCCAATCACTAATGGTGTTTAGCTATAAGCACAACCGATGGTCCGCAATGTCCCGGGTTCAATCACTTCCAATCACTAATGGTGTTTAGCTATAAGCACAACCGATGGTCCACAAGGTCCCGGGTTCAAACACTTCCAATCACTAATAGTGTTTAGCTATAACCACATCAGGTGGTTCGGATTCCAACTTAAATTGTAGGTCTAGAAATAAAAATGGAATACGCCCACGAGGTGAGCAGAACTATCTCTGCAGTGAATGTCTCCCTCCACAAAAGCCCATTCGATTAATAATAAATAATTGTATAACCATGAAAATTCGATCACTCTAATAAAATTCCACCATTTACCAACACATAACATATTAAAAATGTAATCCATTGCACTTAAATTCAATTAAAACTGATATTATGTTATTCAAAATTTGTTTAAACCAATGAAAAATGTTAACTTAAGATCGGCTACATTCAAAGAGAGTAGTGTATTGTTACAATAATTAACATTTGGCATTGCAAACTTAATTATTCTTTGGCTCTTGATGCCCACTTCACGATTTACACTATATTAACTTTTAAAGAGCTAATTTTGAATTTTGGAAAATTGTAATGATTTATAATAAATTAATATAAGGTTTTGAATCAATTTTTTCTCATTATGAATTATTTTAATTTTATTTACTAGGCTAGTTGGTATTTCTACATGATGGTTTAGATAATATGGTAGGCCTATATACATTGTTTCTGGTGGATAAATATTATTATTCAAATTTATTTCTCATATATAAACTTTATTGTAATTTGTGGAAATAATTTTAAACTAAATTGATGATTAAAGGTTAAAACTACCAGGGTAAATAAATTAGTTGTTGCACATAATTTATCAACACATAAAAATTAAAAATATAATCAATCGCATCTAAAATTAAATTTAAATTTAAATGATGTTATTCAAAAGCTATTTCAACCTACGTATTGTTGAAGTACTTTTTAATTACATGTAAAAAGGAGAACCTTTGTCACAATCACAAGCGGAGCGGCCGCAGTGTTGGCCATTGAGGCTCTCTCAGTTGTCACAATTATTTCCACAACATTTGTCTCCGCCGTTGACACTGAAATATGTTTGTAGCGACACTTTTCATTGTGCAATCTCCAGTCAAGTGGAATCAAAGCTGTCATAGAAATATTGTGCTTAAAGACGATATATCGAATTTACATTACTATATGTTATGGCAAATAATTATATTTTTGAACTGACTATGTTCCATTAAGAAATATATAAACATATCACCTCACATTTTTTAACCATAACAACTTTTTTTCAGTGTTCTTTTTGTATCCAAACAAACCAGTAAGATTTAAATATTTAAATTTTCTTATTAGGGATGAGTTATTAGAATTGATTTAATAATCAAATAGTGTACATGTTTATTTATTTAATAATATATTTTTGTTTTTATTACATAAACTATGGTTTGTAAATTTAACGATATCTTATAACAAATTCTAGTATTGTTTGTAATAAGAATGCTCTAGACATATTTTTTCTATTTTTTTTTCTAAAGCCTTTAAATATATATTTTTTAAATCGATAATAATATTTATTCTGACTATTTAGTCAGGTTATCTCACAGCTAACGTGCAGCCTTAAAGGCATTCTTTATACTATTTTTCAGGATTTAAATATTACATTTATGTTGTACAGATATTTATGCTAAAATGTATATGGTGAAAAAATTCACAGTCAAAATACTTCTGTTGTTCAATAAAATATTGATATATTTTAATTTCTCAAAGTGAGTAAAATTATCGTTAAAGTACTTGACTATCACAATATTAGATTATTCCTTAAATATATGTTTACTGTCATTGTAAATCAAATATTCAGTACGAAAGTTTAAATAAACTGTCAAATCAGGGAGGCAGCAGAGTAAATATCACATGCAATACCTGCCAAAACCAGCTGCGGTTAGTTTTGCAATCTCACCCGTCGCTCTTTTACCTTTTTCGTTGATTATGTCATGAATAATATAATAATATTAAATTTTAAATATGGATGATAGCTTATTCCCCTGATGATGGAGAAAGGGCAAATATTAACCAGACAAATTTGACAACTATTCTTAGCTTGACTTATCGAACATATCATAGGCATACGGACAGTTGTTAGAATTTTTATCAAGTAAGCTATGAATTCGTTCAACTAATTCATATTTATCTCAAAGGTATATTAAAAATTGAGTAATTTTGAAAACCTTAACTATTGGTTTTTCATTTACTTTGAATATTACTACCCAATTCCGTTTTACATTGTGATAAAGTAAAACCATCTTAATCTATGGTAAACCCTTTAAGTTTTGTTTTTGTTATATAGGCAATAATTTTATTAAAAATAATAAATTTATTTATGTAAAAATTTTAGTTTGTAACTACTGTAATTTGACTTAATTACTAAATTTTACTATGTCGTATTTAACGATTCTGTCTTCATTACTAATATCATTGTGTTCTTGTACCATATTATATGTACATTTATCGTAGTTTAAAATAAATAATACCCCCGTCACAGCAAACCTGCGTACTCAGTGAATTTCCAATGCATATATATGTGACTCACTACTACATAGAGCTATTTACCAAGTTTCATAAAAATACATCCACAAATAAGAGATATATAGCATTGTATTTATTCTCCATAAGAATAACATTAGGGTTGAGGACGCAGGTTTGCTGCAACGAGGAAGATAATAAATGTGTTTTTTTTGCAATTATCAATACAACTGAACCAGGTGAAGCTACATACCAATTGCTCTTAATGTAGGTTCATAATTATTAAGGGATATATACAACTTTACTTATTTTCCATATGAATAACATGGGGTCCGAGTATGCAGGTTTGCTACTACGGGGACTATCAAGAAAAAACTTGTTTTTTGTGCTAATATCAATATACCACAACTAGTTTAAGCCACATACCAAGTTTCATCAATATACATTCATAAATAATCGAGATATAGAATTTTATTTATTCTCCATAAGGATAACATTGAACAACGTACTGAGTTTTACACTTTGAATATCTCTGGAACGGACGTAGAACAACGATTAAAACGCCAAAATGTTTGTTATGTTGAGCTAAACACAAATAAACATAAATGTGAAGTTTTTAGTAAAACTATCTGAGAAAAATCTAAAAACCTTTTTCCCATAAGATTAACATGGGACACGTTTTTTTTGGATTTTCTCCGCAACCACTTAACCTAGGTTAATGATTCAAATTACTAAATTATTTGTTTTTTTTAAGATTTTTAAAATAGCTATAACCAAAATTGAGTGTTTTTAACATTTTGGGGTCAAATTTGCAAAAAACCGATTTTTGAAAAATTGTAAACCCCCATAAAACCCCCTTCCCATAGTGCGATCAATCTGGTTTTCAAACTTAAAGTCATAAATGCTACTATCCAAATTTTTGCCAAATTTCATCAAAATCGGGTGTTTCTTTTAAAAGTTATCGTGGTAACGGACACATATATATAGATATTTATATACATATATAAATTTTAACGAATAGTGTTTTTGGCATCTGGGGACCTCAAAACGAAAAGTTATCATGGTCTCGGGCTTAAGTCTTACCATGCCACCTACGGTAATAGCTTCTTCCCTATAGGGGAAATTCGCTAAAACTATAGTTGTTTTTGCTCAGCTAATAATCTTGAATTTGATAGTTATTTTTACTTTTTATACATTAGAGAAGTCGGAACTGTCTAATAATAATGACTGTCTTTCTGTTACAACCGTAGACTAGAATCGAACGCTTTACACAAAAAAACGTAATTACAAAGATTCTGAAATTTGTCCCTATTTCATATTGAAGGTATGAGAAACATTTATGCTATTTAAAAGTCATTAGGCTCCGCCCTTTAGTCCACTAAAGCTATAATGTAATCTTAAGGATTTGATTGGTTTAAGATCACCACAAAAACTGTTTAAAGGGTTTAAAAACATTTTCTTGACAACGAAAGCTTGAGGAAGCTTAAAAAGGATGGGTATCTAGCTAGTATATTTGATAGAAGCCATTTATATTATAGCAGTACATACATAGCCTACATGTTTTTAAGTATTTACTTCTAATTAGCCTACACATTTGAAACAACTTTATGTAAAATCTATGTACAAACCTGCTTCTAAACTTAGGCCCTAACTTAGATTGTATCTACCTTAAGTTATTCTTTTCAAAATGTTTAACAGTTTAGGGGAGCTAACCTTAATATTTATGTAAATGTATTTTTTTAAAGAAACAATAAGCCTACATATCATTAAGTATTTCATAACAAGCTAGGACTACCCACTAATCAATCTGTCAGAACCAAATTTAGCCTTTCATACTAGCCAAATTATATTTCCAACAAACTAAAAAGACAGAATAGTATAAAAACAGTTTCTAATATGTAGGGAAGAAGTTAATAACCCAAATGGTACAGATTGGCCTATTTATTTAAAGCTTGAAATGAAATGGAAATGCTAAAATATTATGTAAGGTTAGGGACTGTTTTAAGTGAAATGTTTTCTCAAAATGAACTGACAGCCAGAGCCAATTCAGAAGGCAATAGAGTGAGGATAGGATGTAACATAAAGAGACCATAGAGGTATGATATTGTTATATTGTAGCACATTTTTGTCACTTCTCTAAGTATTTTTATAATGTATATGATTTGTATAATACTTTTGAATCTTAATTAATAGTATAAAAGAAATCATAATTTTGAGGTTACTTAATGTAAAGTCAAGAAAATAACAATTGTAATTATATCAGGCATATAAACTCTGTAAGTGAATATTTTCTCTCACAACTTGATAATTTTTTATATGAAATGTAACATATATTAAAATTAAATAGTGTTTTTTTATTGATTTATTTTACTATTAACGTGATATTAACAGCTACCAAATGGTTTACATATAGTATGACAAGTATGGAAAAAGTGATAGCAGTGAATAAGATCTAGTGTGCAGTGGTGATTCTTGTGTGAAAAGGAAGTGAGAAAAATTCAAATCAAAAGTGGTGGTGAAAGGGGAAGCTGAAGAAGAGAGACATTATATTGAACCAAATAATCATATTTTAATCCATTTGAATCTTTTAAATTTTAATCTAAACTAATTGCAAACTATCTTTAATTTAATTGTATTTATCTAAATTTTCCAACTTAAACAAGAGAACTTTTGAAACAAGGTAAAAGACTTTTTAAAATTAGATTTCAACATGAAGAAATACTAAGTTAAATCCATCTCAGCAAAGCTCTTTGTTTGGTAGCTGCCGCTAAAAAAAGGAAACTCAATTTTGTTTTATTAGATATTTTATTTAAGGCTATTTCAAATTTTGATAATTATGATTTTTTTATGTGCCATGGCAAAGAACCGCCCTTGAGATTAAGAGTCATCATATCTTACATTTGAGAGTCGGAGCAGATATTGGTAAAAATAATTTTGTAACTATAATTCAATAGGCCCTAACTGTAAATTTTTTTCACTATTTTCAATTGTTTTTCTTGAATAAATTTAGCTATGATGTAATTGTATATTTTGGACTAATCATTGAGTATCTAGGCTACGGTTATGTAAAGCAAGGTTAGGTAAATTAAAATAAAGGCTAAGGAGGTTTTGTTATAATATCCCACAGTTACAACAACACACAAGCAATGTTCTGAAGAAAGTTGTATATTTAAATGTATTACTTTATTAGTATACTGACCCAGCTTAATTTGCGTCTATCTGTGTATCCATTCCTCAGATGTGCAATGTAATTCATTGTATACTTAACCTTGCACGTTTATCTCGGTAATTGATAGGAATTAGTGGATTCTAGATAAAGTAGATCAACCACATGAGTAATGAACTTCATTGCAGTGATTGCACTTTTGGAACACACTGATGGTCTGCCAGGAAGGAACTGATACGTGTATAAACTACAACTCTTGCAACAAAAATAGAAAATGCTGCAATAGTTTATTTTTAGTTGTTGTTACACAAATTGTAGTTTCCCTATACGAAATAAGTTCAAACAATAGTTTTGAAATTCATAAATGTAGGTTACAATTCATGTGCTATTTAGGTGATTTATTTTATCACTGATTCATATGTCCTACTAATATTATAAATGTGAAATTTTGTACTATAGATATTTGTTGTTCCATCACGCATAAACTACTGGACCGATTTTGCATGAACATTAACATGCAGACCTCATAATGCCCACATTAAACTTCAGGGCTCCACCCCACTGGTCCTGTAAGTTCCAATGCAAATCTTACAAATCTTATGAGAAGATATCATTTTTTAAATTACCAGCTCTAATTGTTTGTCAATTAGGGCAAAGGAAGCCATTTAGTAAAACTAAACGATGATTTGATAGTGCTGGTCTGGTTAATATTTTTAATGTGTTTTAAATTGTTGCGAGCGAAACCTTGGGTAACAGCTAGTTAAAATGTCAAATTAAGTGTAATCCAAAGTTTTACCTTGATCAGGAGTTCTTCAGATCTTTGCTCCTGTAGGCTTTGAAAATGTTAGTGCGGTAGTGGAAATTTTGTTTTGTTATATCTTACAATTACTTGAAGAGGTTTTATGAACTAAGTGTTCCTATATTCATTTGTATATTTCCCAACAAACTCCCCACATTGCTCCACTTTGTGAAACCACTCAAAATTGCATCATTTCCTTTTTAATAAATATGTTTGACAAAGGAATTCCCTACTTAAAATCTCATATTATGTAACAATTGCAATAATAGTACATAAACTAACTGGTTTACTAATGAATATAAATGCATTTGAAGTCAACGAATCAAATTATTTGAATAGTAACTAACCTAGCAACTAGTGGACCTGCAAATATTTTAATGTTCCTAATCTTCACTTTGTTTTTCATAATTTTCAGAGCCAAAAATTCTTTACTATAGCTCAATAAAAACAATTATGCTAAACAATGACAACTGAAACTAGTTAACAACTGTCAGTGGCTTGAATTCAACACAAAACCTTTTCCCGTTCTCCACACGGAAATCTAGTAGGCTTATAGTTAGATGTTTTAAAGATTTACGTTATAATTAGCTGTTTGACTCGGTAAAACATAGCTCTGTAACATTAATATTGGAACTTTAAAAGCCCATGGGGCGGAGCCCTGTAGTTGGATGTTTTCAAAACCCTAAAAGACACGTCTTGAGTGTAAGACCTTGCAATTTATCCCAAACATGTAAGAAAATTAATTGGTTGAGGCTACGTACACGTCCGACGTGAGCCGCTACTGTTCACGTCCGTTCCAAATGATGCACCGTACGTTACTTGCCCTGTGATTTTTAAAACATATTGAGAGCCAGTGACACATAACGAAAACCTCCTAACCTAACCTAACCTAACCTAACCTAAGCGGTAGCGGCTTACGTCGGACGTGTACGTAGTAACTTTGAAATTAATATATTTAGAGGCCTTAAATCACCGGAGAAAGGTCTAGAAATTCGTTTAATCAAACATATTCCTATCATTCACTCCTGGAGTTTCACTGACATCAATGAACAAAGAGCTAATGCGCAATCTCATCAGTGAAATACTGTAAAAAATCGTGAATCTCCCTATGGGGTTCCACCGGTCAGACGAAAAAAAAATCTCAGCTGAAAAATTATCCCTACTTTTTATCCACAATTCTGAAATCACTAATTCCCCCCTACCTTTAATCAAGGTCAAGCATTCCCCACCGAGGGGAAAAATCCCCAAAATTGGAACCACCTAACAGACTGCAGCATACTCTCCTGCTGCAACATTTCCGCCCAGCTAAGAGGCAACTGAGCGCAGCGAACCGCGAGGTTATTGATTACAAACATAACACAAAGCTACCAGTAATGGAGCTCTTGGGTTCGTTTATAACGTAACCCAAAAACGTTCAAAAGCGATTTCTCCTCAACACTTCAAATAACTCTCTGACAATAGATGATGACATTGAAAAGTACAAACTTAAGTTCCCTAAACGTCTTTTCATTTTTCATCAACGCCTTTGAAGAAATCCTTTTCTTTATAGGTAAAAAACTTTTTATTTTGTGTGGCACTAATACATCTTACTAACAGATTATTTAATTAAAATATAAGGGAAATTAATGTTCTTTTATTTAATACCCTGATTTATGTATTCAATACATATGTATTCCAATAGTTAAATATTCTAAATATTGACACTCTAATGTTTACTAAGCGATAGTATAGGTTGCCCTATTTAGTTTAATATTTCCTATTTATTTATTATTTAAATACTATATTATTTTATGTTGAAAAGGGTTTTTATTGTTCAGCTCATGGTTCGGTCTCCGAAGTAAGGTTTAGACCTTAAATAATAACTATTACATGTTTCATATTACATTTTCAAAAACCTTTAATTTTATCGTTAGGCATAATTACACAGAACAAGAATGTTTTTTTTTATGATTAGAACAATATTCATTTTGTACACTATAATATTAGAAACTACTGCTAAAGAATGAAACTAGTTGTGAACTACGGATTTTTACAGAAAGTGTAAAACGATAGGGAAATAAAATATCGCTTTGTGTTCCCGATATTGAAACATAAAACATCGCTAAGGATAGGGGAAAGAGTCTGCGGCCGCTGATAAAGAATTATGCTCAATAAACCTCTTTACGACATTCAGCGCAACGGCTGACTCCTAGTGTATGATGTTATTCTCATCTCTTCTTCATTTGTCATGTTATTGACAAGTTAAATACTTAATTTACAAAATAAGGTTGTTATTTAAATTTCATTTGGACATTTAGCATTTAGCTTATTGGATTGAGAAAAACAAGTTTCATGACGTTTCGGGAGCTGGAATCTGGTCCCACCTTCGGCTTAGAAGAATATCTAAGGCATAACAAAGTCAGAGGCACAATCCAAGCGAAGCTGGAAAAACACATAAAACCAGATATAGATATCTGTAATGCAGTGCAAAAACACAAAGGCCAGACACTCGAGCGAGACGAAGAGGCACACAACTGCACAGAGCGAGAACTCGAGCAAGACCACCGTCGAGATTTATTATATTCTAGGCATTCTCCTAACCTGAAGACGGGATCAGATTTCAGATCCCGAAACGTCGTGAAACTTTATTTTCTCAATCAGTGATGGAAAATGTTCGCAATAATTTCTTAAATAACATAAGCTCACCATCGCCAACAGTTAAACAAGGAATAATAAGGATAATACATTGTTACATTTAGGCTACTTACTCTATTCCTAATATTAATTACTAATCTTACTTACTCACTGAACATTTCTCGCATGTATTGTGTATACTATATACAGCTTGTGTACAGTTAAAAATACTCACTAACAATGAGTAGTTAATGAAGTATCAAAAAGTTGGAAGGGTTTTTGTTTCTTTTCCTCCTATTCATGATACATCGAGAAAGTATTGTTTTAGTAAATATTTGAATTTGAGTTATTAGTTTAATTATATTTGTTACAGATCTCTGAACCCCGAAAAGTGATATTCGCGCCTCTCTCGCTGCGTTGATTTGTACGGTAACAGACTGCATCAATAGTTTCAAAATTGTCCGTGTTGATTTTATTTGAATTCTTTAGGTTTATAATTGTTGAGCTATTTCAATATTGTACAGCACGCTTTTCTGAGTAAATTCTGTTACAGAAATTATAAGGCTTAAAACTTGATGAGTTTTTGACACCTTAACATTGTCCCTAAATAAATAGTAACTGTTATTCTTATTCTGATTAGTATATTTAGTAATTATTATTCGGCAATTGACGGAAAACAAAATACGTCATCAAAAATGTGATTCTTAGGCAGAATTAATTAAAAACAAATTCAGTCGCAATTTTAAACATAACCTGGGATTTCGATTGAGTTAGCTTTCATCAATTTAGAATGTGCTATGCTTCCACATGACCCTTGAAGGGGGGGAGGGTCAAAGGGTGGGCCCTCCCTTAAAACCCACTATATGTATTAACTGATTCCTTGATGCCGGAAATGAATAGATTTTTAAAATATTTAGTTAACTAGTAGTCTACTTTTATATAGAAAACTTCATATTATTTCTATTTGACAGTAGAATCGCTCTCAATTGACAGACGGGCTAAACTCAGAATTGTTTTGTGTTTATATTTTAAAGCGTATATAAGTGATAAACTAACGTATATAAGTTGATAAAAACCCCACATCCCCGACCTTCGTGGGTGATTAAATCAAGTTCAGCAAATAAAAAGTGTTACTAACATACAGGGTGTTCGGAAAAAACGTGCCAATAATTTATGCGATGTTATTTTACACATACAAATATGACAACGTATAGTTTTCCGTCTATCTGTCTGTATGTGTTTTTTACATTTACCAAAAACCTTTTAACCACTTATGGTATCAACTTCAAAATTGATACATGTATTACATCTAATAT
This sequence comes from Allygus modestus, assembly GCA_963675035.1. Lineage (NCBI taxonomy): Eukaryota > Metazoa > Arthropoda > Insecta > Hemiptera > Cicadellidae > Allygus > Allygus modestus. The sequence goes on along the minus strand of OY776112.1, from coordinate 335,213,697 downwards.
GACCAATTTTGGTATAAAATATCAAGTTTCTAATATTTACCATTTAAAATAAAAATGTGGTCCTTTTTATTTTTGGAAGCTAAATTTTTTTTAACCGTAATATTTAGGGAAACACTGTAAGAATCAAACGAGTTGTGTTATTATGCCCTACAAATAATTGTATGAAAGATTTAACGAAACGATTTTAAATAACTGAGAAATTGTAATTGATACAAGTTAAAACATTATTTTTCGCCATTTCAGGACTAAAACATCATGTTTCAACTTATAGAAATTACAATTTCTCAGTTATTTAAAATTGCACAGTTAGAAACTTCCTTTATTTGTTTTAGGGCAAAATTACTTATCTTATAATTTAATCTTATAGTGTTTTCCTGAATATTACAATTGTTAAGATATTTAGCATGAAAAACCAAAATTTCCGCCATTTTGAAGTGGTTCAAAGTATAAACTTTACATTCCATACCAAAATGAATCTTAATAGATATAACACATCTACCAAGTTTTATATTGATACACTCAGTGATTAAAACGTTATGTTGAATTATGTAAAAAACAAATACAGATACATAGACAGAAAACTAAACGTTTTATAACATGTTCATAAGAATTTTTTTGCTTATTTTTTGCGTAAAATAACATCGTAAATTATTGAAACTTTTTTCCGAATGCCCCGTATAAAAGCGAATATAGATTTTACACATTTATCACAAAATGAACAACAATTTTGCTTATCTGCCTCACAATCTAGTATACCGTGACTACTTCGAGTGTTTGATAAGATGTGCCGGGTACAGACATTGAAGTGCACACCTCAGATCGTTCGCGAAGGAGTGTAAACTTGAACCACGACAAATTTTACTCTAGAGTTGGTGACGTCAAATCCACTCGAGGGTAGACATACAACTTAAAGTAATACCTGTCAGCTGGTGGAGGCATAACTCGCTACAATATTTATTCGACGTTTCAGGTGTTGAAAACAAATTAACTTCGCGTTTGGCAGGTAGGAAGCTTCAATAACAGAGATGTCTTGTTCACAAAATAATTTCGGCTCCAAACGCTACACTGGTTTATTTTTGTTAATGATTGTACAGAATAAAATGGATATTGTAATTAATTAACTACTTATAAATAAAATTTAAATTTATGTTGCTAATCCTATATATTAATAAACTAGGGGGTTTTCCCTTCACAGTCATAACTTGATAACGGCTGGACGGATTTTAACGTTTGAGGTGTCAGATTAAAGGTATTTTAACTAGCTTTCCCAATACGTCTCAGAATTCTTAAGAAAGGCCATCACTTAAATACAGTAAAGGGCTGAATTTTACGGAACAGTGGTGCTATTTGACAGCGGAAGTCTAAACTTCGTGTTGATTAAAAGTACGTTGTTATCATCCGCTTTAATATCAGATGTTTTGTTATGTTAGTTTACAAATGAAACAACCTTTCGTTGAGTACAAATTTTCTCGGATTCGAGCAACAGGACAACTAGTTATATTTAAAGAGGTTATGACACAACTTATGAAGAAGCACTGAGAACTATAAAAAAGTAATTGCAAAAATAACGTATTCATTGATCTTATAGAGTTTGTGGCTAACATGTGAATGTAATTTATAGAAATTGTGTTGGTAAACATCAACTAAAGTAGTTTTGCCTATTAAGAGAACTTATGACTCATGAATGTTTCATCTAATTGATGGCTGTCATCTTGGACTTATCTTGGTGGGATTTGCTGGTTATCGAGCTAGAAATATTAGATAAAGAACCTTACAATACAAGTGATATAATTCTGATCAGTTATTTGAGGCCTTCTTTCATGACGTCATCCCGTTATCCCGATGCTTGATACAAATTTTACTTTAGCATGACAACAGTCCTAAAACAAAATATGAAACTTTTCAATGCTAAAAAATCACTTTTGTGATATAGTGTGCAATGAATAACTCTAATTGGAGGGATTAAATATGCTGTATGTCGACTGCATATCCTGAATAAAAATCAGTAATGTATATGGAAAACATATATATGAGCAACTAAGAAATATCTTTGTAAGATATTTTAGTTGTCTGTATCCACAAACTTTGATACCAGAAGTTGTTTGGGATGTACTATAAGCAACCTGAGTATAATACATTTGTTATATTAAAACCGGTTAAATACTACTACATCACCTAAAAACTATTAAACACCTACGATTATCAATCTATAAAAATTAACCTAAAACTATTTACATTTCCAAAAGGGAAAAATCGGCATATATAAACTATTATCCACAAGGCATTAATATGTTCGATCTGTATGCTAATACAACAGTATTCTCTACATTTTACTCAATCTTTAATCTTCGACTAGTCAAAATTTCTTACCCATTATATAATATAACGAAGTTAAAGCTTTAACTAAACCAAGCTAATTTCGATAACTGCCATGCGAAATCTTTTCAAAAAGTTACTTGAGAATTGAAATGAAGATACAAAGTATTGTATACGTAGAACAAGAGAGGAACTTGTATACGTACGTTTTAAAATCAGGAAGTAAATGAACTTATTTACACTAGTCAACTTCTTTCTCATATTTGGCCTGTTATTGGATGAAAAATAAGTTAGCCTAAACCATGTTTTAGCGAATTTCCCCTATAGGGAAGACGCTATCACTGAGCATGGTAAGACCTAGGCCCGGGACCATGATAACTTTTCGTTTTGAGGTCCCCAGACCCCAAAAACACCATTCGTTCGAAACAGTATATATATATATATGTATATATATAGATATAGATATAGATATATATATGTGTGTGTGTGTGTGTGTGTCCGTGGGTGCGATAACTCTCGTAAAAATAGTCCAATTTTGATGAAATTTGGTAAAAACGTGTAAAGCAACATTTATGACTTTAAGTTCGAAAACCAGTCAGGTCGCTCCATCCAAAGGGGTATTATGGGGGGGGGGGGTTTCGTACCCCAACAATGGGTTTTTGAAGTTTTTACATTTAACATTTTTTTAAATCAAATTTTAGTTCTCACTATTGGATCAGCTTTAAAAAACACACAATTTGGTTACAGAGATATTGAAAGTGCTAAACACAGTACGTTTTCCAATACTATTCTTATGGAAAATAAGAAAAAATGTATATCTCACTTACTTATGAACGTGTACTAACGAAACTTGGTATACGGCTTCATCTGGTTGTGGTATATTGTTATTTGCACAAAAAAATCAATTGTTACCGATAATTCCCGTAGCAGCAAACCTGCGTACTCAGCCCCCATGTTATTCTTATGGAGAATAATTAAAATTATATATATCGCTTTTTAGGGAATTTATTTTTATGAAACTTGGAATACGGCTCAAGGTGGTATTAAGACATATCTTAAGCCTTGGAAATTCATTGAGTACGCAGGTTTGCTGGGACGGGGGTGTTTGTTCTTGTAATATTTATTAACGAGATAAACTCGTGCATTTATAACCTCTAGTTCCAATGAAGATAAACCAGAGATTGACTAAAACATTTGCCATCCAAGTTTTAAACCATTGTTGATCTGATTTTACCACATCCCTATGTTTGATCAAGTAATGTATTATAAAAGTGCACTTTTCATATCAAATATGTTTCCCGTAATGATGATTTGATACTTTTTAACCACCTCGAAATGCCTCCCTATCTGAGACGGTTCTAAAAGTTGAACCCCGAAGCACATAGTATCACTAACCACAAATTTAATTGTTTCAATTTGTAAATTATCTGTAAATCAGTCAACGGTACGTATTTTCTTGAGTTTCAAGTACCTGTAGATAACGAAATCGATATGTAGAATTAAGGAACAGCCATGTCTAGATTAGATAAACCCACCGGGAGATCAGTTTACCTCCGCTCCGCCGCACTGCACCATGTCTCCTTATAGGATAGCCATTGTGACGTTCATCATTGTCATTTCTGGGTAAGGTTCGTTGGTACTCATGTCAAAGTATGTTTACATTATTCATTACTAGAACTGTGTAGCTTGCACATTTGTACACCTGCAGTTAGTTGCATTTCTAGTTATAATATAGAGTCACCATTACGTTGACAAATAAACGTTCGAGAGTTACAAATTATAAGTAGATTGTATGAGTTTAAGTTGTTTGTCTGTTTTTCGCAGTTATTGGTGAACTTAATAAAAATGTTGGCTTGACTATTTGTTTTGATGGTACGTAGCCTACCAAAGAAACACTCTTGAGAAATACTGTATGAAGATTGTTTCACAACTTCATCTGTAGGCAATAAAATATACGAAAAGGTCTTACGAAATATGTAAATGAACAAGTGACTATATCTATATATATAATTCTGTAAGTGAAATCGCTATCGCAGGGTGTTGGGAGACGGCTCAAATTAAAGGTCTCGATTCCAGGGACTCGGGAAAATAGCAGTATTACCAAAAAATTACCAAAACGAGAAATAACGTAAAACATCCCCCTTAAAAAAAGCATAGGAATTTGAAAACGTCTACATTGTTTACATTAAAACAGATGATCCTTCCTATAATGCTCTATTTTCCTCAGCATGAATATCAGATGAGACAGGGTATGGGAGAAAGGTTAGGAGCTTTGCCCCTTCAAGTCACTAGTATCAAACTAAAACATCAAAGCTCTATCTATGCACTTTATCCTTGCTGAAATATATATTTTGTATATTAGTAAACATATCGCTTTAATAACTTAAAATATTGCAAAATCTTTAGTTCAATTCCAAATCTTTACAAATTTTACATTTTCATTTGATGCCATTAGTAATTTTAAATGTAAATATGGTTTTTATGTTACGGCAAGTTGTATTTTATAACTAGTATTTGTGTGCAATTACTTTAATGGTGTTGGTAATGGTGTTCTCGTTTTGATATGACTTCATCTAAGTTAGATTCCCTGTAAAGGTTTAACTGTATGAGACTCTCACATTATAATTTGAACGGAAAATTATTAGAAAATCTAATAACGCTTAACAATATCACCATTAATCCGGCATATTATTTTAGCGAATTTCCCCTATAGGGAAGAAGCTATTACCGTAGTCGGCATGGTAAGACCTAGGCCCGGGACCATGATAACTTTTCGTTTTGAGGTCCCCAGACCCCAAAAACACCATTCGTTCGAAACTGTATATATATATATATATATATATATATATATATATATATATATATATATATGTGTGTGTCCGTGAGCACGATAACTCTCGTAAAAATTATCCGATTTTGATGAAATTTGGTATAAACGTGTAAAGCAACATTTATGACTTTAAGTTCGAAAACCAGCCAGAGCGCTCTATCCGAAGGGGTATTTTGGGGGGGTTTTGTACCCCAAAAATGGGTTTTTCGAATTTTCTAAATATCATTTTGGAAATAGTCAAATTTTATTTTTTCCCATTGGATTCAGCTTAAAAAAAACACACAATTTGGTATTTTGATCATTTCTCTACGTCAATTGGTTACCGAGATATTGAAAGTGCTAAACACAGTACATTGTCTAATGTTATTCTTATGGAGGAAAATAAAAATTTTATATCTTGCTTATTTATGAACGTATACTGACGAAACTTGGTATACGGCTTCATCTGGTTGTGGACCATTGATATTTGCTCAAAAAAAACAATTTTTTACCCAAGGCTCCCGTAGCAGCAAACCTGTGTACTCAGCCCCATGTTATTCTTAAGGAGAATAAGTAACGTGCTATCTGCCTTCATTATGAAAATAAATTAATGAAATTTGGTATGTGGCTTTACCTACATGAGTTATATTGATATTTGTATAAAACCCCATTTTTTGTGTTCCTTACTTCAGCAAACCTGCATACTCAGACGCCATGTTATTCTTATGGAGAATAATTAAAATGTCATAAATCGTTTATTTATGAATGTATATTGATGAAACTTGGTATGTGGCTTTATTTGGTATTAAGGTACATATATATGCATTGGAAATTCGCTGAGGACGCAGGTTTGCTGCTACGGGGGTATTTTTGTGTTTTAAATGTAAAAAGTTTTTTCAGATCTCTGAGCCAAAGTAATGAAACAAAAGTAATTTCAGTGGGCTTGAAAAGGTTGAAGCAAACCCCACTAAGTCTGAGAAAAACATTGAAGGTGACTCCGCACAACCTAAAGGATAGGCAACAAGTAACTCTGCGAGATTTCCATGACGTGAGTAGTTACATTAATTACCAGCTAAAGAATCAGCGTCACCCATTGATTTATCTGTGAAACAATGACCATGAAGAGTGGGTTTGCTGTATTTATTTGCCTTCTTTACATGTGAAACGAATTCACGTATTGTTGTATGTGACCTTGTTGAATCATCTAGAATAATTAATACCTGATTATTTAATAAGGACTCAGTAAAACTAAACCGTTGACATTATAACTTTCAAGGCGACTCAGCAAAGTCACAAACGGGGTTATCAAAATGCGAAATCGATGGTGAAGTTCATTATATTACAATAGTGTATAGAACTAAAGAAACATCAACATCATATTTATGATAGGACCTGTTTAGTTTTGAAAACATTTTTTTAATATTGATATCGAGTTGTAAATATTTATATGACATAATTCCATATGGGCATCTTGACGTAGGTGAAGTTTTGATCTTGAAGCTTATATTGTTTTTAGCGAATTTTCCCTAGAGGGAAGAAGCTATTACCGTAGTCGGCATGGTAAGACCTAGGCCCGGGACCATGATAACTTATTGTTTTGAGGTCCCCAGACCCCAAAAACGCCATTCGTTCGCCATATCGCTCCATCCGAAGGGGTATTTTGGGGAAGTTTTGTAACCCAAACATGGGTTTTTTGAATTTTTTACATGTAATTTTTGAAAGAAGTCAAACATTGGTTTTTACCTTTGGATTCAACATAAAAAACACACAATTTGGTATTTTGATTATTTCTCTACGTCAATTGGTTACCGAGATATTGAAAGTGCTAAACACAGTACGTTGTCTAATGTTGTTCTTATGGAGGAAAGGACAAATTTTATATCTCACTTATTTATGAACGTATACTGACGAAACTTGGTATAAGGCTTCATCTGGTTGTGGTCCATTGATATTTGCTCAAAAAATCTTTTTTTTCAAAAGGCTCCCGTAGCAGCAAACCTGCGTACTCAGCCACCATGTTATTCTTATGGAGGATAATTAAATGCTATGTCTCCCTTAATTATGAACATAAATTAATAAAAACTGGTATACGACTTCACCTAGTTGAGTTATATTGATATTAGCATAAAAGCCAATTTTTTGTGTTCCTTGTTGCAGCAAACCTGCGTACTCAGCCCCAATGTTATTTTTATGGAGAATAATTAAAATTATATATACCGCTTATTTGTGAATATATTTTTATGAAACTTGTTCAGTAGCTTTATGTAGTATTAAGACATTTATATCTCCATTGGGAATTCGCTGAGTATGCAGGTTTTCTGCGACGGGGGTATTTAACTATGTTACACGTAAAACATGTAACATTTAATGTAACATTCATTCCATATCATGTAACATTTCAGCTTAATTGGTCACTAAGCTTAAATCACATAATTATAATCACGTATTCTTAATAGTATTAGACGCTTGTATAATGGCCTTGCATATGGATATTTTCTTGTAAAAGGAGTATGCTTAAAATGTTCAATGCCTTGTCTTTCTTTAACCACATTGAGCTCTTGTACATGTATATTATTTTACGCCAACTAACATTTTACATTGAATTTACTTCCGATTGCTCAAGCATACAATACTTTTAAAAAATCCGAACAGTTTTTTGTGACTTATCCGGACCAGTGTGGAAATTCCTAACGTTACTTTTAAAATATTTTTGAACTTCATAAAGCTTACGACCATTGTTATTGAATGCAAAAAAAATAATACGTTAGTTTATAAGGAATAATCTTAGAGTTGACTAAGCTTGCATTTAGGAGGGGGGAGATTTCAGCAAAGTTTACCTGAGAAATCAATGTTAAGTCGACATCTTTACACATCCGTAGAATTCCCCCATAGGGAGAAAACATCGGTTTGAATTAAGTTGCTGATATATATATATATATACAGGGTATATACAAAATCCCTGAACACACTTTGTATATTTTTCCCTTAGGTAGAGACAATAATAATACACCGTATATACATAGGTATAAAATGTCTAGTTTTCGGTCTATAGCTCTGTTTGTGATATTTAAAGGTTTTCATATCAAATCCAGCTCCTACTCAGCCTCTATTTAGGATGGAATGTTTAACCTCGGTTCCAATGTGCATCTTAAGACTCACACCAAGCGTATAAAACTTTATTAGTGTAACTGCATCACTTTCAATATGGCGGCTATTAGAAGTTTTTATGTAAAATTGAATGAAAACCGTAAGTTTGATCACAACTTTTTCCGATGATAAACCGTGCAGAATTGTAAGACGAACAAAACAACACCTTGTTTGCTGCAATCAGACAATAAATAGCAAAGTTATTGGCTATTCACCTAATTATTTGCCGACTTTAAACGGCAAAATGTAAAATGACAATGCATAAACTGTAAATACTATTAACAAAATATAATATTTATTTTAGTAAATAGCTAATAACTCAGTATTTATTGTCTAATTGCAGAAAATAAGATGTAATTTCGTTTTCCTTACAATTTTACATTTTATATTACTGGAAACAAGTCTACATACAATTTTCATTTAATTTAACATCAAAGGTTTTAACTTTCCGTCATCTTGACACTGAAGCAGTTGCATGAATAAAATTGTATTTACTTGTTATGAGTGTTAAGATACTCATTGGAGTGAAATTTAAGCTTCCTATCTTAAATAGAAGCTGAGTTAAACGAAAACTATTAAAAATCACAAACAGACTGACATACAGAAAACTAGGCATTTTAGACCCATATTTATACGGTGTTTTATTATTGACTATATTGGTGTATTATTTCTCGACCTAAGGAAGAAATACACAAAGTGTATCCAGGGAGTTTGTATGCACCTTGTATATACATTTATACTGCCTTAACTTGATTTCCAATGAAAGTTAGATGAATACTGTACCTTCTTAAGTATAATCATAACTTAGGATATGTGAGTTGAATGTGTTGGCAGATGTACTACTATGGGGAGATAACTATAGGTACAGTACCACAACAGTTCCTGGTGCAGTTCGACACAGGTTCTTCAGATCTCTGGATTCCTTCCCGCCTGTTCTGCATAACAAACGCCACGTTTTGTTGTAAGTCAATCAGTAGTGTTTTAACGTCACAACAAATTGAATCGTGTTCTGTTATAGGCCACTTTGAACTTTTAATAAATATAGTCTTGCTAAGTTTGTGTTGAAATAATTACTCCTGCAAGAAATGTTCACTGTGAAATTTATATGGGTTGGGGGGAATGTGTGATGTACAAAACAAAAGAAAAACAATGTAGTACACATAATTTAATGTACACATCTTACAAAATGGAAAGATTACTTATACGTCTGTATTCACACATAGTGGTAAATAAGGGACGTTGATAGGGTTTAAAAGAAATGTATTTTTACTGCTGAGATGGTTTAAGTTACCTTATTCCGACAATAATCCTACTCGTCCTCAGTATAGGTGACCGGTTTGAGGTTGTTGAAAACAGATTGTTAGATTAGTTCGATTGTTTTTTATAGATCACACCGACCACCAAATCCAATAATATGTCATGATTATCTTGGTGGCCTATTTAATTATGCATGTTTTCCGATACTTTTTTCATACCTTAAAAACTTTTCCAACGGGTGTATACCCTACCGAACAGGAATAACTGAAATGCATCTCCCATAATTAAATGAATTTTATCACACCTAGTGTACTTGAATGTGACTACGATAATTATAACTGTGTTCGTTATTTGTAGTCAAAAATTACAAATACATAAAGTTCAATGTCAATTGATCTTTATGTTATCCTTTTCATTAATTAACTTTCAAACGACTCTACCATGGATTATTGAGTTTGAAAGGGCTGCAACAGCACGAATTGTTGTTTAAACATTATGTTTTTATTTTCAACTTGTAAAACACTCTTTCCAGATTATCTCTAAGGCATATCTAAGGAACTGAGGTTCTCTCTTTTCAAGATTTTCTATAATTCATGTTTAATATTTGTCATCACGCTTTGTCGAAAGTAGCTATTTTTTATGTCAGCTCTGAGTACAGGTCGGTTCACAGTGCTTGAAATGTAGAGGAGGTAGTGCGGGAGAGATAGTGATTACCTTTCACTACTGTATGCCTCGAACGGTTGCGGTGAGCACTTTTTCGCCTAAGCTGTCGGTCCAATATCGGTTCGATATCGAACAATTTTACTAACCGGCGGTTGCTTGTTCGATTTATCGAATGAACTTTCGACTACGATAGTTGTTTTGTGGTGGAAAAGCATTAATGGTGATTCGATTCAAAGTCAAGCAAATATAAGTTAAATCAAAACTTGTGGATACAATGTTAAATTAGATCTACAAATGTATTTGCGTGAACAAAATAACAAACAAATAGTTTGCAGCAATTCACGACAAAATTATAGTAACCTAACCTAACCTAAATCCGCAGAGCGCTGTATGGTAGCAGTTCGTTGTGCAACAAATAAATGGATTAATATAAATAAATTATAGTAAAATTAAACAGGAATTTCATACCTAAAAATTAAACAACAAAATTAAGATTTAACACCGAACAAATTAAAGTAAAATTTAAAAGAAAATATCATATCTCAAAAAGTAAACATCAAAAGTGAAAATTGAACTCGGGCAGCTCAATCGTGGATATGACATCACTTTTCGATTACCCTGAAAGTTACAATTCATCAAGCAGTGAGCAACGATTATAAATTTATTCGATAAAACAAACAAACAATCGGTTGATATTGTTCGATATCGTAGCAAACGATATTAGCGATATTGGACCGTCAGGCGAAAAAGTGCTCACCAACGGTTGCGTACAATCAACTAAATATTTATCAAGGACTGTAATGACTCGTGATATGTTTACACACACTCTTCTTTGTTTACATTGTAAACCAGCTGTATGAAATAATATTAAACCGTTATAAATTAACAAGGAGGTTTATTAATATTACTGGAGGTATCACTGCTTAAAGGTTTTTGTCGAGAAAGCGAGCCAGTGATTTTGTTAGGTTGGTACACTGGTGAGGCAAATTTCTCGTCCTTTTAACTAACCCTGTTTGTTGATTTATTCTTATAAGTGAATTTACTCATGCAAATCACTGGAATAAAAGTTATACAAGTTGGAACAAATTATTTTAGCGAATTTCCCCTATCGGGAAGAAGCTATTACCGTAGGAGAAAATAAGATTGGCTGTACCGAAAGTGATATTTTTCCACCTTAGTGCCGTAAATACAGCTGGTGATCCTTGCCGTACTGTTATTAGTTATTCTGACACCAGTAGCGCTAGTAGAGTTGCATTCGAAATCAGCTGTCCCTTTTAGCGAATTTCCCCTATAGGGAAGAAGCTATTACCGTAGGTCTCATGGTAAGACTTAAGCCCGAGACCATGATAACTTTTCATTTTGAGGTCCCCAGATGCCAAAAACACCATTCGTTCAAATTTTTATATATGTATATATATATATATATATATATTTATATATATATATATATTTATATATATATATATATATTATATATATATATATATATGTGTCCGTAAGCACGATAACTCTCGTAAAAAAGGTCCGATCTTAATGAAATTTGGTACAAATATGTAAAGTACCATTTATTTGAACGAGTTCGAAAACCAGATGAATCGCACCATCCGAAGGGGGGTTTTGGGGGGGTTTTGTACCCCAAAAATGTGTTTTTTGGGGTTTTCACAGGTAATTTAAATTTAAATCAAATTTTAATTTATACCATTAGGTTGAGCTTAAAAAAACAAACAATTTGGTATTTTTATCATTGCTCTACGTCAATTGGTTACCGAGATATTGAAAGTGCTAAACACAGTACGTTGTCTAATGTTATTCTTATGGAGAACAAGAAAAATTGTATATCTCGCTTATTTATGAACATAAACTGACGAAATTTTGTATATGGCTTCATATGGTTGTGGTTTATTGTTGTTTGCACAAAAAAACTATTTTTCGCCTATGGTTCCTGTAGCAGCAAACCTAGGTACTCGGTCCCCATGTTATTCTTATGGAAAATACTTAAAATGTTATATATCGCTTATTCATGAATGTATATGGATGAAACTTGGTATGTGACTTCACATACATGAGATCTATTGGTATTTGCATAAAAACCCATTATTTTGTGTGCCTTGTTGCAGCAAACCTGCGTACTCATCCCCAATGTTATTCTTATGGAGATGAATTAATATTTTAAATATCGCTTGTCTGTGAATACATTTCTTATGAATCCTGTGAAGTGTTTTAATGTGTTATGTTATATGTTCATTCGAAATTCGCTGAGTATGCAGGTTTGCTGCGACGGGGGTATATATATATATATATATATATATATATATATATATAAACAAAAAGTAAATAAACTTGAGTACCCTGGTAAAATCATTTTAATTACACTTACACGTGTTTCAGCTCTTAGGCCATGTTCACAGTGTTAGTTATAATACCTAACCTTATTTTAAAACTAATCCTTATCAACAAGAATAAAGATTTTCACATGTGACTATAAACCATATGATAAATTTTTATCAGTGCAGGTTGGTAGGAGCACTTCTAATGTGTATTATTTGGTCGAAAATTGGGTTTTTTGTCTGGACTTGCATTGAGTTTAAAATGTTATTTTTGTCAATTTGATAATTTTGATATATATAAAACTCTTCTTTGATATCCATTTTGTACCCTTTATTTTGGATGTCAAGAACTGTCATATTTTCCTCAATATTTTTGTAATTATGATCAGTTGTTAGTATATGGTCAGCAAATGCAGACTTTTGACTTGTCCTATTGTTTGATTTTATGGCCTGGATATGTTCATTGTATCTTTTCTTAAAATTTCTACCTGTCTGACCTATGTAATATTTATTGCAGTCGCTGCAGTTGATTCTATAAACTCCTGAATTTTCATAAATATTGGATGTTTCTTTCTTATCACTGGAAAACTTGTTTATGAGTTGAAATGAGTTATTCCTTGTTCTGAAGCTTATTTTATAATTTGATTTCTCAAACGTCTTTCTGATGGCTTTATTAAGTGTTGTACTATAAGGAACACACATATACTCACTTTTTGGTTTTAAAATATTTTCTTTTTCAGCTTTTTCTCTGCTTGATCTTATCATTTTGTCAATCAATTTTGTGTCATAACCATTTGCGGTGGCAATGGATTTTATAGTTCTTACTTCTTTATTGTAGTTTTCTTCATTCATCGGTATTTTTAATAATCTGTTGATTAATGAATGGAAGGATGCCATTTTTTGTTGCCACGGGTGATTTGAGTTAGCTGGTATTACAAGCATTGTTTGAGATGGTTTTCTAAATATGTCAAATTCATGCTTTCCGTTCTCTTTCGTTATTGTAACATCAAGAAAGTTTATTGATGTGTTATTGGTTTCCATAGTGAATTTGATTGATTTTGATATAGAATTTAAATATTCCAAAAGTTCGTCTGGTGAGTTTCGGTCATTTTTGTATAAACAAAGAATGTCATCGACATACCTGTACCAATATACAATGTTTTTGCTTTGAGGGTTCGAAATGTTCATAATCTTTGTTGCTTCTAAATGTTGCATATATAAATTTGCTAAAAGGCTTGATAGTGGCGAACCCATGGCTAATCCTTCTTTTTGTTTAAAAAACTTTGAGTTAAATTTAAAGTAGTTTTGACTTACTGTTTCTTTTGTGAGCAACATAAGATCTTTAATCTCAGTTGCTGATAGGTTTTGGTTTTCTTTTAAGTAATTTTGCAGAATGTCAAGAGTTTCATTCACTGGTATATTCGAATACATATTGGAAACATCGAATGAGACAAAAACTGAGGTAATATTAATCTTATCATAATTACAAAAATATTGAGGAAAATATGACAGTTCTTGACATCCAAAATAAAGGGTACAAAATGGATATCAAAGAAGAGTTTTATATATATCAAAATTATCAAATTGACAAAAATAACATTTTAAACTCAATGCAAGTCCAGACAAAAAACCCAATTTTTGACCAAATAATACACATTAGAAGTGCTCCTACCAACCTGCACTGATAAAAATTTATCATATGGTTTATATTCACATGTGAAAATCTTTATTCTTGTTGATAAGGATTAGTTTTAAAATAAGGTTAGGTATTATAACTAACACTGTGAACATGGCCTAAGAGCTGAAACACGTGTAAGTGTAATTAAAATGATTTTACCAGGGTACTCAAGTTTATTTACTTTTTGTTTATTATATTTATCAGTAGCCCTAATCTGTGAATTTAATGTTTTGATATATATATATATATATATATATATATATATATGTGTCCGTAAGCACGATAACTCTCGTAAAAAAGGTCCGATCTTAGTGAAATTTGGTACAAATGTGTAAAGTACCATTTATTTGAACGAGTTCGAAAACCAGATGAATCGCACCATCCGAAGGGGGGTTTTGGGGGGGTTTTGTACCCCAAAAATGTGTTCTTTGGGGTTTTCAGATGTAATTTTAATTTTAATGAACTTTTAATTTATACCATTGAATTCAGCTTAAAAAAACAAACAATTTGGTATTTTCATCATTGCTCTACGTCAATTGGTTACCGAGATATTGAAAGTGCTAAACACAGTACGTTGTCTAATGTTATTCTTATGGAGAAAATGAAAAATTGTATATCTCGCTTATTTATGAACATAAACTGGCGAAATTTGGTATATGGCTTGATCTGGTTGTGGTTTATTGTTGTTTGCAAAAAAAAACAATTTTTTGCCTATGGTTCCTGTAGCAGAAAACATAGGTACTTGGTCCCCATGTTATTCTTATGGAAAATACTTAAAATGTTATATATCGCTTATTTATGAATGTATATGTATGAAACTTGGTATGTGACTTCACTAAGATGAGTTCTATTGATATTTGCATAAAAAAAAAACTATTATTTTGTGTGCCTTGTTGCAGCAAACATGCGTACTCATCCCCAATGTTATTATTATGGAGAATAATTAATATTTTAAATATGGCTTTTTTGTGAATACATTTCTTATGAATCCTGTTAAGTGTTTTAACGTGTTATGTTATGTTATGTGTAATTCATTGGAAATTCGCTGAGTATGCAGGTTTGCTGCAACGGGGGTATTTACTTACCAGTATGAATTGAAATTCGATGTGTGCTTTCAAAATCAGCTGTTCTTATTAATCTAATCACTATATTAACGTGAACACAATTTCAATATTATTAATTGTTGTCATTATGTTGCCAAAAATATTACTCACCAAACCTTATACAAATGTCTGAAAAATATGTTTCATTGTTTAAGAAAAGTCCTCTAAAGGGAAGAAGCTATTACCGTAGTCGGGTGGTAAGACCTCGGCCCGGGAACATGATAACTTTTCGTTTAGAGATCCCCAGATGCCAAAAACACCATTCGTTCAATATTGTATATATATATATATATATATATATATATATGCGTCCGTAGGCACGATAACTTTCGTACAAATGGTCCGATTTTGATTAAATTTGGTAGAAACGTATAAAGCAACATTTATGACTTAAAGTTCGAAAACTAGACAGACCGCTTTATTTGAAGGGGTATATTAGGAGGGTTTTGTTCCCTAAAAATGCGTTTTTTTAGTTTTTTACATATAATGTTTTAAGGAATCTAATTTTACTTTTCTACATTGAATTTGGCTTAAAAGAACGAACAATTTGGCGTTTTGATAATTTCTCTACGTCAATTTTTTACAGAGATATTCATAGTCGTAACACAGTACGTTGTCCAATGTTATTGTTATGGAAAATAAGAATAATTGTATATCTTGCTTATTTATGAACGTATCCGGACGAAACCTGGTATATGGCTTCATTTCGTTGTGGTCTATTGATAAATTTCCAATAAAAATAAATATTTTACAGATGGTTCCCGAAGCAGCAAACCTGCGTACTCAGCGCCCATGTTATTCTTATGGAGAATAAGAAAAATGTTATGCCTCACTTAATTATGAACATAAATTAATATAACTTGGTATGTAGCTTCATCTAGTTCAGTTACATTGATATTTGTATAAAGAACCATAAGTTGTGTTACTTTTTGCAGCAAACCTGCGTACTCAGCCTCCCATTTTATTCTTATGGAGAATAATTAAAATTGTATAAATTGCTTATTTATTAATGGATACGGATGTAACTTGGTATGTGGCTTCTCCTGGTTGTGATCTGTGGATATTTGCATTAAAACCTAATATTTTCTGTTCCTTGTTGCAGCAAACCTGAGTACTAAATCCCCATGTTATTCTTATGTAGAAAAATTTAAATTTTATATACGGTTCATTTGTGAATATGTATCTATTAAAATTGGTAAGTGGCTGTACATGGTATATATATATATATATATATATATATGTGTGTGTGTGTGTGTGTGTGTGTGTGTTTTTGTGTGTGTGTGTGTGTGTGTGTGTGTGTGTGTGTGTGTGTGTGTGTGTGTGTGTGTGTGTGTGTGTGTGTGTGTGTGTGTGTGTGTGTGTGTGTGTGCATTGGAAATTGGCTGAGTATGCAGGTTTGCTGAAACAGGGGTATTTAGAATTAGCGAATTTCCCCTATAGGGAAGATGCTATTACCGTAGTCGGCATGGTAAGACCTAGGCCCGGGACCATGATAACTTTTCGTTTTGAGGTCCCCAGACCCCAAAAACACCATTCGTTCGAAACAGTATATATATATGTGTGTGTGTGTGTCCGTGAGCACGATAACTCTCGTAAACATCCGATTTTGATGAAATTTGGTATAAACGTGTAAAGCAACATTTATGACTTTAAGTTCGAAAACCAGGCAGATCGCTCCATCCAAAGGGGTATTTTGGGGGGGTTTTGTACCCCAAAAATGGGTTTTCGAATTTTGTACATATAATTTTGGAAATAGTCAAATTTTAGTTTTTTCCATTGGATTCAGCTTAAAAAAACACACAATTTGGTATTTTGATCATTTTTTTACGTCAATTGGTTACCGAGATATTGAAAGTGCTAAACACAGTACATTGTCTAATGTTATTCTTATGGAGGAAAAGAAAAATTTGATATGTCGCTTATTTATGAACGTATACTGACGAAACATGGTATACGGCTTCATCTGATTGTGGACCATTGATATTTGCTCAAAAAAACAATTTTTTTCCAAAGGCTCCCGTAGCAGCAAACCTGCGTACTCAGCCCCATGTTATTCTTATGGAGAATAAGTAACGTGTTATCTCCCTTAATTATGAAAATAAATTAATGAAACTTGGTATGTGGCTTTACCTACATGAGTTATATTGATATTTGTATAAAACCCAATTTTTTGTGTTCCTTGCTTCAGCAAACCTGCATACTCAGCCGCCATGTTATTCTTATGGAGAATAATTAAAATGTCATAAATCGTTTGTTTATGAATGTATATTGATGAAACTTGGTATGTGGCTTTATGTGGTATTAAGATACATATATATATGCATTGGAAATTCGCTGAGTACGCAGGTTTGCTGCTACGGGGGTATTAATATTATTTACAGTGTGATGAAAAATATTGTTCATCACTCGTATACCTAAAGTGTTTTTCAGGCACTTGATCGAAACATGATCGCGTGCCGAAAAAAAACACTTTCGGCACTAGTAAAGAAATATACTATTTTTCAGACAATCACAACGTTTATGATCATAGTCTTAGTGTCACCTACATCCCAGTGGGGACCAACTTCTCCATCTCCTACGGAAGTGGCAGCACGAGGGGCTTCGTATCCCAGGACACCGTAAGGGTCGGTGTTAAAATATCTATGGTCTACGTATGTAGTTGAAAAGTAACATGAGTACCTTGAAGATCTTCAGGGTACTCTTGTTACTATTTTTTCATATAACTAATAGTATTTTAAAGTAGCCTTTCTTTGTGAATTTGATTTAACTATATATTTAATAAGCTAGGGTCTTTTAATGACTGCAACTCCTCCCACAGTTTTTAATCGATTTTGAGTTTCCAGTGTCAATGTACAGAGCTCAGTTTAAAGTGGTTTCCGACCTAGTTAAAAAATTCAAACATAAAGGGAAAGCACTAGTTGCCCTAAAAATTGATTCTTTCTTTATAAGATTATTGGGAATGATTTTAATTTAATTTAAATTAAACTAGAGCTGCTCGAACCCAAGCAAATGTTTGTCTTGTGCTTTTGAATTTGCATCATCCCTCATAACATTGTACTGCATTTAATCATACTGTGTTGTCATCCTGTTTGTCGCTATTTAATGTCTGTAAAAACCTGTCATTCTAATTTTCTGTGTTTAGACTGTGTGTCAAAATCAGCCAAATAACCAATTCAATTTATTAGTGAATTTCCTTTGGAAAGTGAACTATTAGCATGACCCGCACGGTGAAACTTAAGCCCGGGACCACTATAGAAGTTCCTAATGTGACCCCCTGAACACGTTTTGGGGGGTCGTTCAAAATTTTATATATATATATATATGTATAGACATATATATATATATATAAGTGTTTGCACTCTAGCGGTCGCATTTTTTGTCCAATTTACTTGAAATTTGATAGGGACGTTCCTTTCTGTAATCAGTTGGACAAGTTCGTTGGGCAAAACAATTGGAAAACTCTAAACCCCTTTTTTTGGGGATTGATCTTTCAAATTTCGAGTTTTTGGGCCCAAAAAGGGTCACAAAAGCCCCATATGTAAAATCAATGCATGCAAAAAGATGGGAATTAGTTAGGCAAAAGTTTTAAGCCCTCTCTCGTCATTCTAGCATAAACATTTACCGAGTTATTAAAGAAAATGTGTATCGACTAAACACAGTACGTTGTCTTTTGGGCGTTTTACACTAGAAAACCCTGTTATTCCTTTGTTAGAGTACTTTTATCACCCCCAGCAACCTCACGCCTACTTTCAAGCCTGTCTGGACCTTTTACTAACATTATAATGCGCAAAATTGTATTCCCAGCTTTGCAAGTACATGAAACCAGGAATATCAGAACAGCCAAAAAATCAATGTTTTAAGATTTCAATAAAAATTGAACAAATGTATGTTTTTACACTTATTTTGAGTTTTACAAGTTTTTTATGTGGAAATTCACTTCCCTCACGTCAGCGTGCTGCGTGCGAACTCGTTTATACTCTACCATGAGATTTACATTGGGGTTTTGAAGGCGTTTGGTGCATAGCCTAAGACAAATGTAGATTATAAGGACGTTTGCATAATCTATATTTTGACCTCTTTAAATTAACACATCAAGAACGAAATAAGATGAGTAGGATTTTTCTCTTCCAACAACTAGAGCTTGTTTATTAAAATAGTATCTGGGGTCCAAGCTTTGTTCGGGGAAGGTCATCCAGTTTGTTTAGATGACTCGGAGTAATCTTTGACCACGTCCAACTACTAACGAGCAGATTTACTTAGTTCATTTGCCTCATTTATGCATGTTAAAGCCACTCCAATTGCTATTATAGCTCAACGTTCCTTTTGATTCATTTTGGATATGACATGACCACACTGTATGTAATATTCATTCAATGGTTTTAGTTACCGCTCTCAGGAAAACACATGTTAATACTTGACAGTTCACTGGTTGATTATAAACAGCTGTTATGATTCCTTTGTTTCGATTTGAAACTCCATAAGCTCAATGTAATTTTTTTAACTTTTCAATTTTTTTTACATAATTATATTTTTCCTGGGGATGAGATTAGATTTTCCTGGGCCTGTCTAGAACTTTTTTTACCCAAACATTAGTTAATTACAACTTTTGAACGAAATCGTTGGAGCCGTGTTTGAGATCAGAGTTGCAAGCAAACCTTATTCATATTTGAGTATAGGATAATATTCCATACCAAAATAGCTATTGAAGCAGAAGAACTGACTTTAAGAAAAGTAGAACATAAAGATATTTATTTTCCAAATGTGAAGGTAAATTTAGACCAAATTAAATTATATCACTATTTGTATACTGTTATGTTATATTGTAATTGTGTTGCTTCTAAAGAAGTAAATGATCAAAGTGAGTTTACTTTGCCCATTTTAAACATACTGAGGTTGAAGGCAGAGATAATATTTTACAAGGTCATACGTTGAGTCTTTAGATGGATGAAGGACCCCCTCAATTCTTTTTTAGCGAATTTCCTCTATAGGGAAGAAGCTATTGCCGTAGTCGGCATGGTAATACCTTGGCCCAGGACCATGATAACTTTTCGTTTTGAGGACCCCAGATGCCAAAAACACCATTCCGTAAGCATAATAACTCTCGTTAAAAAGGTCCAATCTTAATGAAATTATGTACAAATGTGTAAAGTACCGTTTATTTGAACGAGTTCGAAAACTAGACGTATCGCACCATCCGAAGGGGGATTTTGGGGGGTTTTTTACCCCACAAATGTGTTTTTGTGGTTTTCACATGTAGTTTTTTTTAATCTAACTTTAATTTTTACTATTGAATTCAGCTTAAAAAAATTTGGTGTTTCGATCATTGATCTACGTCAATTTTTAACTGAGATATTGAAAGTGCTAAACACAGTACGTTGTCCAATGCTATTCTTATGGAGAAAAATAAAGATTTTATATCTCGTTTGTTTATGAACTTAAACTGACAAAACTTGGTATAAGGCTTCATCTGGTTGTGGTTGATTGTTGTTTGCACAGAAAACAAATTTTTCGCCTATGGTTCCCGTAGCAACAAACCTAGGTACTCGGTCGCGATGTTATTCTTATGGAGAATAATTAAAATGTTATATATTATTGCTTATTTATGAATGTATATGGATGAAACTTAGTATGTGACTTCACTTAGATAAGCTCTATTGATATTTGCATAAAAACCCATTATTTTGAGTTCCTTGTGGTATCAATCCTGCGTACTCATCCACAATGTTATTCTTATGGAGATTAATTCATATTTTAAATATCGGTTATTTGTGAATATATCTCTTATGAATCCTGGTAAGTGGATTAATGTGTTACTAAGACATATAAATTCATTGGAAATTTTGCTGAGTACGCAGGTTTGCTGCAACGGGGGTATTTTTATAAACTAATATATTTTGGGTAGTGATAGTAACTTAAGGTGTAATATCAAAGTAGTCGAAATTCCAAAAAAAATTGTAATGAAATCTGAAAGGCAAAAAGACACTTTGAATGTCTTCCAAGATTTGATTTACAGATTTGAATAAAATATTTGGGTATATTTAGTAGCTACCATTTTGGTTAGGGAAGAGAAAGTGGTTTCTCATTTTCACAATTTATCTACTTTTGTATAGTTCTTTAAGATGAGGGGTCACTCAAAAGTGGTTACATTTACAAATTTTTAGTTGCCCCTAAAATCCCCTATTTTTATGGAACATTCAAAACTTTGAATAATGTCAAAAAGATACTACACCTTAATTTATCACTAACCAAGTATTTTAATTATATTAACAAATAAAAAAGAGAGGGTGGTCTTTACTTGTTATTCATTCAGACTACACTTTTTCAATCTTCTCTTGGAACTTCAACATGTTTCCTACATAAATAATGAATGTGCTTATAAAGAAATATGTTTAAAGGTAAGATAAATGCTTGCCACCGTGCAGAGCGGACGTCCTTTGGTCGCTTTTGAAGAACATGTTGTATCTGGAGGTTAAAAAAACATCTTAATGTTAAGAGGTAATCAATCTAAATAAACTTGGATTATTCTGAGATAATCTGAATAATACTAGTATACCGGATGATAAAAGGTGTAGACTGTAGATTAATGGTTAGTTTAAAGTTTCAACAAGTGTATGACTATGATGTGCATTTATTGTGAATTCCGTAGATTCCAATTTAGCCAACCTAATCATGTTTAAATCAACTTTTACGAACTTAATACTCAACCTTTACAACATTCTGAACAGATTAACACATTCTGAATTCCCTCAAACTTTCGTTGACACAAATTTGTCTTTAGACCCCAGCTTAAGATTTTTTGATTTCAATACTAGATTTTTAAATTGTAATACGATCTTCCTTTCAATTAACAAGTCTCGTTTTAGGTTCTTATTTGTTTCTTTTTTCTGACTCAAATTGCAGCACAACTTTACTATTTCAATCCACTGTATTAACTTGGTATATAAGTATAACTAATATGGATGATTGTTCTCTATACAGGTGATGGGCATTTCAGTTCCCAACCAATTGTTTGGAGAGTCAACTAAGATATCTAGCGACTTCATATCATCGGAGTACGACGGCATCTTCGGCCTAGCGTACCCCCAGTTGTCCAGTATAAAAACGTACCCTCCCTTCGTCAACATGATCAGACAAGGACTACTCAACCAGCCGGTGTTCGCTTTTTACCTTGACAGGTACCATCAGTTTCATTTACTGATCCCCTTGATTATATCAATTTACTAAAATAATAAGGAAATTGTTGTGACCAGGCTATTGATAAAACTATTAGGCATTGAGTGGTCGTTTATGTGTTATTTGAAAACCTTTAGGCCTCTGCCCCATGGGATTTTCAAGTTCCAATCCTAGTCTTACGCTGGAATAGAAATAAATTTAATTGAACATTTAACAGCTATTTATTATAACAAAACACAGTACAGAAGTGAGATCAACTGTTTCAAGCCAACTTCTGGAATTGCATCACACTGTAGACTGAAGCAGCAGGATTCGCTTTTTATCATTAACTAATTTACTAGTTACTAACTTCTCCTACTTGGATCAACAACAGTAAGTAAAGAGAGTAAGTAAGAGTGATTTCTCCTGTCTTCCAGAACGAGCTAGAGGATCTGTATTCTAGACCGGGTTTCCTTGTAGTCAGTTTGAGTTAGTTGTGTTAGAAACCTTCCTCTTAGGTTCTTCAGGCAAGTCAAACCAGCGATCCCCTACAAAGGCTCGGACCTTCCGCGGTATCTAGGCTGAGCCATGGTCTCAGAGAAATTAGCCTCAGGAAAATAAGAGAATCTAAAGGGAAAGCGAAGCTGATCATACTGGTTAGCCAACAGATCTTACTTATTGCTAAGTTCTGATTGTTCACCTTTTTTCAGGCAAAGGTGAGACACAAAATATCAAGGCATCTCGATAGCCTGACGATTAGAGTCTTTATTCGATTTAAAAGATGCTGGTTTGATTCTCAATATGCCACTTCTGGTTTGAGTGATTTCCCTGTTATCAATAATATGAATGGTAATGGTTGAAAACAGTTTCTGAATAATCTAAGTTATATTTAAGGTTTAACACCTAAGGCACCCAACACAATTACAGGTACCATTTGTTATTGTGCTGTTAATTAATGACGCTTCCTAAGATCATGTCAATGTTAAACTTATATTTAGAAACTCGGCCAGGATTCAGACCGTTCCCTTACAAATCGTTAACAAACTAGCTATGCCTAAGAGCTCTGCTTGACTATCTAGTTAGATAATTCCTATGGAAAAGTGAACTATTAGCATGACCCGTGCGGTAAGACTTAAGCCCAGGATCACCATAGAAGTTTCTAACTTGACCCCCTGAACACGATTTGGGGAGTCGTTAAAAATTATATATACTTCAAATTTGGTAGGGGCATTCCTTTCTATAATCAGTTGGACAATTTCGTTGGAAAAAACAATCAGAAAACTCTAACCCTTCTTTTTTGGGGATTAACTTTTTAAATTTTGAGTTTTTGGGCCTAAAAAGGGTCAGAAAACCCTCGAATGTAAAATTAGTGCATTTGAAAAGATGGAGGTTAGTAAGGCGAAAGTTTTAACCCCTCTTTTACCATTCTAGCATAAATATTTACCAAGTTGTTAAAGAAAATTCATATTACTAAACACAATACGTTGTCTTATGGGGATTTTACATTAGAAAATCCTGGTACCTATTCATATGTTTATGAAGTTTTATCATCCCCACTATCCCCACGCCTACTTTCAATCTTAACTGTACATTCGCCTAGCCTTATAACGAACATAATTGTTTTTCCAGCATTACAGGTAATTACAACTTGGAGCATCAGAACGGCCAACAAAATTTAATGTTTTTAGATTTTAATAAAAATTGGAATAACTATCAAATATAAAACAAATTTTGATTTGCTTAAAGTTTTTTATGTGGAAATTCACTTTCCTCATGTTAGCGTGCTGCGTGCGAACTCCTTTTAGTTTTTCAATCAAACCAAATACCTCACGTGATCAAGATACACACAGTTTTTAAATATGTATCATCTGGATGTGTCAATTGGATATGTATCCCCTTTATTCCCTAAGGAGGGATTTAATCGAAAAACTGTGTTTTCTTTGATTTCATCCAGGACCATGCGTGCATTAAGGTATGTGGTTGATGTTTGTTAGACTTGCGGTTTTCTCAAAAGTTCGGGGCACGGTTTAACGTTAATTATGGTGTGAATACTCATCACAACTAAACATCAAGTGGAAGAGATACCCAAGCGTTTATCTGTGCAATAAAATTATTAATTGCGAGGAATGGCTTCTTTACATATTGCCTAACTGACGAAACATACTGACTTATCGCATGTATTATTGCCACCGCCTCTCGTGGGATTGTATGTACTGGTGCAACATTTTTCTAAATGTAGGCTAAGGTTATTCCTATTATTTTTGAAATACAAGACAAACATACTTCTACTGGGCTTCTCAGAGTGCCTATTGGTAATACATTTTCTGGTTTCTATTTAATACTTTCGGTAGTGATAACATATTTCCTTTACTTCTCCCATTAACTAACTTTCTACTATAGAAAATCATTATGAAAAAATTTATTATAATTTATAATTTTTTTCAGAGCTGCTGATTCCGACGATGATGGTGAACTGATATTTGGTGGAGTTAATCCAAATCGCTACACGGGAGGATTCACATACACCCCGGTCATCGAGAAAAGCTACTGGAAAATTCAGGTGGACGGGTAAGGCATTAGTAAATGAAAAGGCTTTGAAAGTAAAATACTTTTGAGAGATGACAGAAATAATCTTGATCAATTAATGGTGTTAATGGCTTTGTTACATCTGTATGTAGTTGGAGTTACATGTAAGTACCCAAATTTACATCATTGTTTTCCTTGTTGAGCTCTTTATGGAAACATTTCCGAGATTTTTTGTTTGTTAATTGTACTACTTGTTTTATGCATGTATTCATAGTAAAATAACTATCTTAATCTGGATTTATAGAATGATGTTAGCGAATTTCCTCTATAGGGAAAAAGCTATTATCATAGTCAACATGGTAAGACCTAGGCCCGGGACCATAATAACGTTTCGTTTTGAGGGTCCCAGATGCCAAAAACACCATCCGTTCAAAACTGTATATATATATATATATATATATCAATAACTCTCGTAAAAATCGTCCCATTTTGAAAAATTTGATACAAACATGTAAAGCAACATTTATAACTTGAAGTTCGAAAACCAGCCAGATCGCTGCATCCAAATGGGTATTTTAGGGGGGGTTTTGTACCCCAAAAATTTGTTTGAATTTTTTACACATAATATTTTAGTAAATCAAATTTTATTTTTCACCATTGAACTCAGCTTAAAAAAACAAACAATTTAGTATTTTGATCATTGCTCTACGTCAATTAGTTACAGGGACATTGAAAGTGCTAAACAGAGTATGTTTTCTAATGTTATTCTTATGGAGAATAAGAAAAATTGTATATCTCGCTTATTTATCAACTTATCCTGAAGAAACTTGCTTCATATTGTTGTGTTCTATTGATATCTGCACAAAATATTATGTTTTCACCGATAGTTCCCGTAGCAGTAAAACTGCGTAATCAGGCCCGATGTTATTCTTAAGGAGAATAAGTAAAGTGTTATCTCCGTTAACTATGAACATAAATTAATAAAAATTGGCATGTGGCATTACCTAGTTGAGTTATATTGATATTTTTATAAAAATACATTTGTTGTGTTCCTTGTTTCAGCAAACCTGCATACTCAGCCGCCATGTTATTCTTATGGACAATAATTAAAATGTCATAAATCGTTTATTTATGAATGTACATTGATTAAACCTGGTATGTGGCTTTATGTGGTATTAAGATACCTATATATACATTGTAATTCGCTGAGTACGCAGGATTGCTGCTACCAGGGTATTTTAAAATATTTAAGCTTTGCTCTAATATAAATAAAATGTTCTCGGTTTGTTAAGTAAGAGTAAAGCGGTTAAAATCAATTTGTACCTTATGAAATCGCTACATTGAAATAAAACATGTTCTAAATTGGAGTTAAATATTTTAACGGAGAATTTATACTTAAATACATATTTAAATGACATGTATATTGAACATATTTAAATTAATTCGTAGGCTTTTGCTTTAATAAAAATGCTTTAAATACCCCCGTCACAGCAAATCTGCGTGCTCAGCGAATTGCCAATGTGTATATGTATGTCTTAACACATTAAGCCACTTAACAGGATTCATAAGAAATATGTTCAAAAAATATATATTTTGAAAATTAATTATTCTCCATAAGAATGACATTGGGGATGAGTACGCAGGTTTGCTGCAACAAGGGACACAAAATAATGTTTTTTATGCAAATATCAATATAACCCATCTAAGTGAAGTCAAATACTAAATTTCATCCATATAAATTCATAAATAAACGATACATAACATTTTAATTATTTTCCATAAGAATAACATGGGAAACGAGTATCTAGGTTTGCTGCTACAGGAACCATAGGCGAAATTTTTTTTATGCAAACAACAATAAACCACAACCAGATTAAGCCATATACCAAGTTTCGTCAGTTTATGTTCATAAATAAGCGAGATATCATTCTTTCTTTTTCTCCATTAGAATAACATAAGACAACGTACTGTGTTTAGCACTTTCAATATCTCAGTAACCAATTGATGTAGAGCAATAATCAAAACACCAAGTTGTTTGTTCTTTTAA
The DNA here is from genome assembly GCA_963675035.1 of Allygus modestus. Lineage (NCBI taxonomy): Eukaryota > Metazoa > Arthropoda > Insecta > Hemiptera > Cicadellidae > Allygus > Allygus modestus. The sequence goes on along the minus strand of OY776112.1, from coordinate 335,186,672 downwards.
GCTAAATTCAGTGGTAAAAATTAAATTTTAATTAAAATAAAAATTACATGTGAAAACCCCAAAACAATTTTGGGGGAACAAACCCCCGCCAAAACCCGCCTTCGGATGATGAGATTTATTTGGTTTCCCAGCTCGTTCAAATAAATAGCACTTTACACATTTTTGTCAAATTTCATTAAGATCGGACTTTTTTACGAGAGTTGTCGTGCTTACGGTCACACACACATATACAAATTTGAACGAATGGTGTTAAGGCATTTAGTGACCTCAAAACGAAAAGTTATGGTCTCGGGCTTAAATCTTACCATGAGACCTAAGGTAATAGCTTCTTCCCCATAGCGGAAATTCTCTAAAAGAACCTAACACGCTCGTCCATTAGCTTAAATTGTCCAACTCTAAGTAGGCTATGTACACAATATCGGATCTTGAGATGCTTATCATTTCATCTTTCGCTTTGTATGGTAAACATCATGGTTTGTATATTTATCGTCCGTTTCTAGTTATACTAACGTATGTTAATTTTTCAGGATTGCTAAACAAATAAAAGTGTAGCCATTATTTATTTCACATCTAGTTTGTTAAGCATGGATATTTTTCTCTTGCTTCCCTCTCACGTTACGCCTACTTACATTAAATTTGTATTGGACTATTATCTCTTTTCCTGCAAACAGGCGTATCTCAAGTTACATCAGTATTCATGAAACAATTTGTTAAACATCTGAGATCCGCCAAATATTTAATGTTACATAGCTCCTAAACTTAAAGCAATATAAATACACCAATTTGAAAGATATGCAGGGCAAAAAGAGCAGTTTGTTGCTGACAGAATCTAATTTTTGTTATACATCCATTATTAGTGAAAAGGGATGATATAATATATTATTATACTATAAATATTATTATATAATAATCGAGAGTTGTACATATAATAATTTCATCCATGAGTGTTATTATTTCACGGAGATGAGTATTGTGTCCAATTAAAAGTAAATTTAACCAGGGGTACTTCCAATTCCTGTCCACCCCAATCCTTGCTAACTTTTACTGACTTTTGTTATTGGATGACAGTATACATCATTGACTACACATACTGAAGTAGACTTCTCATTGCGATTGTAAAAGCTGTCCCTACTTTTGTGAGCCAGCATTCAAAGAGAACGTAGTTACACTATAGTTGATGTGTCAGAAAGGAAACATAAGTTGATTATCACTTGCTTTCTGGGGTGGAGATTTTTTACAAGTTAACGTAAAAAACTAAAACAAATAGTAACAGCAGCACACTCTGTGGGTGACTTAGTCAAACTAAATGCACTTCAAATTCTGGCTAACACTAAAAGGGGGACAGCTGGGTCATACAGATGGGATGTCTCCTTTAGTATATATAGTCAATGGTATAAATTCGTTACACAATGTTACCACGGCTCAGCATTATGTTCTTGGTTAGCCTTGTCAGTGAACAGTGGAGGGGGTCTTCTGCCCCTCATTGGTGTTGCAGGTTGTTGTTGCGGTCGACCCAGCTGTCGTCCTCGTACCCCGCCACCCCGGACTCCGGCACCACCCTAATACTGGGCCCTGCCAACCTAATGGACACCCTCAACACCGCCTTAGGAGCCAGAGCCACCCCCAGCGGCCTGTACCTGGTACGACCAGTCAATCGAATGCAAACGATGTTTGTATTACCGATAAACTTCTAAAATACAAAAATTCAAATGTTAAAAATCTTTAGCTCTCAAACTATGGTAATGTAATAATTATCATCTACTATCTGTTACCCCCTCGCACCTGCAAAACATTCAAACACATTAACAAAATTCAAATGTTAAAAATCTTTAGCTCTCAAACTATGGTAATGTAATAATTATCATCTACTATCTGTTACCCCCTCGCACCTGCAAAACATTCAAACACATTAACAACTCTGTCTAGCACTTTCAAATCTATGTTTACGTTTTACCATATGACTTCCTTTCCAGTAAGTGACAAAATCTTAACTACAGCTGGTAATTTTATAAATTAACCCTCCCATAAGAATTGCAATGGAACTTAAAGGACCCGTAGGTGTCCCAAAGACATTATCCAGTTTATAAGTTAATTTTATATATAAGCTATGTTTATACAACCTTTTAGCCTAATAGTAGTTTTTGCGTGATGGAACTTGTTGTAAGACGTTTTATTTACATCCTGTAATCATCACAAGACGTACCTTGCTAGTAAAAAAGTTGTTTAGTAGTCAAACAGCTAATTACAATGTAAACATCGGGCTGTATGTCTGCTAGATTCCCGTGCGGAGAACGTGACACCTAAAAATAAAGTGATGTCCAATTATGCTACGTAATATTTTGGTTTGACCATGTTTGTGGTTTTTTGCCAGTAAATCTACACTAACATTAGGCAATAATTTGAAAAATATACCGGGATATGATAGCTTGGCTGAACTTGACCTAACTTACTAAAACTAATTTTGTTTTTCATTTATTTACATTCCCTTACGATAATTTTGTTAAATCAAATCACTCTTCAATAAATCTTTACTTATTAATAGACTCAGATTCCAGGACGATTTTCAGACTGAATTTTACCAGGTTTGAGATTGACATTGGGCACAAAGAAATGAAAATGCAATAGTATGTAGGAGGTCCTTTGGCTATCAATTACGACAAGCTTTTCTTTCACTTTGGTCCCTTCATGTTTATAGACTGAAACTACATAAAACAAGTTTATGTTACCTTTTGTTCAGTCAAGTGGTCCAAACCGGTAATCCTTGCTGGATACCACGTGATTTCAAAGCTATTAAGCTTCATCTGCAAGCCAAAAGAACGTATCACTCATCTGAGGTCGTCAAGAACTAAAATCACTTACACAATACATAAAAATAACGTATGAACACATTTAATTTTATAGACTACAAGGAGCGGAATGTTTTCTCCATGACCGGGGTCGCCCAACTGATGAACATTGCTACCTTGACAGTTAGCCTAGCTAAGAGGGCAGGGCAGCCCTCTAGTTTGAGAGCTGACAAGCAGCCGCGTCACACGAGTCACGGGAGTTTGCCTTCTAAATAATTAATTGGTTGTTCAATCCCGTTCCTCCTTTTCCAACCCCTCTAGTTCATTTCCTTCCGGTGACTGCGTAAAATTCCAAGGTGAAGACGTGCCTAGCGACTATGCCGGGGTTTCCTAATCTACTGATCTATCATATAGCGTCTAAGGGTATTATCTCAAGTCAACGTGTTACTTTGTTATTTATTATGTTAATGAAAAGATTATATAGCAGACATAGACTCTAGTGAAGGAGTGCTTAAGTGTAAAAGGTTCACAAGGTTCAAATCCCATGGCTAAATATATTTTGAATTAGGCCTTTCATGTTAAATTCGGTTGACTATTGTAAACTTTTAAAGATTAATTGATCCAAACTTAACCTTTTCCTACAAATATGTATAAATAACCTCTATTTTTTCAGCTAGATTGCGTCCGACTCCATAGTTTGCCGAATGTGACGTTCATTATAAGCGGAACTCCCTTCGTTCTCACTGCATCTGACTACATCATTGTGGTAATTGATTTTTAGTTTAATGCCCAATGCCTAATAATTAATGTAGGCATTTCATCTAAATGTTACTGCCTGTATCTGATTTATATTATCTGTATAACTGTATTTCTGTTATCTGCATATTAATTTGTTATTGCTTGTTAATGAATTTGTAACTGAAAAGACTACTTCGACTTTTTAATGCTTGCAAAGTATTTTTAATGCTTAAATGCAATTACATACTTTGCTCAAATTTACCAATAATATTATTTTGCGAGTTTAATTTGTTTTTGCTTTGACTTAGCTTGCTGTGCATTTTAAATAGAATGGCTAGTTAAACACTTATTACCTATTACTGACTTATGTTTTTTTCAGGAGGAGCAAGAAAACTATCGCGTGTGCATAAGCGGGTTCGCAGGGTGGCTCGACCTTCCGTTCTTCATCTTGGGCGACGTGTTTATGAGGAAGTACTACACCGTGTTCGACATGGGTCAGAACAGGGTGGGCTTCGCCCTAGCGGTTCACAGCAACCCCTCCCCATCCCCGTCTGGGGGTGGCGCCAGTGTCAGTGGGAGCGTGGCTACAGTGATCATCACCTTGTTGCAGCTGCTTGCATGGAACGTGAGGAACGGACAGTAGGAATTCAATGGCAACACAAACCACACGATGTTTACTCTCTCTATTTTTTTACATAAACTCGTAATATACAAATAAATCTTTTTCAGCAACAAAAAGCGGTAATATTTTGAACCCAATCCCATGTCAATTCTGCTATTTAAAAATTGTTCTATTGGGTAGTAATTATTATTTCGCTAATAAAATGAAATATTTATTTTCAATGTCAAATAAAATCAAATATGTTTTTGTCACAATACAATCTAGCATTCCTAAAAAAACTAGTTACATTGTAAAAACAAATTTGTATGATATCTATGGTCAAAATTTTCCTGTGAAAAGCTTGTAAAGTTTAATTTTACCATTAATAAAATCTTTAATGTGTATAAAGTTGGAACTGTTAAAATGTGAATTCTTTGATAATTGGCTTACAGGAAGACTTCAAATACGCCACAGTCATTGATATTAACATTTCTTCAGAATTAAAAAAAACAGTCTCTACATCTGAAGCTAAAGTTCAATTCCATACTGTACTATTAATAAAATTAAGCATGGTAAATTATGATTCTTTTTTTTAAATCAATAGTGTATCTTAAGACAATCATTTGATAGTAGGCTGAATCTAATCTGTTAACCATTCCTTCATACAGTGACGTGAGCCCGGCTTTCAGCACAATTACTTTTACATATTGCCATTAATATTGTTGGTCAATCTATAATAGTACCTTGCCTTCACGTTCATATTATTTTAATACACTGGGTTTTCAATATTTAAATTTACTTTGGTTGATATAAAGGGTTAATTAGTTGTGAGGCGACAAGATAGTTCAGAGCCAATACATATGTTTATTTGATTAATTTTAATACATTACAAAACAGATTTGAATGTAAATCAAATTCCCTCCTACTCAAATAATTACTTGGTTTTAATATAGAAATGCTCTAATAATTGACTTGTGATTCTTTTAGGCGTTAAGCTTTAATTGTGACTTTACTAAATATTAAAACTATGGCTTATCTGTTTCTTAATAATGAAGATTCAATGAGATGAGATGAGTTGAGTCTCGATGCTCCGATGCTGGCTTCAATGGATTGACCGACCCCTCGCCGACAGCTTGTGTCCCACGATGAGTTTTCACCAACGACTTGTTACACACGTACTGTTATTATTTTCACTGCGTATTGTTGTAAAGTTTAATCAAATGTCTTTGAAGTAAGTTAAATAACTGTTTTAATAAATATCAGACCGTCACCTATCGACTGATAAAACTGTTCTACTGGTATGCGCACAGTACCCGGCCTTCAACTTCGGACCCAACTTCAACTGACTGTCGCGTCTGTATCACGACTAATGGCCGTCTCACTCCCTCGTCTCCTCTCCAACGATTGACTAAACGTTCCGCCCTCTCAACCTCGACTGCTCCCCAACGACTGACCAAACGTTTTGCTCCAGCGCGCATTCGCCATGACAGATTTGTCGCATTACCCTGCGTGATATCGATGCGCAGTCGTCCGTCACCATGGTAACGACTCAGAGCCCCCGTCCGGTGTCACCCTCAGGTGCAAGCGGAGAAGATTTGAACTAATATCCGTCCGTGGGAATAAGGAATTTACTGCGTTCTCAAATCTAGAAACTTCTGTGTGACGCATCTTGTTTACGCGTTTTGAGCGGAAATGACTCATATCCTGTTTCGACATTCTTGCAAATATTCTGATGGGAACAACAAAATCTGCGACGTTTGCTTACTGCGGATTATTTAAGTTTTGGTTTTAGAACCACGCAATTTCTAATTATTTAATATTTTTAATTTAATTACCCAATAAAGCGACCCACTACAGATACCCCCCTAGGCTTTTGAGCAAAATTTAAACCGCCTAGAATTTTCGAAAAAGTCTAACCTTCCCATTGTCGCGTTCGTCCTCACTCATCTCACCTTTACATTTTTCCCTAATATCCCCTACTCACAAAATTTTCAAAAAACAATTATACAATTCAAAAGTCAATGTCAAAAAAAATCAAAATATCAAAATTTATACAACAAAACATAGAAGTTAGAATCAATAAAACTCATTAAAAATCAAGAAAATTGCAATTATTTACCACCTAATACAAGAACATCATAATATCAATAAGAAATACAATATACATCAATAAATCATAATATACCACATGTAATCGATGATAGTCTCTTGTAGATCTATGCAACACTGCACTTTCGGAAAATATTACCGAGTCCATAGTCCAATGTCTCTGCAGCATGACACATCACAATTCCTATATTCAACATGTTCACTTATATACATCTAGAGACCTAGGGTTCATGTGATAATATCCCTACTGCCCTACTTATTATTCTCTAATGAATCTTTAATCATTTTAAAATCAAAATATTTTAAAAATTAAACACTTTTCCAAATTTCCTTAATCATATAACACAATATATGCAGGAATCCAAAACATTTTCCTATATCATAACAAACAAAATTCAATGTAATATCAAAATCTAAATAACAATATCAACAATTAAAAAACATACCAATCCTAACATCATATAATCAAGTTTTTTATTTTTATTTTATTTATTTTATTATTATTATTATTTTATTTTAATTATTTATTTTTTTTTTAAACCAAGCCACCAACCATCAACAATCATCAGTGACAATGTCCAGATGCATTCCCCATTTCCCCCTACTGTAACACAGGTCCATGTATCATGCACTACTTTTATTCACGCAGATCCTACTAAGTCCCACTACTATTTCTCCAAGAAAATACCTCAACTTTTCCAAAGTACTACTTATTTGTTCATACGTCGTTCTTAATCATTATTTTTGACGAACATAACCTTGAACCAGTATAGTAATTAATTCGCTAACGGTGGATTAACCTACTCGTTGCCTATTTTCATTATCATTCGTTGAGACTAGGAGACCTTGTCTCACTCAACAAATAATTTACTGACGCATCGCTAACGGTGGATTAACCTACTCGTTGCCTATTTTCATTATCATTCGTTGAGACTAAGAGACCTTGTCTCACTCAACAAATAATTTACTGACGATATACCACGACAGATTACAATTCTCCTTCGCTAACGGTGGATTGACCTACTCGTTGCCTACTCTCATAATAACTCGTTGAGACTAAGAGACCTTGTCTCACTCAACAAATAATTTACTGACGATATACCACGACAGATTACAATTCTCCTTCGCTAACGGTGGATTAACCTACTCGTTGCCTATTTTCATTATCATTCGTTGAGACTAAGAGACCTTGTCTCACTCAACAAATAATTTACTGACGATATACCACGACAGATTACAAATCTCCTAATCCTCCATATAACTCTCCTAACTCGTAGCGTAGAACTTCATTATTATAATAGACCTCTAATTAATTTCACTCACAGTAAGTGGCTGGGTTGTCAACTAAACACATCACCAAATCATAAAGCAATTAGTGGCTTTCGTGACTTTTTCTACATATTAGTTATTTACAATTATTTCCGATATCCTTTACAGGACATACTCAACAAATAAATCCATATTAACAAATTCAATACTTAAAAAAAATACGTAAATGCAATTTTCTTGCAATTATTAAACATGGGGAACTTTATAGATACTTGGTATACTTTAAAGTATCTTAAAGTATGTGTGACTTAAAACTATCTGTGGCTATTTTTTAACATGTGTCCTCCACAGCTAACGGACACAGAGGTAAAGTTTTGATTCTACTAATGGTTGGGACGGAGAATTCCGAGCCCGTTTCCATACCTCGTCTTTGGAAAAAACACCTATCGGGACATGAGGTATGATCAAGTTAGGGACTGCTTCTGGCCCACCGCCCCTTTCTTAACCGGTCACCCAAAATGAGCCCGTGAGGTTTATATGGCCTTTACTAGGGGCCCCCCAATAAAATAGTTTATATCGTCACATTGTCTGTTATGATCAAATCGCTGTCCTAGCCTAGTATCAACTAGTATTGCTAGGACTAGCCCACCGCTTCTTGCACTAATACTAAACTAAAAATATCATAACCATTCATTCATCATTCATTCCATTTCCGCTCTCGCTAGGGCCAGAAGCGATTACTTACTATTCATGTTGATAATAAGTAATCAACATTCATCAACGTCCGTGTGCTCACAACTTTACGTCTAAATCGGTTATGGTCAAGAAATAATTTTACTATACCGTATCGTTATTCAAATATTACTTGATTTTCCTGTATTTAATTCATGAAGATAATAAATTTGGAATAATTTTCTTCACTTGACTCCGTTATCGATATTTAACGCTTCTACTACTTGAATATTTAATTAAATAATTTTATCATCCAAATGATCCATAGGATGTAATTTATTCATTATCTTGATGTCAATGTTCACTGAAATGGAGTCCATTTTTTATTATATAAATATAGATTTATATAGATTACCATAACAGGTGCTTCCTTGAATTGGATATCACCAACTCCATATTCAAAGTTTTGTCAATCTTTTACCGAAATAAAATTATTTCTTTAGTCGTCCACTATATGGTCAAAAAATAAATTTATATCGCATATAGTCTTATAACTCATGATCTATCTTGTTTCTAGGGTACAAGAAGACAAGTATCTAACAAAAAAAAACCCTTCTAACTCGTTAATTATTCTATGAACCTTTTTAACTGTCTAACATTATAAGTACCTATATGTTCACCCGTATGGAAATTTCTCAATACGTAGGCATTACTTAACTTAACCTGAACTATTTCATAAGGTCCCTCATACAGCTGAAAATACTTCTTAATTTTCTTTCCCAATTTATCAGAAAAATGATGAGTTTTTATCAATACCTTTTGCCCTATTTCATAATTAACACCTTTAACCTTGTTATCAAATTTAACTTTTCTTTTCGCTAATTTTTGTTTTGTTTTTTCCCTAACCAGTACTATTTCTTTATTATAATCAAATTGCATTTCGGGGAAGCTAACCAAGTTATTTAACATGTTTTCAGGTCGTTTACCGAACATTAAAGTATAAGGAGTTTGTTCTGTTAAACTACTAACTGACAAGTTGAGACAGTCTTCAATATGTGGCAGATATTTAGTCCACTTGGTGTGTTTGTCATAACAATATGCCCTACACATGCGGTTAATTTCTTTGTTAAATCGTTCAATCGGGTTTGCCTGTGGATTGTATACAGAGGAGTGAATACATTTTATATCTAATTTATCCAACCCTTGATACCAGTTAGCGGAAGTGAACTGTGTACCATGGTCACTTAAAAGACATTCTATTTTTCCTACATTGTTACAGAAATCTTCAATGTTTTTTAGTAACGTTACTGAATTTGCTTTTCTCACTGAGTACAATTTAACATATTTGGAAAAAATATCTACCATGGAAAAAATATATTTAACACCAAACCTTGCAGTAGGCAGTTCTCCGATTAAATCGATGCTTACTAATTGTAGTGGCCTATCAGCTGATATTGACTCCATGTTACCCACGCTGTGTTTTAATGAAACCTACACACCTATCGTAAACTTGTTGCAAACCATTTTCGTTTAAGTGGACTAGATCTGGTTTTACGCTACCTCTGATGTAAATAGTTTGCTCAAAAAGGTTCGAGTTAATTTTACCATCAGTTAACAGTAAATCATTTATACTCAAGTATTTGATTTTATTCAATCCGTCAAACTTTTTAAGGTACTTATTGATATCATTAACCTCTGTTAAGTGTGTACTTCTATTGCTTACAAGTTTTGGAACAGCTGGAACTTCTATTATTAAAATATTTTTCTTCAGTTTAATTAGCCTATCCAATAATTCCTTGTATAACTTACATACAGTACCTACATCATCACCCTGTAACAGGTTATGTATCCCTATCCAAGTTATGACATTGTTTGACAAACCATTAGGCATCTCTTCAATAAGCTTAATCAAGTCTTGTATTCTATTGCCGCCTACACAATAATTTATAGCATTCTTGCCATTTTGCACGCGTGACACCCTGTTATTTAAAATTTTATTCCCCAAACGAACACTTAAACTATCTCCTAGCATTTGGAAATTTTCAACATTTGGCTGGTAGTTTAAATTAACACTATTTTTATTCTGAACTACATTAACATGGACTGTGTCATCCGAAACGCGCGCTGCACCATCTCACTTGTCATTTTCTGGTTTTTGTCTCTCATCATAGTATGGCCTATATTGTGGACGATGGTAACTATTATTGCGCCTACCTTGTTCTTTAAGATTATCATTTGACCTACCTTGTCTGTCCCTATATGATTCTGTGTTGTCCCTATTCTGTGGTGGGTACCTATTACTGTTTTGTGGCCTAGCACGATGCTTGTTTTGTTGCAAGTCAGAAATTACCTTTAAATAATCTAGTAACTCCTTCTTTGATTGAATATCCTTCATGGGTATTAACATTCCCCCTATCTCTCCAGGCAGGTGTCGAGCTATTCTTATAATGAATTTCCTCATGGACAAGGGCCTATCCAAATACTGATTTTTTTCAAAGTATTGACTAACATATGTAAGTAGGTCAACTCTACCATTAACAAAGTTGCCTGTACCATTCAAATCATCTTCAAATTGCTGTTGTTCTTTGTTACCCCAGTATCTCTCTTTAAACATGAATTCAAAATCTTCGAAACTATTTAAACTAACCATCACTTCTCTCATCCACCTATTTGCTGTACCTTTCATATACTTAAGTAGGGTTAATTTGTTTATCTCCCATACACTATCTGTCAACTCATTGAATTTTTTTACTACATGCAAAAAATACATAGGGTGTGTTGCCCTGTCATTTTCACCATGAAATTCTATTAGGTATAGCTCTGCTTGCTGTGAACTGGTTTTATTACTAGTTTCAGTATACCTGTCCTTGTGTACAGACTGCTCAAATTTATTCTTAAGGCTACTTCTACTTACCTCTCCCCTAGAATTTTTCAATAACTCAAGCTCCCTACTTAATTCATCTTTAACCTCATATAGCTTATCATTAAGGTTGCCTTCGCATTGAGAAATTTCCTCTTTTAATTGATACTGGATTTCCGCTTGGAATTTTCCACGCCACTTAAGATTTTCAACAGTGAATTTACTTTGGCTCTCAGACAATACATTGAGTGAATCACCTTGCTTAACAATTAATTCTGTGACTGTTTCAACCCTACTATTTACTTCCGCAGCTAAGATATCTACCTCATTTTACAACTGAATTTTATTAAATTCACAAACACTGCTAGTCTCAGTACACTGTTTATCAATCTCAACAATTGTTTGTTGTACCTGAGCAACATCCCCTACTACTGTGTCTACTTTAGAATTTAAGTTTTCCACGGTTACCCTATTTTCCTCTTTATATTCGTCTAATCTCTTACATGTTGCTTGAATCTCATCCCTATTGGCCTGAATAGCTGTTAGTAAATCGGTCTTAAGAACTTGATTTTCCGATCTAATATCAGCTTTTAAATTATTCATCTCAACCCTCATTTCTGACATCCCACTAGACAAGGTGTTCGTTTCAACCCTCATATCTGACATCCCACCACACAAGGTGTTAAGTAGCTCCAAAATTTTATTATTGTCACTAGGTCTACTGCTATGGTCATTAATCTGAGGAACTGGTTTACTCACTAACAAGTCATTTTTACCCCCCTTCTCAAAATCGTTAGCCATTGTTGATTCTTGTTGATTATTGTTAGTCAAGGATACACTGTTTTCAGAATTACTTACCTCGCTTGAATCTAACAAGTTACTATTTAAGCCTACCGGTATCATTCTATCAATTTGGTTATGCAGCTCAATTTCTGCATTATTTTGTGGGTTTAAACCTCCAGAATGGACTTCTTCAAACATTTTATTATTATTATATAATTCACTTAAAGGGATGTTATCCTCAGATTCATCAGAACTATTCATTACTTGTATCACATGAAACCCTTCACAACTAAATCTTACCTTACTCAATATCGAACCTATCTTAAATCACAGGGGTTTGTTCTTTTAATAATTAAACAAGTTTAATTACTGTCTCGCAGTTGAGCGCCATTCTGCCGTGGGGCCGACTTTTAGCACAATTACTTTTACATATTGCCATTAATATTGTTGGTCAATCTATAATAGTACCTCGCCTTCACGTTCATATTATTTTAATACACTGGGTTTTCAATATTTAAATTTACTTTGGTTGATATAAAGGGTTAATTAGTTGTGAGGCGACAAGATAGTTCAGAGCCAATACATATGATAATTTGATTAATTTTAATACATTACAAAACAGATTTGAATGTAAATCAAATACCCTCCTACTCAAATAATTACTTGGTTTTAATATAGAAATGCTCTAATAATTGACTTGTGATTCTTTTAGGCGTTAAGCTTTAATTGCGACTTTACTAAATATTAAAACTATGGCTTATCTGTTTCTTAATAATGAAGATTCAATGAGATGAGATGAGTTGAGTCTCGATGCTCCGATGTAGGCTTCAATGGATTGACCGACCCCTCGCCGACAGCTTGTGTCCCACGATGAGTTTTCACCAACGACTTGTTACACACGTACTGTTATTATTTTCACTGCGTATTGTTGTAAAGTTTAATCAAATGTCTTTGAAGTAAGTTAAATAACTGTTTTAATAAATATCAGACCGTCACCTATCGACTGATAAAACTGTTCTACTGGTATGCGCACAGTACCCGGCCTTCAACTTCGGACCCAACTTCAACTGACTGTCGCGTCTGTATCCACGACTAATGGCCGTCTCACTCCTTCGTCTCCTCTCCAACGATTGACTAAACGTTCCGCCCTCTCAACCTCGACTGCTCCCCAACGACTGACCAAACGTTCTGCTCCAGCGCGAGTAGGATTGGCAATGATTTAGAACCGGAAGTGGCATAGTGGTTAGAGCGCGTTATTCCGGAAAGAGTAAGAAGAACATTTTCCCGCCAAATTTGCGCGCCAAAAAAAAAATTGGCGCCAAACCTAACCTCACTTTTCTTCCCTCCAAAGTGTTACCAACTTAGCAGAGCTAATGTACCATACATAATTATATGTATCATATATAATTATATGTACCATATATAATACTACAGTGTATAATCATATATGTACCATAATAGTGTATAATATACCATCACCAGAAAGGTAAGTGGCTATCTAACCTCACTTAGCCAGTGTTGCCACTCTAAACGCTACCTACAAAACCTAAATCAGTTACGCAAAATTATTATATGTATTATGTCAAACTATCTAAAATTATTATATGTATATATTACGTCACGCTACGATGTGTTACCAACCTATGGCAATGTATATTTCGCAAGCAAGTACAGCCAAACCATTATATAAAACCATTACATGTATATATACCAGAAAGTACCGCTAACTCAAAATATAAAACTATTACATGTATATATCGCAAGAAAGTGTTGCCAAAAAACCAAAAATCGCTTATATCTCGAAAACGGTAAGTCCTAGGGTCATTCTGACCCCAGAAAACTGCCTACTACGTAGTGTAGGCACTCCAGGGGGGTATCTACCCATATGAAAAATCTTAACCAAAATATTGCGGGTTGCATCTCAAAAAATGAAGGGGCAAATTTTCAAAATTAAATATCTCAAGAACGGCTTAGCCGATTTTCACGAAACTTGGTATGTATGTACCTGTTAACCTCCGCTACATCTTACAAAAACCTAAACTCTGTACTGCAGGAAGTATCAAAATAATTGAAGGAGTCATACTTTAAAAATCAATATCTTAAGAACGGGTGAGACGATATAATTGAAACTTGACATGTGGATACTTGTTAACATCCTCTAACCTTCAATTTTGTTTGAGGGTAGAAGAGGGTTGTTTAGGGGATGATGGAGGGTGTAAAACTTTAAAATTTAATATATTGAGAACGGCTTGGCCGATTCTAATGAAACTTGGTATATAGGTACCTGTTAACCTCCGCTACTATTTAAAAAAAAACTTAAACTCTGTACTGCGGGAAAGTATCAAAAGATTGAAGGAGCTATATTTTAAAAATCAATATCCCAAGAACGGCTTGGCCGATTTTAATGAAATTTGGTATGTATGTACCTGTTAACATCCTTTACATCTTACAAAAAACTTAACCTCTGTACTGCGGGCAAGTATCAAAATAATTGAAGGGGTACTAATAGATACCTTAAATCTCGCAGCATAATCGGGGGGAACGCGGTGGTCTAGTGGTTAGCGCCTTGGACTACGGTTCAGGAGGTCCCGGGTTCGATTCCCTCTTTAGGTTCTTCATCAAAGGTATTGTGAAAGTCGGGTCTTGCCCTTCCTTTACCTACTGGAATGTTTATCCGTGCTACATCTACTCTAAACGTGTCACTGCTGGTAATTGATTCAGCGTTGCTTTGAATTATGCCCCCAAAAATCTCCCAAAGGACATTGCAGGGAATATAGCATGATCTAAGCTAAGTAAGGCAAATTCCCACAGGAGGAATTTTTTAAAACTACAAACTAAGCTGTAATAGAACAAAGAAAAATACAAGCCAGAATAAATCCGAGAGGAGTGGTGGCGATTATATAGCCAGGCAGTGTCTATGGTACCATCACTCTGTGTCTTGAACATATATGTAGTGCATTTCTAAACAAACATCAGCTTTTAAGTATTGAGCCCAAACCTACAGTGAAAGACAGTGGTGACCTACAGTGGACCACAGCGCCTATATTACTTCACTTTAGGGTGTTTACTGTTTCATTGTATAAAATATACCATGCCAGATACTCTCTCAGATCCTAAAGAGTTTGATCTGGTTTTACACTGCGATGCTTGCGGGGTCATCACAACACCATCTTGGAGAGATTGTCGCTGTTAAGGTAAGATATTTATCTATATTATTAGTTAGAGGTTTCTACCTCCCCTGGGGAATCATTTACCTTTGTCGGAGACTTCTAAAAGTGTTAAGCTTCCGCTGGACAGTATCGCTAGGGAGGTAAGACAACATACCTCACCAAATAAACTAAAATTTTCTCTTGGGTCCTGTAATTTTAAACTTTTTAATTTCACTTACTGTAACGACTTCTCGTCTCTTTGTTCTCCTGATTCTGTTTTCTTCAATTTCTAGTATTTCAGCAGCTTCACTGAGGACCATCTTTTTTTTCTTTAGCTGCTCAAAATTTAATGTTTCGGAGGTTTTTAGGTTGAGGGCGAGGCCCTTGATTTTACACACAGATTCTAGTTTTTGCTTTTTGGTTGACCAAACAAGGTATGCGTAAGTTTTAGGCCCCCAGAAATAAACTCTACGATATAAGAGCCGGGCCCGTACTCGTCTACTAACTCATCAGTCATTTCCCCGAGGTAATCTCCCGTAGGGACCCTGTACAGCCCTCCCCTGTATAAATAAATACATGAGTCCATGCCATAATACAAGACCTGCCCTCCATGGGCATCCAAGTGTTCATAAAGTTTAAGTCTTGCCTGGGCAGTGGTGTAGGCCGCAATTACAACATTTCCAGTTCTTAGAGCCTCATTGGCGTCATCAACATTCTGCCAATTAACTAATAAAACCTCTTGGTTAGTTATTTCAACAAACTTTACTTTTATTCCTGGTTGAGTTAACAATTTGAAAAATTCCTTAGAGTCTCTCACAATTAAAGTTTTGTCATGTTTTCGCGTTGACCAAACATGCCCCAAAATGAATTTAACATTAATTTAGCTACTGACCTGAGTCCTCCATTTTTAGCAATTTTGTCCTTGTCCAGTTGAATACCCTCACGCTCAAATAAATCAGAAACATACTTGTCTTTATCCTCCTGTGTTTTACACCAAGCGGGATACCCTGAAGCTTCCTGCTTTACTTTCAAGAATTTATTAATAAAATCGGTAAAAAGTCCCCCTTTCTCGTATGTGGCGACTTCATACTCCCACTACTCATACATGTCCAAAATCACATAACCTTTCTCTACAGCTTTTCTAATTTCACCCATGGTCCATGTTCCTACCATTGCCCTTTCCTCACTATCATCAAAACATTCCCCTTGGTTTAAAGTCTCCCCGCAAGTTCTGCACAAAACAATTTATTATTCATTTTAGCGGGGGGTACGGGATGATACGAGTTGTAAGGAGGTAGAATCTTACATTTTAACAAGCCCTCTACTTCAAGACCTCTCTCTCGGCACTCATTTCCAACGTAAACAGTAGGATGACCCACGGGATACTTACAATATTTATTTACATATGGGTAGAGGGAAAATACATCAACATATTGAATTGATTCTCCCCCTTCACATTTACAATACGTTTTAGTATTACCCATCCTACCTAGGATTAAGTGGAAGTGTGTTTAGAATGGACAGTTGGATCAGGTGATTTAATTTATTGTCCTTCTTCAAAGCTCTAAACTCACACTCCCACATTACTACAACTTCATAGCTATTAAACTTTACCATTTTGGACTTGGTTCTCTCGTAACGGAGATGCAAACTGTTTGAAGGATCCTCCGGCAGAGGTTCTTCTCTGCTGTATTGATAACATTTCGGGCAGCCGTGCCAATAACACCCGTGAAACTCATAAATTCGCTCACCGTCAAACCCATCTACTTTCATTCCTTTAATTTTCACTTCTTTACCCCGGCCCGCATGTTGAATCTTTACTCCACGTTTCTCCTCCTCCCATGTTAGCCACTGTAAAGCAATGGCTGACTGATTGTCTGCAAGTCGGTACCCTGATTTTGGTATAAGTCCAATAGTATTTTCTTTTAAGAAGTTACGGCGGAAGGCCACGTTACATGCGCTGGCTATTGTTATAGCCTCAGGAAACGGATCTACGTTACACTCTTGAAGAAGCATGGCTCTAAATTTAATACACGCTTGAGCTAGGATTTCTACGTCTAAAATACAGTACTCCAAGATTTATTTTTGAAAATCAAACACGTAGTCTTCAGCGACTCGTTCGTCATACCATATATCAAAATCATCGTGTTTCTTTTCAAACATAGACTCGGGGCAATAGTATTTTTTGTCGGGCATAGGACCAATATAATTTTGGTTTGCCAATGTATTAAAAAGATGCGGGAAGTAGCCCTTCTTTTTCTCGGGAGACAGGTCGAAGGCTTTAGGGAGTGCAGAGAGGGCCATGGGAAAGTAGCTAATTGAGTCCACAAACCTTACGTTTGCTACTTCAATCAAAATAGCTTTAGTTCCCCGAGGCGTTATTTTTGGGGTAAATTTAGTATCTTCTATGATGTAGAATGAATTGGAAATCAAAACCCTGCCCGTTGTGGGCAATTACACAAACATCCTTAAATTTTGTTAGAATTTCCATTACATAGTCCATAAACTGTTTTACCGGTTCTTTTTCAAATACCCTTTGCCGTTCCGAGCAAGTTTCACACTCACCCCCATTAATACATTTAAAGCAGTACAGTTGAGAAACGCACAAGTTTACTTTATGAACTTTCTGTTGAGGGCCCGTGGGAAGTGACTCGTCTTGGCGAGTCTCCAAGTCAAAGAAAATAAACAAAAAAATTAAGCTCTTTCGGTGTTCTCCTATCTACCCTCATGAAACACTGATGCGCGGGGTCTTTGAACGCTTCGCAGCTTTTACAGTAAACTTCTCCGCATGCGTGAACTGTCTTACGTTTTTTTTTTTGATAAATCATTTTGTTACAGTCGCGGCAGAACTTTATAGTTTTACAAACTTACCCTTGATGGGCTACTAAACACCGCTCGTTTTTGATTTCTTTTTGCTTTTTATTATGGTTAGTGTATGTAATTTAACAACGCGCGCGATGTTGATGTCCAAAAATTGGCATCGACAAACCTAACTTAAACCTGCATCAATAAACCTAACTACGACTGACGATGTTTCATATTTCCATGCACAAACCTAACTTAACAGAGCATAACATAACCTAACGGTGAGACACGGCTGATCAAGTTTCTTAGATTATCTGCATAATTATTGCCTTTATAAATAATGCATTTTATGCTTTAATTGTCTGTTGATATGTACTCTTGTCCATGTTGTGTCTCCTCGATAATTTTAGTTGTTCTGGTATTGGTTACAATATTTTGACTTGTGAATGTAAACTGCAGTCACCTGTCTCTGTATTACATATTAGTTTTAATTCAAAACCAGTGACCCAGAGTGTAGCAGAGTCTAACACTTAGAATCCTTATGAAGGGGAACGTTTCGCTCCCCATACCTCCAACCACATGACCCACCATGTAGACCATCTTCAAGTGTATGTTATCAAAGGGGTAAGAGTATAGCTTTCTTGACTATATATTTCTGCTGGGTTTACAAGCCTTTTCTCTACCTTAAGTTAATAGAGGTTTGTAAACAATTAAATGCATATAAAGCTCCCAAAGTAATCCTGCTATCATAAGCATAAATTGCAAGTATTCCTTTAATCACTACGTCTTAATTTACATACTAAAAAGCAACAAATCTTCAAGTGTTGTCAAAGTGCACTACGATCTCTAAAAACTATATTTAAGTGGACTTGGACACAATTGACCGAGATATTACACCGTCAAAATACACCACGGTCCCCGGTAGACACCTTTCATCGGACCTGGACACAGTTGACCGAGATATCACACCATAGAAATACACCACGGTCCCCAGTAGACAATCTTCATAGGATTTGGATACAATTGACCTAGAGAATACACCGTCAAAATACATTACGGCCCCCGTTAGATACTTTTCATCGGACTTGAACACAATTGGCCAAGAGATTACACCATCAAAATACATATCGGTCCCCGGTAGACAGTTTTAGCGAACTCGGGAATGTTTGGCCGTAAAATTTAAAACGTTCCTGGCAAAATGTATATCATTGTCCCTGGTGGACAGTTTTAGAGGACTCGAAAATTTTTGGCCGGAAAATGTAAAATGCTCCTGGCAATGTACATCATGGTCTCAGTTGGACAGTTTTCACTGGCCCTGAATTTTGAAAGGTTTCCGCCGAGTTGTATTCTCCCTGGTTTCACCGGAGTTAAAGATATTTGACACGTACCTTTATAAAAAGTTTTTCCAGCCAACCAGTGCAGAAGTTCAAATGGCAAACGTGGCAATCAAACCACAGACAAACTATCTGTACGTTAATCAACCCAGAGGCAAGGGAGGAGTCAATAATGATACACGATGTGCATGTGAGGCGTCACCTACACAACATGTATCGGATGACAAACATTAAGCATCCGTAAGGGTGCGTGAAAATTTGAGAATACCACAAAATCTGTGCAAGCCGGCTCCATAACTGATATTGATGTGAGAAGTACAGAGCGTGTGACCCATCCTCATGATAACGTCGAGGGGAGGGGACTTGGAAACGTTTGACCGGGGGATTTAAAATATTTAGGCAAAGTTAAATGTTTCCTTAGTAGACAGTTTTAGCGGACTCGGTGACAGACGTTTGGCAAAGAAATTTAAGAAGTTAGGTCAATTTAAATGTAACCCCCGATAAAAGTAACTTCAGTGGACTCGGAAACGTTCGACCAATAAATTACACCGTCAAAATACATCATGGTCCCCAGTAAACAGATTTTAGCGGACTCGGAAATGTTTGACCAGGAAATTTAAAATATTTAGGCACAGTTAAATGTTTCCCTGGTGTTTTAACAGATCCGGCGACAAATGTTTGGCAAGGAAATTTAAGAAGTTACTGTCAAGTTAAATTTAACCCTGTTAGACACTTTTCATCGAACTTGAACACAATCGACCAAGAGATTACACCGTCAAAATACATCTCGGTCCCTGGTAGACCCTTTTCACCGGACTTGAACACAATTGACCGAGAGATTACACCGTAAAACCGCAGGACGACCACGTCGTTTCACCGGACTTGGATACAAATGACCAAGGAATAACATCGTCAAAGGGAGATGCTGCTCTGGTTTCAGGGGAAACAAAAATAAAACTACCGAGGAGAAAACACTGCATAATTGCTGTCCTTATAAAGAACGAATGTCACTGCTTGTTGTCTTCTTAGATTTACTCTTGTTCATGTTTTTGATGTGGTCAACTCCTCGTTAAGTTTAGTTTTGGTGTTGATCATTAAAATCTTTTTACTTGTGAATGCAGACTGCAGGTATTTAAGACAGGGTATATATTCTGATTGTTGGTATATCGAAGAAGCCGACACTGGAATAGAGCATGAGAACAGAGTTTTACAAGCAACTAACTACAACAAAAAGTCACATCTGAAATCTAAAGTGTGTAATCTCTGTACCTTTTTAACTTTACAAAAATACCCTACTGTCTCTTTCTCAGAACGTTAATTTAATTCAAACACGTTGGACCCGACGTTTAGCTGTGTCTAACACTTAGAATCAGTTCAAAGTGGGTCCAGATTGGACCTACAACTTCCGGTGTAATGTTATCAAAAGGGAGCGTTTCGCTTCCCTTGGAATAGGGGTATGGCTTTTTTTGTCTGTGTTTATAAGCCTCTTCTCTCCTTTAAGTTACTGTAATTAGTATATTGAGGTTTCTAAACAATTAAATGCATAGAAAGTTTCCCAAAGTAATCGAAATTGAAAGAATCCTGCTTTTATAAGCATGGTATTACAAGTATTCTTCAACGTCTTAAATTACATACACTAACCATAATAAAAAGCAAAAAGAATTCAAAAACGAGCGGTGTTTAGTAGCCCATCAAGGGTAAGTCTGTAAAACTATAAAGTTCTGCCGCGACTGTAACAAAATGATTTATCAAAAAAAAAACGTAAGACAGTTCACGCATGCGGAGAAGTTTACTGTAAAAGCTGCGAAGCGTTCAAAGACCCCGCGCATCAGTGTTTCATGAGGGTAGATAGGAGAACACCGAAAGAGCTTAATTTTTTTGTTTATTTTCTTTGACTTGGAGACTCGCCAAGACGAGTCACTTCCCACGGGCCCTCAACAGAAAGTTCATAAAGTAAACTTGTGCGTTTCTCAACTGTACTGCTTTAAATGTATTAATGGGGGTGAGTGTGAAACTTGCTCGGAACGGCAAAGGGTATTTGAAAAAGAACCGGTAAAACAGTTTATGGACTATGTAATGGAAATTCTAACAAAATTTAAGGATGTTTGTGTAATTGCCCACAACGGGCAGGGTTTTGATTTCCAATTCATTCTACATCATAGAAGATACTAAATTTACCCCAAAAATAACGCCTCGGGGAACTAAAGCTATTTTGATTGAAGTAGCAAACGTAAGGTTTGTGGACTCAATTAGCTACTTTCCCATGGCCCTCTCTGCACTCCCTAAAGCCTTCGACCTGTCTCCCGAGAAAAAGAAGGGCTACTTCCCGCATCTTTTTAATACATTGGCAAACCAAAATTATATTGGTCCTATGCCCGACAAAAATACTATTGCCCCGAGTCTATGTTTGAAAAGAAACACGATGATTTTGATATATGGTATGACGAACGAGTCGCTGAAGACTACGTGTTTGATTTTCAAAAATAAATCTTGGAGTACTGTATTTTAGACGTAGAAATCCTAGCTCAAGCGTGTATTAAATTTAGAGCCACGCTTCTTCAAGAGTGTAACGTAGATCCGTTTCCTGAGGCTATAACAATAGCCAGCGCATGTAACGTGGCCTTCCCCCGTAACTTCTTAAAAGAAAATACTATTGGACTTATACCAAAACCAGGGTACCGACTTGCAGACAATCAGTCAGCCATTGCTTTACAGTGGCTAACATGGGAGGAGGAGAAACGTGGAGTAAAGATTCAACATGCGGGCCGGGGTAAAGAAGTGAAAATTAAAGGAATGAAAGTAGATGGGTTTGACGGTGAGCGAATTTATGAGTTTCACGGGTGTTATTGGCACGGCTGCCCGAAATGTTATCAATACAGCAGAGAAGAACCTCTGCCGGAGGATCCTTCAAACAGTTTGCATCTCCGTTACGAGAGAACCAAGTCCAAAATGGTAAAGTTTAATAGCTATGAAGTTGTAGTAATGTGGGAGTGTGAGTTTAGAGCTTTGAAGAAGGACAATAAATTAAATCACCTGATCCAACTGTCCATTCTAAACACACTTCCACTTAATCCTAGGTAGGATGGGTAATACTAAAACATATTGTAAATGTGAAGGGGGAGAATCAATTCAATATGTTGATGTATGTTCCCTCTACCCATATGTAAATAAATATTGTAAGTATCCCGTGGGTCATCCTACTGTTTACGTTGGAAATGAGTGCCGAGAGAGAGGTCTTGAAGTAGAGGGCTTGTTAAAATGTAAGATTCTACCTCCTTACAACTCGTATCATCCCGTACCCCCCGCTAAAATGAATAATAAATTGTTTTGTGCAGAACTTGCGGGGAGACTTTAAACCAAGGGGAATGTTTTGATGATAGTGAGGAAAAGGCAATGGTAGGAACATGGACCATGGGTGAAATTAGAAAAGCTGTAGAGAAAGGTTATGTGATTTTGGACATGTATGAGTAGTGGGAGTATGAAGTCGCCACATACGAGAAAGGGGGACTTTTTACCGATTTTATTAATAAATTCTTGAAAGTAAAGCAGGAAGCTTCAGGGTATCCCGCTTGGTGTAAAACACAGGAGGATAAAGACAAGTATGTTTCTGATTTATTTGAGCGTGAGGATATTCAACTGGACAAGGACAAAATTGCTAAAAATGGAGGACTCAGGTCAGTAGCTAAATTAATGTTAAATTCATTTTGGGGCATGTTTGGTCAACGCGAAAACATGACAAAACTTTAATTGTGAGAGACTCTAAGGAATTTTTCAAATTGTTAACTCAACCAGGAATAAAAGTAAAGTTTGTTGAAATAACTAACCAAGAGGTTTTATTAGTTAATTGGCAGAATGTTGATGACGCCAATGAGGCTCTAAGAACTGGAAATGTTGTAATTGCGGCCTACACCACTGCCCAGGCAAGACTTAAACTTTATGAACACTTGGATGCCCATGGAGGGCAGGTCTTGTATTATGGCATGGACTCATGTATTTATTTATACAGGGGAGGGCTGTACAGGGTCCCTACGGGAGATTACCTCGGGGAAATGACTGATGAGTTAGTAGACGAGTACGGGCCCGGCTCTTATATCGTAGAGTTTATTTCTGGGGGCCTAAAACTTACGCATACCTTGTTTGGTCAACCAAAAAGCAAAAACTAGAATCTGTGTGTAAAATCAAGGGCCTCGCCCTCAACCTAAAAACCTCCGAAACATTAAATTTTGAGCAGCTAAAGAAAAAAAATATGGTCCTCAGTGAAGCTGCTGAAATACTAGAAATTGAAGAAAACAGAATCAGGAGAACAAAGAGACGAGAAGTCGTTACAGTAAGTGAAATTAAAAAGTTTAAAATTACAGGACCCAAGAGAAAATTTAATGATGATCACGATACCCTGCCTTCCGGCTTTAAAAACAAAGAGTTGCTTAACGGAGCTGCCACTCACGCGGGTACTGAGTGCATATACCTCTATTAACTCGTTCTGTTCTGAGACGCGGTACTGAACGGACGTGCCTGTGTCTTACCCTGTATTTCTCTCCTTGTAGAATGCCTGTTGAACATATTACACCCGCTAACCAGGAGGTGTCTCTTTTCCTTTTACACAAGTAGGTTAAATGAAGATACAGAATATGGCATTATATGCTTGAAGTATGAGTTCTTACTTGACGGTTCAATAAATGCACGGGAATGACCTTTGGTGTTTTCGGAGTATATAGTAGATAAGATAACGGAGGACTCCTCATCAATCACCTACATTGAAGTATTAATAATGCATTGTGATATTTCAAGAGATATATCGTTCATGCCCTTACCTGATTTAACGCCGAAGTTTTTTGATGATTACTTTAAAAATGTATTTTGTAGTGTTACGGAACTGCCTGTTTTTTTTAAATCTTGAAGTATCATCACTCATCCATTTTCCAAGACGCTACCATCGATAAAGGTAGCACCTTTCCCTATGGAGCAGCGTTACTCCTGTATATACCAAATGTCACTAGTACAGTTACATCATTCTGCTCCAAGTCGCGGTACTGATTAGACGTGCTTCTGCGCCCTTTTTCCTGTACTATTGAGTAAATTGTGACATGGCTGCCAAGTTCTATACATTCAATAACAAACCAGTATTGGTTCTGTTTGATAATGAAGGAAAGCCATGGTTTAAAGCTAAAGACGTAGCTACTGCTCTAAAACATGTTAATGGCTGGAGTGCAGTTCGGAAACATGTAGATGATAGCGATAAATTAACTGTTGGTAGTTTTTCTGACGCCCAAAAACAGGGCGTTGGGCCTATTGAGAAAACAACGGTTTTCATAAACGAAGCCGGATTATGTTCTTTGATGTTAAAATCAACTACTCCTGAGGCAAGGCTGTTAGTAAGAAGTTTGTTGCCGGAGAAGTTTTACCTTACTTACACAAATATGAAAGATGAAAGTTCACTTTAAATGTATTTTTTCTTTAAAATCACAAGTTCCCACTGTATGTGTGTGTGTGTGTGTGTGTGTGTGTGTGTGTGTGTGTGTGTGTGTGTGTGTGTGTGTGTGAATGAAGGTCCCTGGCGCGGGTGACGAAAAGCCCCGTAAACCTGTATGAAGGTCACTGGCGCGGGTGACGAAAAGCCCCGTAAACCTGAATGTGTGATGAAGGGTTTAGTAGATTGAGGGCCTGGCTAACACCCAGGTAACTTCTTGGAACAGTCCGCACGGTGGGACTTGTAAAAAATAAAATAAAATAAACAATAAAAGGAGGTAGCATTTTGTTATGGAGTGGCTACCACTGTGAGAGGCGATGGTTGGGGCCTCTCACCCCAGAGGTTAGGCCTCCAGGGGAAGCTCTGGGTAACCAAAAAGAACGCGCCGACGCTCCTACGGCCTAGCCTAAAGGCTTACCGTGGTGTGGAAACGTGAGCGTTCAAAATTATTTCACTGGGGTTAGGAGTGTTTAGCCGATAAATTTAAAAAGATCCCCGTTAAGGTGAAATGTAACACATTATAATGTAGCTTCAGCGGAGGCAGGAGTAAATGACCGAGAAATTTAAGAAGTTTAGGTCAATTTAAATGTAACCCCCGATAAAGGTAACTTCAGCGGACTCGGAAACGTTCGACCGAGAAATTACATGAACAAAGTACCACACGGTCCCCGGCAAGCAGGTTAATAAACCCGTGGAGTGGGGTTATCAGTTTCTTGCCTGTAGTTTTCTGCTGGTTTTTACAAGCCTCTTCTCTCCTTTAAGTTACTGTAATTAGTATATTGAGGTTTCTAAACAGTATAACTGTCTGACTTGGCTAGATTAGTGTTGTGTTTGTATTCAATTGTTTGATTTGGTAGTTTACAGTAAAGGAATTAAACAAACCCTGACTTCCATGTGTCAGGCGTAGTGTTGTATTTGTATGTGCTGGGTAACAGTAATCTTACTTTCTATTCTTGATCTTTAATGCGGTTTTGGTTAGAGTAGTGTTTTCTACCTTCCTTAGAGTTAACTTTTGGTAACTTGTAGTTCTGATTTGACTTGCGTAGTTTGTGTGTTAGTGTTTTTCTGACTTGCGTAGTGATAGAGGTACCGTGTCACGGAGTGCCCGGGGTCCTAGACGGTGGAGACTCGATGGATCTAGGCTGAAACACTGGCCGCAGGGAAACGTTTGACTTGGAAGTATCTGACCGAAGGATTTAAAACGTTGCAGGCCAAGTACATCAAGGCCCCCGGGGCAGTTTTTAGCGGTATTGGGTACGATTGGTCAAGTTATTACGCCGTCAAAATACATCACGGCCCTGGCAAACAATTAAACGGACTTTGAAATATTTTGACCGGGAAATTTAAATGATGGGAAAATAAAATGTACTCACACAAGTGCAGCTGTTCAACAATCCTCCAGCCACAGGCCTCTGGCAGTTGCAATATATGAGTGGTTGAATCGGTCGGCTGGTAGAATACCCGAGCGGGACTTTAAACTGTTACCGCACGTTTGCCTCGAGAGCTTGAGGGTGCCATCTCTGTCAAACAAGAACAGATTGTAAACAATCCGTGGTTTAAACAAAATATATTGCTGGGATTTTAGAATATAAAAATATGGAAACGCTAATAATAGCAGTTTTAGTTACAATGAAAAAAGAACAATATT
This sequence comes from Allygus modestus, assembly GCA_963675035.1. NCBI lineage: Eukaryota > Metazoa > Arthropoda > Insecta > Hemiptera > Cicadellidae > Allygus > Allygus modestus. The sequence continues at coordinate 335,160,451 of OY776112.1, read as the reverse complement.
TATTAATGAATAATGTATCCGTCTTTTATAATCTCATTTACTTATCGTAATGCATTATTCGCAATACCTCCTTCCTTCCCAACGGTATTATGGACTGTAGTGCTGAATTGTAGTTTTTTCTGTGCTAAAATATAATATTGTGTTGAATAAGGTAGGGGGCATTTATTTTTACAATGTTGTCAAGTAATTTATTGTCAGAACATATTTGTTTAAGAAAAAGTTTAGTTAGGCTAAGCGGAGTGTTCATCATGAAGTGAGCTTGACTGGTTCAGGATGAGCAGAGTTTGTGTGTTGAAGGGAGTTGGTGATTGACCAATCGTCACTCCACAGTAATTCTAACTCTAAAAATCCACCGTCTTCAGGTTTTTGGCATTATAAAACTTTCCTTATTATGTTTACTTTTAGTTTATTTGGTGAGGTATGTTGTCTTACCTCCCAAGCGATACTGTCCAGCGGAAGCTTAACACTTTTAGAAGTCTCCGACAAAGGTAAATGATTCCCCAGGGGAGGTAGAAACCTCTAACTAATAATATAGATAAATATCTTACCTTAACAGTGACAATCTCTCCAAGATGGTGTTGTGATGACCCCGCAAGCATCGCAGTGTAAAACCAGATCAAACTCTTTAGGATCTGAGAGAGTATCTGGCATGGTATATTTTATACAATGAAACAGTAAACACCCTAAAGTGAAGTAATATAGGCGCTGTGGTCCACTGTAGGTCACCACTGTCTTTCACTGTAGGTTTGGGCTCAATACTTAAAAGCTGATGTTTGTTTAGAAATGCACTACATATATGTTCAAGACACAGAGTGATGGTACCATAGACACTGCCTGGCTATATAATCGCCACCACTCCTCTCGGATTTATTCTGGCTTGTATTTTTCTTTGTTCTATTACAGCTTAGTTTGTAGTTTTAAAAAATTCCTCCTGTGGGAATTTGCCTTACTTAGCCTAGATCATGCTATATTCCCTGCAATGTCCTTTGGGAGATTTTTGGGGGCATAATTCAAAGCAACGCTGAATCAATTACCAGCAGTGACACGTTTAGAGTAGATGTAGCACGGATAAACATTCCAGTAGGTAAAGGAAGGGCAAGACCCGACTTTCACAATACCTTTGATGAAGAACCTAAAGAGGGAATCGAACCCGGGACCTCCTGAACCGTAGTCCAAGGCGCTAACCACTAGACCACCGCGTTCCCCCCGATTATGCTGCGAGATTTAAGGTATCTATTAGTACCCCTTCAATTATTTTGATACTTGCCCGCAGTACAGAGGTTAAGTTTTTTGTAAGATGTAAAGGATGTTAACAGGTACATACATACCAAATTTCATTAAAATCGGCCAAGCCGTTCTTGGGATATTGATTTTTAAAATATAGCTCCTTCAATCTTTTGATACTTTCCCGCAGTACAGAGTTTAAGTTTTTTTTTAAATAGTAGCGGAGGTTAACAGGTACCTATATACCAAGTTTCATTAGAATCGGCCAAGCCGTTCTCAATATATTAAATTTTAAAGTTTTACACCCTCCATCATCCCCTAAACAACCCTCTTCTACCCTCAAACAAAATTGAAGGTTAGAGGATGTTAACAAGTATCCACATGTCAAGTTTCAATTATATCGTCTCACCCGTTCTTAAGATATTGATTTTTAAAGTATGACTCCTTCAATTATTTTGATACTTCCTGCAGTACAGAGTTTAGGTTTTTGTAAGATGTAGCGGAGGTTAACAGGTACATACATACCAAGTTTCGTGAAAATCGGCTAAGCCGTTCTTGAGATATTTAATTTTGAAAATTTGCCCCTTCATTTTTTGAGATGCAACCCGCAATATTTTGGTTAAGATTTTTCATATGGGTAGATACCCCCCTGGAGTGCCTACACTACGTAGTAGGCAGTTTTCTGGGGTCAGAATGACCCTAGGACTTACCGTTTTCGAGATATAAGCGATTTTTGGTTTTTTGGCAACACTTTCTTGCGATATATACATGTAATAGTTTTATATTTTGAGTTAGCGGTACTTTCTGGTATATATACATGTAATGGTTTTATATAATGGTTTGGCTGTACTTGCTTGCGAAATATACATTGCCATAGGTTGGTAACACATCGTAGCGTGACGTAATATATACATATAATAATTTTAGATAGTTTGACATAATACATATAATAATTTTGCGTAACTGATTTAGGTTTTGTAGGTAGCGTTTAGAGTGGCAACACTGGCTAAGTGAGGTTAGATAGCCACTTACCTTTCTGGTGATGGTATATTATACACTATTATGGTACATATATGATTATACACTGTAGTATTATATATGGTACATATAATTATATATGATACATATAATTATGTATGGTACATTAGCTCTGCTAAGTTGGTAACACTTTGGAGGGAAGAAAAGTGAGGTTAGGTTTGGCGCCAATTTTTTTTTTGGCGCGCAAATTTGGCGGGAAAATGTTCTTCTTACTCTTTCCGGAATAACGCGCTCTAACCACTATGCCACTTCCGGTTCTAAATCATTGCCAATCCTACTAGCGCGCATTCGCCATGACAGATTTGTCGCATTACCCTGCGTGATATCGATGCGCAGTCGTCCGTCACCATGGTAACGACTCAGAGCCCCCGTCCGGTGTCGCCCTCAGGTGCAAGCGGAGAAGATTTGAACTAATATCCGTCCGTGGGAATAAGGAATTTACTGCGTTCTCAAATTTAGAAACTTCTGTGTGACGCATCTTGTTTACGCGTTTTGAGCGGAAATGACTCATATCCTGTTTCGACATTCTTGCAAATATTCTGATGGGAACAACAAAATCTGCGACGTTTGCTTACTGCGGATTATTTAAGTTTTGGTTTTAGAACCACGCAATTTCTAATTATTTAATATTTTTAATTTAATTACCCAATAAAGCGACCCACTACAACAGGTGGCCCAGGAAAAATTGATATCTAATTCTAATTGGTATTGTTTGGCCTTGAAAAAGTACACTACTATTAGAACCCTCTCTTGATTAAGCAGTACGGAAATTTACCAGTTGAGTTTTCCCTTTATTAGGTTTCAAGCTTTAACCTCAAACCAACATGCCAATACAATAACAGCTTGTTTCAGTTTCGTTTTCAACTAGAACTTGGTCCTATGAGTGCAGTTGTGTCAGCTGCGTGTAATATAACTTTGGGTGAAACATTTTTGGGGAAATCATTTATATACAATAAAGAGAGAAGATGTCCTAAAAAAGAGCCTTGTGGAACACCCATTTTAACATTTTCCCATTGAAATCTAGGTGTTGTGTTATTTTTGAAAATTACAGCTCTTTGATAGTGATTTTCTAAATAATATTTCACCCAGAAAATGGCTTTATTTAAAAATTATAAATTTCAAGCTTCTTTAAGAATGTTACACGGTCATTACAATCAAAAGCCTTGGTCAGGTCATAAAACACTCCGATTGTGCTCTATGACCCATCCAAGCCCCACGACACACGATTTATAAAACTAGTGACTTTCCTCATTGTACTGTGGCCACTCCTAAAACCAAATTGGTCACTAGCCAACATTACGTTTGTTTTTAAATATTTTGAAATTTGATAAAATGCTAATTTTTCTAATACCTTAGAGGATGAAGGGAACACCGAAATTGAATGGTAATTATCTAGATCCTGTTTCTTTCCCACCTTAAAAAGAGGTTTTGGTTTCCTGAATTTAAATTACAATTTTTAATTTAAGAAAAACGCATTTTAGGATGATTGACTGACTAAAACTGATAAAGGTTCAGCTATCAGTTTCACTATAGGTATACTACTCGTTTCATTATATCCAGTGGTATTTGATCCCCTTCAGCAGATTTCTTATTTGTAAGGATTTTGTATCTTTGATAACACCATCCGTCGTGACAGTATTGAAATTAAACTTCAAAAATTGCAATTCATGGTCATTCTAAGATAATTTTAGTGCTTCATGCTCACAAGAAAGAGCCCCTTTAGCCGTTTCTGTAAATGTTTTGTATTTACTGAGCCATTTGTTCTTATGGGCCAAGAAATACTCTCCAATGAGTTGTTGCTTCAGGGGTTTCTTTCATTGACTAACAACTTAAAACAATGCAAATTCAAATTTTATTTTTAAATAACTCTATCAGTTTCGGATCATTTTCCCATAACTGCTAGAAGACTCTCCGAAGTCGCCTCTGTTCGATCCTAAATATTCCGTCAGATTTACTGCAGCCCCAGGCATTGTGCGCCTGATATTACATACAATAACTCACTGCCATTCTTAACCTTTGAGATTCCAGCATTGGATATTATGCAGTAAGTCTGTCTCTTGGTATTGTTTTAGGTTTCATAATATACTATTTCAAATCATCGATAAACTTTCTTACGACACATTTTACTGATTCTCCTCATATTTCATAGTAAATATAGCAAGCTTAAAAGATAGTTAGTTAAATTTTGTAATATTAGAGACTGAATGATGACACATATGTTGCTCCTTTGTAAGTTCATTAATAAAACACTATAAAAAATCAATATCAGTTACAGCAAAGTTATATGTTCAACCTTCTAATTTTATTTTTTTCTTATTTAATTTTCTTGGCTGTACTTTAAAGAGATATGATTCCAAAGGCCACTAATTCAAAGAAACGCAAAAATAAAGGAACCAAACACTAAAGATATTTTTTATTCTTGAATAAACCTTTGTCTCAAGACTGCTGATAGTGTTAATATAAACTTAATATTATACTGCTAAAGTCCTTTTGCATTTTTAAAATATAACTAGCAGTTACCCGGCGCGCGTTGCTGAGCCCAAAACTTTGAATTTTTTAATTACAGCTGTTAATTAATTAGAGCTGTTAATTTTGTAAACACTAAATTTCTAAAACCTGACACTGCCCCCTTGTATGCCCTCTGGATCGGAGCCCTTTGGACAGATTTGCACCAAACTTCACACAAACCATCCTTGAATAATGCTTAATAATTCCTGAAAGTTTCATTACAATCTGTTGAGCGGTTTCGAAGTCCATAGGCTACATACATATATACATACATACTTCCTCTTTTATAGATATAGATTTGGATAAGATTAACCATATTTCCTTCACATGAGTATTTTGTTTTGACAGCTGTCCAATACCGAAGGCTGACTACCATGTTAACGGCAGTTGTGTTTAAAACAGTTAGTTTGGCTACACGCCACTGAGTACGCTAGAGGCGCTAGGTCGTTCTAATGGGGTGTATCTGTGTGCACAATCTACCATCCCCATCGGTGACCCAACGTGTGCCACGGGGCCGCAGCCCCATCTCCATCGGTGACCCAACGTGTGCCACGGGGCCGCAGCCCCATCCCCATCGGTGACCCAACGTGTGCCACGGGGCCGCAGCCCCATCCCCATCGGTGACCCAACGTGTGCCACGGGGCCGCAGCCCCATCCCCATCGGTGACCCAACGTGTGCCACGGGGCCACAGCCCCATCCCCATCGGTGACCCAACGTGTGCCACGGGGCCGCAGCCCCATCCCCATCGGTGACCCAACGTGTGCCACGGGGCCGCAGCCCCATCCCCATCGGTGACCCAACGTGTGCCACGGGGCCGCAGCCCCATCCCCATCGGTGACCCAACGTGTGCCACGGGGCCGCAGCCCCGTCCCCATCGGTGACCCAACGTGTGCCACGGGGCCGCAGCCCCATCCCCATCGGTGACCCAACGTGTGCCACGGGGCCGCAGCCCCATCCCCATCTGTGACCCAACGTGTGCCACGGGGCCGCAGCCCCATCCCCATCGGTGACCCAACGTGTGCCACGGGGCCGCAGCCCTTTTCCTATTCCAGCTGGGCCATCCCTTCTGTAGTGTGTTATAGGTTTCTGTAGTTTTACTTACATTAATCGAAAATATGTGTCCAGCAATTTCTGATTACTATGTGCGTATCAAAATTGTGAATAATAAGGGTAAGCAAGTTTATATAAAATCGTTTAAATTTGTCATTCTTTTTAAATTATGGGCGTATATAAGCAACTAAAACATATTTTTTTTATTTTGTTGCACTTATATAACTTTGGTCATTAACATAGCCTTTAAAACAAGTGCCCTACAAGTGAATAATGAAATGACCGTTTGTATGAGAACAACATATTATGTTATTATTTATTGACAGTTTGTAGTTTTAATAAATAATAGCAAACTATGGTCAGGGTGTTAAACGAGGGAGATAAAAGTAAAAGGGAGGTAAATGTTACAACAAACTAAATAAAAAATAAAACCGTCCTAATTGGTAGAACCGCCACTTTTGCAACTGAGCCAGCGACTAACATTAAATGCAGGAATACCAACGTTACAAAAAATATTTACTCCCCTCCTTAACCGCATCTGTGTTTTATTTTCTTTCTCCTTAAAACCACAACCAGTGAAATATTTCCCGTTTTTATCTCCTTATTCACATAAATTCTCTCTTTGATACAACTGCTCAGGTTTCGTTAAAAATTGTGTACTACAATAACGTTAATTTTAAACTAATCAGAGGATGTTTAGTTAATAATTTTAACTATAGTGCCATAACATTATAATACCATACTTTTTCCAGTTTCAATTGCCAGTAAAATTAGGACAGTACCTATTAGGGTATAATATTATGATTGTGTTTAGGCCTACAGCTACATTTAAGCTTTTGAATACATGTTGCAAAAAGGAATGCAACAAGCTGGTTGAAAAACGAGTTCGCACGCAGTACGCTGACGTGAGGGAAGTGAATTTCCACATAAAAAACTTTTAAAACTAAAAATCAGTGTAAAATCATACATTTGCCCGATTTTTATTGAAATCGGAAAACATTGATTTTTTTCGGCTGTTCTGATACTCCTGGTTTCATTTCCTTGCACAGGTGGGAATACAATTTTGCGCAATATAAGGTTAGGAGAAGGTCCAGACAAGCTTGAAAGTAGGCGTGAGGTTGCTGGGGACGATAAAAGTACTCTAACAAAGGAATAACAGGCTTTTCTAGTGTAAAACCCCCATAAGACAACGAGCCCCAGATGTAAAATTAATGGATGTAAAAAGATGGGAATTAGTGAGGCGAAATATTAAGCCCTCACTCGTCATTCTAGCATAAATATTTACCGAGTTATTAAAGAAAATGTGTTTAGACTAAACACAGTACGTTGCCTTATGGGGGTTTTACACTAGAAAACCCTGTTATTCCTTTTATAGTGTACTTATCCCCCCCAGCAACCTCACGCCTACTTTCAAGCTGACTGCACCTTCTCCTAACATTATAATGCTCAAAACTGTATTTACAGCTGAGCAGGTAAATGAAACCAGAAGCATCAGAATAGCCAAAAAATCAATGATTTCAGATTTCAATAACAATTGGAAATCATGTATGTTTTTACACTGATTTTGAGTTTTAAAAGTTTTCATGTGGAAATTCACTTCCCTCACGTCAGCGTGCTGCGTGCGAACTCGTTTTTAATTTTTTTTTAATATTCTTGTACCCAGTAATCTTGTTCCTTATCTATAATATTATAAAGAAGAGGTGGTTTCTGTCTGTCTATCTGTCTGTCTGTCTGTCTGTCTGTCTGTCTGTCTGATGTTCCGGGTGAACGCAAAAACTACTGAACCGACTGGGCTGAAACTTTACACACAGGTAGATCTTGAACCCTATTCACTTCCTTAAAATCCCCTTGGGCTACCCCCCGTGAACGTCCTAAGTATCAATGTTTACATTTTCAGAAGAAAGTAAACATTCAGAAACTGTAATGCGAACAGCTGTGGACACTTCGATTTGACAGCTTAAAGAACAGAAGCAAGAACAGCTGCTTCAAGGTAACTAAAATGGAAATTTCATTGACTAAAGAACGGGTAGAGAAACCCCTGTGCAAAGAACGGGTACGTCAGCTAGCTATTGATTAATATTAATGAACAAAAATATTATTGTGGCTTCATCTGGTTGTGGTGTATTCTTATATGCACAAAAAAATTTTGCCAATACTTCCTGAACCCCCCCTCCCCGATTTTATATTTTTGCTCCGCCCCCAAATTTTATTTTTGCCCCACCCCCGATTCTATATTTTGCTCCACTCTCTTCGATTTTATATTTTTATTTTATGTCTCCCACCCTTTTATATTCCCCCCCCCCGATTTGATATATTTTTGCTCCCCCAATTTTATATATTTGCTCCCCCTCCCAATTTTATATTTTTTGCCCTCCCACCGATTTTATATTTTTTTGCCCCCCCCCCGATTTTATATTTTTGCCCCCTTCGATTTTATATTTTTATTTTATGCCCCCCCGATTTTACATGTTTGCTCCCCCCATTTTTATTTTCATCCCACCCCCAATTTTATATTTCGCTCCCCCTCCTCTTCAATTTTATATTTTTATTGTATGTTGTACCCACTCTATTTTAAATATTTGCTCCCCCTCCCCATTTTCTATTTTTTGCCCCCCCCGATTTTATATTTTTTGCCCCTCCCTCTTCGATTTTTTATTTTTATTTTATGTCCCCCCAATTTTATAATTTTGCTCCCCAAATTTTTATTTTTGCCCCACCCCCCAATTTTATATTTTGCTCCCCCTCCTCTTCGATTTTATATTTTTATTGTATGTTTTACTCCCTCTATTTTATATTTTTGCCCCCACGATTTTATATTTTGCCCCCTCCCGATTTTATATTTCCCCCCCCGATTTTATATTTTTGCCCCCCCCGCTTTTTATTTTTGCCCCCACAATTTTATAGTTTTGCCTCCCGATTTTATATTTTTGCCCCCCCCCCGATTTTATATCTTTGCTCCCCCCACTTTTTATTTTTGCTCCACCCTCAATTTTATAGTTTTGCCCCCCGATTTTATATTTGTTTGCCCCACGATTTTATGTTTTTGCTCCCTCCATATTGATTTTTGCCTCACTCCCAATTTTATATTTTGCTCCCCCCTCTTCGATTTTATATTTTTATTTTATGTCCCCCCTCAATTTTATATTTTTGCCCCCCCTCTCCTCCCGATTTTATATTTTTACTCTCCCCCCGATTTTCATTTTTGCCCCCCCCCCCCGGTTTTATATTTTTCTCCCCCCCCACTTATTTTATATTAATGCCCCCCTCTCCCCTCCCCGATATTTTTTTTTTTATTGTACTTGAGTTCTTTTATTTCTAAAAGCGAATCCAAAGTGTTACGTGTACCGATTTGGAGTCGCAAACCGCACGCCGTTTACTACCTGACAGAATTCCTCGACTTAGTAACGGGACCAGAACTATATGCCAGTATATTTTGTTAATTAACTTTGATTTAACTGAACATTAAACGTGTAAAATGTAATTTTAATATTATAAAACAATGTTGATTGGTGTTTTCTTTAGTTAATCTACCATTTATATAAAACCCGTACGAAAGACGGGTACACAGATAGTTACAAATATTAAAGACGAATTAAAAGTTAATTAAAGTGAAACTGGTTATTTTTGTAATAGTACAGTAACACGGATTACTAATACTACTAGTAGAGTAACAACTGTAAATAAGTAATAAGATTAGTCCGTAAAAACTCAACACACAACTTAATCCTAAATTAAATAATTTGTATATTTGATAATTGTAAATTATAGATTAGAAAGCAATTTTTGCAGTTCTTAACTATTTTAGTTAATTTAATATTTGTACACTTTTATAGCATAAAATAATTAAATTATGCAATGGAAAAATGTCTCCATCAGAAACTGCTACTATCTGTTACATTATTTTGGATCATTATTATATATCGATTATATTATTACCTATTATTTATATTACATGATATTAATATGACACATTACATTTAATTTTTAAAACTAAACATTATTTATCATAAATCACACCTCACCTCGCCACCACTGACTGAGTGGTTGACGACCAGAGCGGATAGCATGTCAAGTTGCTTGCCACTCAGTTTCTTACCACTCATTCGACCCCGGAACATTCTCGCAAGTTAGAAACAGTTCCAGGAATGGCAGTTTGTAAGTGTGATTGTTTAACTTCTTGGCCGTGATCCATTAACTGAGTTGACATTCCTTACTCCCCCCAGTTCAACACAACGGGGCAAACTTTGCAACAAATTAATACCGTTTCCGGTTAGACGGGCTGGTATACCGTACTTTCTTCAGAGTTTTTCCCGCGTTTTCACATAATATAAATCGTTAGTTTTCCTTATTGAACGGGATTTATATGGGGGATGGGCACGAGATTAAAAATAAATAACAGTTATTGTTCTAACACATTTATATTGTACTGACAATTCATACAGATGTATTTATTTTGACACCGAGCAATCCGTTTCAAACATCACTACACCGCTGTATTCATTAAAATACTGTTTTACAGCTATTTGATTCTAAAAAGTGTGGGTATTAAACTAAAAAATGAGTCTTACATCAAAAATGCATAAAAAACTAAGATTTATAAATATTATCTAGTAGGCAATTGTTAATTAGATCTAAACAAATGATATCGTGTTTTTTTGTTGTTTTTTTGTTTGTATATACAACTAGTTGGCGAATATCCCCTATAGGGAAGAAGCTATTACCGTACCATGGTAAGACTCAAGCCCGAGACCATGATAACTTTTTGTTTTGAGGTCCACAGATGTGTTGTTTTTATGTCTATATATGTGCCCGTGAATGCGATAACTTGAGGAAAAAACGTCCGATTTCGATTAAATTTGGCTCAAATGTGTAAAGTGACATTCATGACTTTATGTTCGAAAACCAGAAAAATCGGACCATGGGAAAGGGAGTTTATGGGGTATCAGCATTTTCCAAAAATCAGTTTTTTGCATTTTTCACCCTAACATTTTTAAAACACACAACTTTTGTACTGACCATTTTATAGAGCTTAAAACAACAAATGATATAGTATTTTGAATCATTAACCTCTATGTTAAGTGGTTGCGGAGAAAATCCAAAAAACGTGTTTATAAAATCTCCCATGTTAATGTTATGGAAAAATGGTTTTTAGATTTTCCTCAGTTAAGTTTATTTTAAACTTCAAATTTGCTTTTACCAATCGGTTTAGCTCTACAAAACAATCATTTTGGTGTTTAAATTGTGATTTACGTCCAAGTGCTAAACACAGTACGTTGACCAATGTTATCCTTATGGAGAATAATTAAAATTTGATATCTGGATTATTTATGAACGTATATTGATGAAACTTGGTATGTGGCTTCACCTAGTACTTTTATATTGATATTTTGCACAAAAAACTGATTTTTTGTTTATTATACCCGTAGCATCAAACCTGCATAGTCAGCTCAAATGTTATTCTTATGGAGAATAAATACAATTCTATATATCACTTTTATTCAAGTATTTTTGTGAAACTTGGTGAATGGCTTTATGTGGTAGTGAGAAACATATGCATGCATTGGAAATTTGCTGAGTATGCAGGTTTGCTGCGACGGGGGTATTTTAATATAAAATTACCTAAAAACTACTACTAAAAACCTACTGATCTGCTCGAACAAAAGGGAGCTAGCTCGTTTATACAACTACTTGCTTCTATCGTACCCGGTTTCACCTGGGAATACAAAAGTTGTGTGTGCTGCATTCTGTGGTTAATCCGTGGAACTACTATGAAACATGATGTTTGAATTCTTATCAGCTCAAACTTCTCAAACTAAAGTGAGTGATTCGGGTTTGAAAGTGATAATCGAGTTGTCGTATTTATAGATATAGAAGAAATATAAACAACGAAGTAATAGGAATTCCATTTAACTATGGAAATAAAAATAAATAAGTTAAATAATTAAACTTCGCAATCTTACTTTACTGGGGCCTTTCTCAGCTTGAGAGAGTAGCCCATATAGACTTTCTTAATAGTAAGTCCTCACAAGAAAGGGCCTTGACTAATTGTTAGTGAATTTCCTTTGGAAAGTGAACTATTAGCATGACCCGCACGGTGAAACTTAAGCCCGGGACCATCATAGAAGTTCCTAACGTGACCCCCTGAACACGTTTTGAGGGGTCGTTCAAAATTGTATATATATATATATATATATATATACATATATATATACATACATATATATATATATATATATGTTTGCACTCTAGCGGTCACATTTTTTTCCGATTTACTTCAAATTTGGTAGCGACGTTCCTTTCTGTAATCAGTTGGACTAGTTCGTTGGACAAAACAATCGGAAAACTTTAAACCCATTTTTTGGGGATTAATCTTTCAAATTTCGAGTTTTTGGGCCCAAAAAGGGTCAGAAAAGCCCCAGATGTAGAAGTAATGTATGTAAAAAAATGGAAATTAGAGAGGCAAAAGTTTTAAGCCCTCTTTCGTCATTCTAGCATAAATATTTACCGAGTTATTAAAGAAAATGTGTATCGGCTAAATACAGTACGTTGTCTTATGAGGGTTTTACACTATAAAAGCCTGTTATTCCTTTGTTAGAGTACTTTTATTATCCCCAGCAACCTCACGCCTACTTTCAAGCCTGTCTGGACCTTCTCCTAACCTTATAATGCGCAAAATTGTATTCCCAGCTTTGCAAGTAAATGAAACCAGGAGTATAAGAACAGCCAAAAAATCTATGTTTTCAGATTTCAATAAAAAATGACAAATGTATGTTTTTACACTGATTTTGATTTTTAAAAGTTTTTATGTGGAAATTTACTTCCCTCACGTCAGCGTGCTGCGTGCAAACTCGTTGATTGTACACAAGAGACAAATTAAAATGTTAACAGTTGTATCATCAAGAATAAAATATTTTTTGTTGATTTTTAGTAGGACATCCTTGTAATACATGAATTTCCTGCAATCCTATAAACGACACAATTTCATAACTAAAGAACATTCATGTCAGGTAAAATATTAAACTTCCGAGGAGGTTGAGATGAGAAAGATATTTAATAATAAATCGAGAGGGAGGACCCAGACTGATGATGTTTATTCTCAAAACCGTCTAAAAAGACCACAATTTGAGTTAATTTATAAATTATTTTTCAGTCTTATAATAGAATTCCACGGTTCTAAACCGCACTATCGTAGTTTACTTCCGGGTTAGACCGTGTCGACGTCGACCAAGTTAGCGGCCAACTTTTTCATAGCGAAGTGAATTAGTAGTGCAATTACTACTAAGTCTAATATCAGTCAAATAGTAAATTATTAGTAAGTTTACACTACTAATTCACTTCGCCCTGAAGATGGATATTGTAATATATCCGAAACGTCTGCCCCATAAACCTCTTTTACACACAATAACCAAAACCATTAAATTTTCAATGTTCAATATTTCATGTTTAAACAACTAGGTCAGAAAAGCCCAATTACACCGGGGAGATTTGAACATAAACATTTCTTTATAGTCACCTGACCAAAAAAGATCCTCTACATCAGAAAAGTCGTCTACATCAGATAAACATTAAAACTTTAAGAACCTAAGGGGCGAAGCCATAAATGTTTCTCGAATATTTTCTTAATGTTTACACATCTAGGAGTCAAGACAGATATTTTAGGATTCATAACAGAAATTATATAAGATAGTTTGTACCACTATAACACATTTATTTTGCACAGCGGATTTCCCATTTGTTTATATGCATTCCAAAATGTGCGTTTTAAACATAGATAAAAATGGGTAAATGTATTTAACTCACAAAGTAACAGATTTGAGTTAAGTGAATAAAAACCGTTTTCCCCTGAATCTTTGCTTATCCCAAACGTATTCGTTTTACTGCACGATATTTTTGAAGTAACGTGTATCTATTGAAAAATATAAACGAATTACTTTATAAGTCGCAAGTTAGTTAAAGACATTCGTTATTCCATGGTTTCGCTCAAGTTTGTTCTAACCAAAACTCGACTGAGCCAATTTAATGCCATTATCTGCAAGGCTGGAGCGTCTTCTCCGTATATCATACGCTTTCCAAGTTTTGATCACTCTGTTTCCGCAAACTTCGGTTAGCCTTATAAGTATTGATATATCATTATCTCCATGACTTTACTTATATTTTGTTTCCTTGAAAATTATCAAAAATACTTTTTTTAATTAATAACTGTAAGATATCTAGCCAAACGTGAATGTGTATTGTTTTCATCAATTATTTATAGATCAGAATTGAAACTTTATTTTGAGGTAGAGAAATGTGGGTACAAAATCTAATATTTATGTTAAAAAAGTGTGAAATAATATATGAGCAAGTAAAGTGATTCCATACTAAACCGTACTCATGAATTATTGGAAGAGTAAGTTTCCATACGTATAACATGTCGATTATTTCTTAATACTAAGAGTGCTAAATAGAACGAGTTCGCACGTAGCACGCTGACGTTAGGGAAGTTATTTCCGCATTACAAACTTTTAACAACCAAATACAAAACCAAAACTTTTGCCTGTTCTGATACGCCTGATTCTAATTAAATCCAGTATTGGCATGGCAATGTTGTGCATTATAAGCTTAGGAGGTACCATCAGGATCAAAAATAAATCGGTATGGGGGTTTTAGGAGTTATATATCTACATCAAAATATGAAAAACAGCCTTATCCAATGTAAAAACCCCATAAGACAACGTACTGTATTTACTAAATCTTTATTTTCTTTAATAACTCAGTAAATATTGGTGCTAGAATGATGAGGGAGGGCTTACAATTTCCGCCTTTTTAAGTCTTATAACTTAATTGGCCTTACTTTTACATCAGGGGATTTTCTAACCCTTTTTGGGCCCAAAAACTAAAACTTCAAAATTTGAAATCCCAAAAAAGAGACTTTTCCGATTGTTTTGCCCAACGAACTTGTCCAACTGATTAGAGAAAGGAATGTCCCTTCCAAATTTGAAGTAAATCTGATAAAAAAAGTGACCGCTATGGTGCAAACACACACACACACATATATATATATATATATATATACATATGTCTATATATATAATTTTGAACGACCCTACAAATCGTTTTCAGGGGGTCACGTTAGGAACTTCTATGGTGGTCCCGGGCTTGTTTCACCATGCGCGTCATGTTAATAGTTCACTTTTCCATAGGAAATTCATTAATAACCTGCTGAAGGTTTCACAGTTAAAAATAATTTATAATTATAATTCGTTACTGAAACATTGGCTTAGATATTTCCCAAATTATACTCTTTAGTTCGTCTAGTTCTTTTAAACATCGCAAAATAAAGTTCTGAAACCACTTATAATCATTCAAGGTTATGTTTTGTTATTTAAAAGCTTAAGACATTGTGTTATGTAATATGGCAAGAGTGTATATTATTGATTTATATGTCAATCAAGGCATCATATACTGCATCCAGCCGACATGGTCCTACACGATTTACGATTGATCGCAAATGTCCAAGTTGATTAAAAATACCCATGTCGCAGCAAACCTGCGTACTCAGCGAATTTCCAAGTTTCTTTAATATACTTTCATAAACAAGCAATATATATTATTTTAATTATTCCCCATAAGAATAACATGGGAGCTGAGTACACAGGTTTGCTGCAACAACGAACAACTAAAATTAGATTTTAGGCACATTTTTTTAGAACTCCACTAGGTGAATCCACATACCAAGTTTTATTAATTTATGTTCATAATCAAGGGAGACAATATTTTAGTTATTCTCCATAAGAATAACATGGGGGCTGAGTACGCAGGTTTGCTGCAACAGGAACCATCAGTAAAAAAAGGGTTTTGGTGCAAATAACAATAGACCCCAAGCAGATGAAGCCATATATCAAGTTTCGTCGCTATACGTTCATAAATAAGCGAGATATAAAATTGCTGTGTTTAGCACTTTCAATATCTCTGCAACCAATTTTAAAGACCAATGATCAAAACATGGTAGAGCAATGATCAACACACCAAATTGTGTGTTTTTTAGCTGAATCCAATGGTGCAAACTAAAATTTGACTTTTTCAAAGATTGTATGTAATCAATTCAAAAACCCCATTTCTGGGGCACAAACCTCCCCCCCCCCAAAAAAAATAAAAATAAAAATACCCCTTCGGATAAGTCGATCTCTCTGGTTTTCGAAGTCATAAATGTTGCTCTAGTTGTTTGTAACAAATTTAATCAAAATCGAACCGTTTTTACGAGAGTTATCTTGCTCAGGACACACACACACACGCATATATAAATATACATTTTTGAACGAATGGTGTTTTTAGCATCTGGGGACCTCAAAAAAAAGTTATCATGGTCCTGGGCCTAGGTCTTACCATGCCGACTACGGCAATAGCTTCTTCCCTATAGGGGAAATTCGCTATATCTATGACAGTCGTGTGTGTGCTGCATTCTGTGGTTAGCCCGTGGAACTACTCCGAATCACGATCAGCTGTTTTTTTTCATCAGCTTAAACAAAAATGAATGTCCATAAGGAATACATGGGAATTTTGAACCCCATGGGGCAAAGCCCTATATGATTTTCGCAACTCCAATATGTTACTCAGGACTATCAAGCACCTCTCTGCCAAATTTCAGCTCAGTGGTTAGAGCGTGATTGAGCCACAAATATCCATACAAACTTTCAGATTTATAATATTAGTGGGATGGCAGCCCTGGTAAGCAAATACTGCATTTGATTAGTTTCCTACATGAAGTTTAGTTTTAACTTTGCTATTATTAACAAAAACGTCCACGTCTAGGAATGTAACAGTTGTAGTAGAACAACTCCAAGTAAAATGTAAGCAAAAATTGTATCTACAAATTTCTCCGAGGGTGTGAAAACTCTCGCAAAAAAGGTCCGATCTTTATGAAACTTGAAACATAAATGTAAAGCTACATCAAAAACTAGACAGATTGATCAAACCGCAGAGAGGTTTTGAAGGGGTTTCTTACCCCAGACATGTTTTTTTGTTGTACTTTTGACATATAGTTCTTGCTAAACCCAAATTTTAGTTTGCACCATTGAATTCAGCTTAAAACCAAACAATTCAGTATTCTGAGAAATCACTTGTTCAGCGGCTCGCGTTAGTTTTACAGCGCCTTCTATTTTAGTTGAGGTTGACGGCAATACATGCGTGTATTGCAAGTTTTTGTTCAAGTTTGCAGGCGCTGGTCATTGAACTAGCGTGATGACCTTGAGACCGACCTTCCCCCCTTGCCACCATACCACCCTGGCGCCTGGACTGGCGTTATCTCTATTTTATCGCTTCATTCATTCTATTTTCCTGGAATTTAATAATTTATCAGTTCTCTTTAATTTCATTCATTCTGTTTGAACTAAATGCCAGTTTTCTTTGATTTTATAGCGAATTTCCCCTATAGGGAGAAGCTATTACCGTAGTCGGCATGTTAAGACCTAGGCCCGGGACCATGATAACTTTTCGGTCCCCAGATCCCAAAAACACCATTCGTTCGAAACTGTATATGTGTGTGTGTGTGTGTGTGTGTGTGTGTGTGTGTGTGTGTGTGTGTGTGTGTGTGTGTGTGTGTGTGTGTGTGTGTGTGTGTGTGTGTGTGTGTGTGTGTGTGTGTGTGTGTGTGTGTGTGTGTGTGTGGGTGGGTGCGATAACTCTCGTAAAAATGGTCCGATTTGGATAAAATTTGGTACAATCGTGTAAAGCATCATTTATGACTTTAAGTTCGAAAACCAGATAGATCGCCCCATCCAAAGTGGTAATTTGGGGGGGGGTTGTACCCCAAAAATGTTTTTTTTTTAGTTTTTACATGTAATATTTTAAAAAGTATAATTTTAGTTTTCACCATTAGATTCAGCTTAAAAAAACACACAATTTGGTGTTTTGATCATTTCTCTACGTCAAATGGTTACAGAGATATTCAAAGTGCTAAACGCAGTACGTTGTCCAATGTTATTCTTATGGAGAATAAGAACAATTTTATATCTCGCTTATTTATGAACGAATACTAATGAAACTTGGTATACGGCTTCATCTGGTTGTGGTCTATTGTTATTTACACAAAACAGCAATTTTTACCGATTTTTACCGTAGCAGCAAACCTGCGTACTCAGCCTCCATGTTATTCTCATGGAGAATAAGTAAAATGTAATGTCTCCCTTAGTTATGTCTCCCTTTGGTATGTGGCTTCACCTTTCTGAGTTATATTAATATTTATAAATACCCCCGTCGCAGCAAACCTGCGTACTCAGCGAATTTCCAATGCATAATATATGTCTTAATACCACATAAAGCTGCATACCAAGTTTCATAAAAATATATTCACATATAAGCGATTTTAATTATTCTACATTAGAATAACATTGGTAATGAGTACGTAGGTTTGCTGAAACAAGGAACACAAACAATTGTTTTTTATGCAAATATGAATAGAATTTAACCAGACGAAGCCACATACCAAGTTTCATCAATATTCAATAATAAATAAGCGCTATATAACATTCTAGTTATTCTCCATAAGAATAACATGGGGGCTGAGTACGCAGGTTTACTGCTACGGGAATAATCAACAAAGAATCAATTTTTTGTGCAAATATCAATATACCAATACTACATGAAGCCACATACCAAGTTTCATCAACATACATCCATAAATAATTGAGATATCAAATTTTATTTATTCTCCATAAGGATAACATGGGACAACGTACTGTGTTTAGCACTTTGAATATCTCTGCAACGGTTGGGCATAGAATCACAATTTAAACATCAAAATGATTGTTTTGTGGAGCTGAACAGATTGGTAAAAGCAAATGTGAAGTTTACATTAAAATGAACTGAGGAAAAACCAAAAACCGTTTTCCCATAAGATTAACATGGGAGATTTTATGAGTAGGTTTTTTTGGATTTTCTCCGCAACCACTCAACCTAGGTTTATAATTCAAAAACTATATAATTTTTTTTAAGCTCTATAACATGGTAAAAACCAAAATTAAGTTATTTAAAAATTTTAGGGTGAAAAATGCAAAAAACTGATTTTTGGAAAATTTAAAACCCCCATAAACCCCCCTTCCCATGATCCGATTTTTCTGGTTTTCGAACTTAAAGTCATGAATGTCATTTTACACATTTGAGACAAATTTAATCAAAATCGAACCTTTTTTACTCAAGTTATCGTGTTAACGGACACACACACACACACATATATATATATATATATATATATATATATATATATATATATATATATATATATATATATACACATATATATAAATTTGAACGAATAGTGTTTTTGGCATCTGGGGACCTCAAAACAAAAAGTTATCATGGTCCCGGGCTTAAGTCTTACCAAGAGACCTACGGTAATAGCTTCTTCCCTATAGGGGAAATTCGCTAAAACTCGGCGCAAAGTAGGAGATTCACGAATGAAAAATATGAATGTCGATTCGAATGTTCGGAGTTCAGATAGTTTTGTCCTAGTCCCACAAGAGGCGGTTGTTTGGGGTCTCGTCAAAATAAACGAATGTTCGGAAAGCTCTCTTATCTGTTCGCAAAGAACACTCACCATATCACATTCAACAATGGTCTGGATCTAGTTCCACACAAACATCCGTCCGAACGTTCACGGATTGTATTTCGATTAAAGTATGAAGTTCCACGGATTTGAATATTGATTAAAAACAATACCACCAAACAGTGACGAATGTTCGGCCACATAGACGAGTCGTGTGGGACTAGCTTTAGTGAGACATTATGTATTCTCAATGCGATGGGGTCATACATAATCATAACTATGGGGTGAATGGTCATACATGAATAAAAATGAAATGACATGAGATTAATTATATTACTACTGTACTTTAAATCACCTGGCAACTTTAATACAATTGGTTACTAGGAAAACTGAAATATTCTAATCCTAAACTGTTATGAGAATGAGAATTGCTAAAAGCGTAATGGCACAAAATTCAATTTTACCAGCGATTAACTCACTTTAAACAACCACAAACCACATTACCATGTATATGAGACGTGTGACTATACTACTATAGTATAAGCCTACAATTACAAACGAATTCGCACGCAGCACGCTGACGTGAGGGAAGTGAATTTCCACATAAAAAACTATAAAAACTCAAAATCAGTTAAAATCATTCAATTATTCCAATTTTTAATCAAATATGAAAATATTGATTTATTTTGCTTTTTTTACGCTCCTGGTTCTATTTACCTGCAATGCTGGGAATACAATTTTTCGCATTATAAGGTTAGGAGAAGGTCCAGTCAGGCTTTAAAGTAGACGTGAGATTGTTGGGGATGATAAAAGTACATCAACAAATGAATAACAGGCTTTTCTGAAGTAAAACCCTCATAAGACAACGTACTGGGTTTGGTCAATACACATTTTCTTTAATAACTCGGTAAATATATATGCTAGAATAACGAGAGACGACTTAAAAGTTTCGCCACACTAATTGCCACCGTTTTTCATTCGTTAATTTTACATCTGGGGCTTTTCTCACCCTTTTTGGGCCCAAAAACTCAAATTTCCAAATTTAAAATCCCAAAAAAAGGGGTTAGAGTTTTCCGATTTTTTTGCCGAACGAACTTGTCCAACTGATTACAAAAAGGAATGTTCCTACCAAATTTGAAGTAAATCGGACAAAAAATGCGACCGCTAGAGTGCATACACACACACACACACATATATATATATATATATATATATATATATATATATATATATATATATATGTATATGTATATATATAACATTTTGAACGAACCCCCAAAACGTGTTCAGGGGGTCACATTAGGAAGTTCTATGGTGGTCCAGGGCTTAAGTTTCACCGTGCGGGTCATGCTAATAGTTCACTTTCCATAGGAAATTCACTAATAAAACAACATAGCATTATTAAACCCCTTAAATATAGTTTTGAGTATTGTGCTACTTGTTCAAACAAATGTTCAAACAAAAACGTTAGTGTCAAAAGCACACCTGGTCTCAAGACATTAGGACGACTAGGCGCCGCGACAACGTAGCGACGATGTACGGTAACATAGTTGTGCTTCACGTCGGCGCAGCTTGGCTGTCTACAGCTTTTTCGAGGTACAGTGTTAAAATTATTACTATTTAAGTACCAAGAGTTGAATATTGATGTTAATTTCGTGTATTTCTTATACTGAAGTTTAAATCTGAAATACCTTTTAAAAACATTCTGTTGCTTCACTAACTGTTATTCAATAACAGTTATTCAATAATTGTCAATAATATACAATATTGACGATGGTCATTGGCGGGTACCGGAACCGGGACCTAGCGGACATAAAGATTATGTGCAAACATTATTTTTGAAATCAAAGACGCATATTGAATTAAGGCGGATAAGCTTTTAAACTCCCAAAAATGTCCATAAGTATTTACCGATGACTATAATACTTAATACTTATTGCAGAGGATCACAGGACGTACAACCATAAAGAGAGTAATACGTATACAAGTGTTGAAAGGCAACTGCAGATACCGTACGGATCTGAAACTATAGACGTGAACATCGCGATTGGTGATTTTGATGTGAGTAAATTCAAAGCTTAGTCAACATAAGTAGTGTTAAAAAATAACAAAATAAATATATAACATTTAATTTAATTAAATAATTAATTTAATTAATTAATTAATTAATTAATAATTATAATAATAAAACAATAATAATAATAATAACAAATTATAATAATAAATAATTAATAAATTAATAAATTAATTAAATTTATCTTAAATTTAAATAAATAATTTGTCTAGCTAATTTTTAAATATATTTCTTATATTGTAAACTTTTAAATGTCTGACAAAATTAAACCACAGGAACGGAACTAAACAAAAATTCAAAAATAATAAATATCTTTAATTTAATTTTAGTTAACTGTACCATCTAAACATGTTGTTTAGAGATGGAGTGTTACAGATACACGATGCTACTTTCTATAGCAAGGAGGTTTGAAATCACTTTGATACTAAAAGTAGCTTAAGAGGGAATAGTAGGTAATCTTAATCTTAAGCCTCTTACTCGTCTGGAGATTTTCAAAAGACTTAAGTACCAGTATTAAGTGTAGCTAATGAAAAATTACGAGCTCCTGTGATTTTCAAGGTGGCATTCAGAAATAAAATGTACCTCTCCATTACATACATACATTCTTACTTATCCTACGAACATGTTTTCATTGTTGACGTGTTTAGTGTTTTAGCGAATTTCTCCTATAGGGAAGAAGCTATTACCGTAGTCGGCATGGTAAGACCTAGGCCCGGGACCATTATAACTTTTCGTTTTGAGGTCCCCAGACCCCAAAAACACCATTCGTTCAAAACTGTATATATATATATATGTGTGTGTGTGTGTGTGTGTCCGTGAACAAGATAACTCTCGTAAAAATTATCCCATTTTGATGAAATTTGGTATAAACGTGTAAGACAGCATTTATGACTTTAAGTTCGAAAACAAGGCAGATCGTTCTATCCGAAGTGGTCTTTTGGGGGGGTTTTGTACCCCAAAAATGGGTTTTTGAATTTTTTACATATAATTTTGGAAATAGTTAAATATTAGTTTTTACCATTGGAGTTAGCTTAAAAAAACACACAATTTGGTATTTTTATTATTCTTCTAAGTCAATTGGTTACCAAGATATTGAAAGTGCTAAACACAGTACGTTGTCTAATGTTATTCTTATGGAGGAAAATACAAAAATTATATCTCGCTAATTTATGAAGGTATACTAACGAAACTTGGTATAAGGCTTCATCTGGTTGTGTTCCATTGATATTTAGTCAATAAAATAATTTTTTGCTAAAGGCTCCCTTAGCAGCAAACCTGCGTACCCAGCCCTATTTTATTCTTATGGATAATAATTAAATGCTATGTCTCCCTTAATTATGAACATAAATGAATACAAACTGGTATGTGACTTCACCTAGATTAGTTATATTGATATTAGCATAACAACCCATTTCTTGTGTTCCTTAATGTAGCAAACCTGCGTACTCAGCCCCAATGTTATTCTTATGGAGAATAATTCAAATTGTATATATTGCTTATTTGTGAAAACATATTTATGAAACTAGGTAAGTGGCTTTATGCAGTATTAAGACAGTTATATCTCCATTGGAAATTCGCTGAGTATGCAGGTTTGCTGCAACGGGGGTATTTTTAATTAATTTATGTTCATAATTAAGGGAGACATAGCATTTAATTATTATCCTTAAGAATAACATGGGGCTGAGTACGCAGGTTTGATGCTACGGGAGCCTTTGGCAAAAAATTATTTGTTGAGCAAATATCAATAGACCACAACCACATGAAGCCATATACCAAGATTCGTCAGAATACGTTGATAAATAAGCGAGATATAATTTTTTTCTTTTCCTCCATAAGAATAACATTAGACAACGTACTGTGTTTAGCACTTTCAATATCTCGGTAACCAATTAATATAGAGAAATGATCAAAATACCAAATTGTGTGTTTTTTAAAGCTTAATCCAATGGTGAAAACTAAAATTTGATATTTTCCAAAATTATATATAACAAATTCAAAAAAATCATTTTTGGGGTACAAACCCCCCCAAAACACCCCTTAGGATAGAGCTATCTGGCTGGTTTTCGAACTTAAAGTCATAAATGTTGCTTTACACGTTTATACCAAATTTCATCCAAATTTGATCATTTTTACGAGAGTTATCGTGCTCACGGACACACATTTATATATATGTGTCCGTGTTTGGGGGGGGGGGTTTATACCCCAAAAATGGGTATATATATATATATATATATATATATATATATATATATATATATATATATATATATAATATATATACAGTTTCGAACGAATGGTGTTTTTGGGGTCTGGGGACCTCAAAACGAAAAGTTATCATGGTCCCGGGCCTAGGACTTATCATGCCGACTACGGTAAAAGCTTCTTCCCTATAAGGGAAATTCGCTAAAAGGGCCCTTTCCGCTTGCATAATTGACGTTTTCCCAGTGTTAGCTGCTTATAGGTTTCGTGAGTATTTCTATATAGATATATTTTAGCATTGGTTGCAAAAACGCTTTTGACGGTAAAGTCCCGGAGTAACCAATTACAAATACACGCACAACTACTAGTTGGCATTCGAGTCCAGTCAAGTTAGACATTAAAAAGGGTCCTTGCATGCAAAAGGTCGTGTAGTTCTAATTTTTTAGTATGTTTTTAGGACCTATACCACAAGTAAGAAACCAAGTTTGCAGCTTGGAAAGACCTGTGCTACTGGCGTGAGAGCCAAAAAACAGTAACATTTTTGCACTTTTTTCAGAGTTTGATAAATATCTCTGAAAGTATGCCTCTGACAGAATATGCTGTCCAATCCTTGCTTACACTGGATAGAATTTCACGAAGTTTGAGACCATAACGAATTTAATACGTCCATTATTTACTAAGATACAAAACATTAAAAACTTGAAGAATTTCAAAAAAATTTAAAATCTTCGTTATGGTCTATTTTTTTGTGACGTTGGCCCCTGTTGTAAAAAAATTAAAATTGTACATCTCGCTTATTTATAGACATATACTGATGAAACTTGGGATATGGCTTCATCTGGATGTAGTTTATAGTTTTTTCTCAGAACACCGATTTTTTCCGATGGTTCTCGTTGCAGCAAACCTGAGCAACCTCCATGTTATTCTTATGGATAATTTTAATAATGTTATGTCTCCCTTAATTTAATTTAAGTTAAGGGGAAAAATTAATAAAACCCCCGTCACAGCAAAGTACTGCTGCGTACTTAGCGAATTTCCAATGCATATATATATATGTATATATATATATATATATATATATATGTCTCACTACTACATAAAGCCAAATACCAAGTTTCACAAAAATACATTCATAAACAAGTGATTCATAACATTGTATTTATTCTCCATAAGAATAACATTATGGTTGAGGACGCAGGTTTGCTGCAACGAGGAAGATAAGTAATGTTTGTTTTTTTTGCAATTATCAATATAACTGAACCAGGTGATGCTACATACCAAGTTCTATTAATTTAGGTTCATAATTAAGGGAGATATACAACTTTACTTATTCTCCATATGAATAACAATGGGGCCGAGTATGCAGGTTTGCTGCTACGGGGACTATTAACCAAAAACTTGTTGAACCACAACTATTTGAAGCCACATACCAAGTTTCATCAATATACATTCATAAATAATCAAGATATTAAATTTGATTTTTTCTCCATAAGGACATTGTGTACTGTGTTTAGCACTTTGAATATCTCTGAAACGCTTGGATGTAGAACAAAAATTAACAGACCAAAATGTTTGTATTGTTGAGCTAAACATATTGATAAAATAAATATTACATTTTTAGTAAAATTATCTGAGAAAAATCTAAAAACCTTTTACCCATAAGATTAACATGGGACACATTTTTTGGATTTTCTCCGCAACCACTTAACCTAGGTTAATGATTCAAAATACTAAATTATTTGTTTTTTAAGCTCTATAAAATGGTTATAACAAAAATTGAGTGTTTTAAAAATTTTAGGGTAAATAGTAAAAAAAAAACTGATTTTTGGAAACTTTTAATCCCCTTTCCCATCCATAGACCGATCGTTCTGGTTTTCAAACTAAAGTCATAAATGCTACTCTCCACATTTGTGCCAAATTTCATCAAAAGTGGGCGTTTCTTTCAAAAATTATAGTGGTAACGGACCTCAGACCTGAAAACAAAAAGTTATCATGGTCTCGGGCTTAAGTCTTACCATGCCACCTACGGTAATAGCTTGTTTCCTATAGGGGAAATTCGCTAAAACATGGTATGTGGCTTCACCTAGTTGAGTTATATTGATATTTGCATAAAAACCCAGTTTCTATATTCCTTGTTGCAGCAAACCTGCGTACTCAGCACCATGTTATTCGTATGGAGAATTTGGGTTGAGTTTTTAAAGTATTGTACCTTAGTAAATAATAGACGTACTGATGTCGTTATCGTTTCAAACTTTAGCAAATTTCATCCTGTTTAAGAAAGGACTGAACAACATATTCTGTCAGAGGCATACTTTCGGAAATATTTAGCAAAAACTTAAAAAAGTGCATCCATTTGACTGTTTTTTGCTATTACGCCAGTAGCACAAATCTTTCGAAGCTGCAAACTTGATTTCTAACTTGAGGTGTAGTACCAACAAATTAGAACTACATTACCTTTTGCACGCACGAGTGTTTATTTTGACTGGACTATACTGCATTACCATCAATGTATCTACGTTTGTTGTCACTGCTGCCACCTACCGGACTAGCACCTCAACATATTGACGTAGTGCCGCTCGCCTCCGCTAGGTGGTGCGCAAGACAATAACTGTTGCTATCTAGGTTATGACGTAATTTAGTTACAGTTGTAAACTTCATTCGTCACGTAGTAGTACGAGGTCCTACTACTACAAGGTCAAGGTTGGATAACAGTAAACAACGTAATTGACTAACTGTTTTGTTATTGTATCAGGAAAATCACTCCTTATACCTCATGTTATTATATTATGTGTTGTCCTACGTCACCGATGCGTGATAAACAGTGGAAGACTCGATTATTGCTATCATTGAGTCACCCTTTCCTATCTGGTTTTACTAAGCAACGCGTCATCACAAGGTCTGACGTCACATCACAAAAACCATTGACTCAGAAGTAGTGAGCAATGGTTTGTGTTTTAACTGGAATTTTCACAATGATTATTCAGCTTCTCATGAATTGCAACAGTTTGGTTTTTCAGCATAGTTGTAATACCGAACGTACAAGATGATGACTACGTTTAAAATGTTACGCAGAAAAGACTTGGAATGAGGAATTTTCAACAGATTTAAAAGTTGTTCATTTTAAGTTTTAAATACAATTAATTAATCATTAAGAAACTTTCCAATCTATATATTAATACGCTAGGGGTTTTATCTTCACAGTTCTAACTCGATAACGGCTAAACGGATTTTAACGTTTGAGGTGTCAAATTAAAGGTATTTTACGTAGATTTGCCAATACGTCTCATAATTTGAAGAAAGGGCATCACAAAAATTCAGTAAAGGGCTGAATTTTTAGCGAATTTCCCCTATAGGGAAGAAGCTATTACCGTAGGTGGCATGGTAAGCCTGAGACCATGATAACTTTTCATTTTGAGGTCTCCAGACCCAAAAAAACTATTCGTTTTATTTATATATATATATATATATATATATAAAAAAAACTATTCGTTTTATTTATATATATATATATATATATATACATATATATATATATATACACATATACACATATATGTGTGTGTCCGTTACCGCGATAACGTTTGAAAGAAACGCCCGATTTTGACTAAATTTGGCACAAATGAATGGCTCCCGCCAGTAACGTTGTAAGCGACACATTTTACAAAATCAAGATTTCTATGCAGTAAGGTTGGAAACGACATCCTAAACTAGTGCAGGGTATTTATTTGTTGATATATTTTAAGTTGGCAGTACTAGGACCGGTGGAAAACCACGAGTTTTTGGTCCCTCCGTGCAGTAACGTTGCATGTGTTCGGGATGGCAACACCACCGCGGGCGAGTCTTTGCCCTCGGATATAAATCGGATTAACCGCAATAAAAAAACGTTCAATTAACATTCAAAACTGGTCCAGGAATGTTTGAAAAGTAAATAGAAATGCCGGGAACCCTACATCAGTGAACATAAAATACCTGTACCACGAAAACAGCCACCACGTGAGGTACGTGCAGTAACGTTATAACCGCCAAGTGCCCAAAACTCTTTTTAATCATAAAACTACACATTACCAGTTTTACAAGTCTTAGAATTAAAAATTAAAAGGCTTAAGACTGTTTACAAGAAATGTATTTTATTTGAATTTATGTTATACATTAAGTCTTGTGTTTAGTTTACCTTTGCTATCAAATAAATGTAGTATCAAGGTAAATCTATAACTTTTGTTGATCATAACCGGTTTTATATTGTAAGTTTAAGGTAAATATTTGACTTATCCATTTTAGGACATGTACAATTATGTGTTTCTTAGCGTAATAATACAATTTTCTACACATAACAGCTCTTATCTTTGTTTACCCAATAACGTTGCAACCGCCATTAAACCTAAAAAGTAGCAAAAACGTTGTAAACGACAGTCGTTTACAACGTTTTTGCAATTCTAAAATCACGTATTTGGTCATTACCTAATTACTATATGAGATATTACTGTAATATTTATTTTAATGACCACTTGTACTATTTATTACATATGTTACCAAAATAAACATATATTCCATTGTTATTTTTCTAGTTATTTGTTTTTTTCATTATCTGAAAAGTTTAAATTTTGTCGCTTACAACGTTACTGGCGGGAGCCATTCAAATGTGGAGAGTAGCATTTATGACTTTAGTTCGAAAACCAGATCGATGGCACTAAGGGAAGGGGGTTTTATGGGGGTTTACAATTTTCCAAAAATCAGTGTTTTGCAAATTTTACCCCAAAATGTTAAACACTCAGTTTCGGTTATAGCCATTTTATAGAACTTAAAAAAACAGTTAATCTAGTTCTTTGAATCATTAACCTAGGTTAAGTGGTTGCGGAGAAAAAACGTGTCCCATGTTAATCTTATGGGAAAAAGGTTTTTAGATTTTCCCAGATAATTTTACTAAAAACTTCACATTTCTTTTTATCAATATGTTTAGCTCAACAAAAACAATTTTGGTGTTTTAATTGTTGTTCTACGTCCAACCGTTGCAGAGATATTCAATGTGCTAAACACAGTACGTTGTCCAATGTTATCCTTATGGAGAATAAATAAAATTTGACATCTCTATTATTTATGAATGTATATTGATGAAACATGGTATGTGGCTTCAACTAGATGTGGTATATAGATATTAGCAGAAAAAACAAGTTTTTTGTTGCTAGTCCTCGCAGCAGCAAACCTGCATACTCGGCCCCTGCTATTCATATGGAGAATGAGTAAAGTTGCATATCTCCCTTAATTATGAACCTAAATTAATAGAACTTGGTATGTAGCTTAACTGGTTCAGTTATATTGATAATTGCAAAAAAACACATTACTTATCTTCCTCGTTGCAGCAAACCTACGTCCTCAACCCTAATGTTATTATTATGGAGAATAAATAAAATGTTATATCACTTGTTTATGAATGTATTTTTGTGAAACTTGGTAATTGTCTTTGTGTAGTAGTGAGGCATATATTGGAAATTCGCTAAGTACGCAGGTTTGCTGCGACGGGGGTATTGGAACAGTGGCGCTATCCGACTGTGGAAGTCTGAACTATACGTGTTGATTGGAAGTACGTTGTTACCATCCGTTTTAATATCAGATGTTTTGTTATGTTTGTTTACAACTGAAGTAACCTTTCCTTGGTTACAAACTTGCTCGGATTCGAGCAACTGAACAACTAGTAGTTATTAAGAAGTTTCGAAAATGTTCAGTTTTATGACGCCGACAATAAACATAGAAATCCAGTTTGAATCACTGTTTATAGCTTTATACAAGGTGTATAATACATAGAAACTACCCAGGTTTCTATGTATTATTCTCTGGGTAAAACTAAACAAAAGAGTCGTATAAACATGTTGCCCATCTTGCCCCGTTTTCCGTTTGTGTGTCTGAATGTTTTATTTTAAACGAGTTAGCACGTAGCACGCTGACGTGGGTAGTGAATTACCGCATTAAAATCTTTAAAAAATCTAGTAAAGGTTTAAAAACAACACTGGTAAAATTTTTTGGGAAAATTTAAAAATTTTATTTTTTGGCTGTTCTGATGTTCCTGGTTATACTTAAATTCACTATTAGGATGGTGGCAATGTTTTACATTATAACATTAGGAGGAGGTACAGTCAGGATAAAAAGTTTGTATATAGATGTTGGGAGTTATAAAACTACATCAAGATATGAAAAACAGCCTTGTCCAGTGTAAAATACCCATAAGACAACGTACTGTGTTAAGACAATTATCATTTTCTTTAATTAATAACTCGGTTAATATTTGTGCTAGAATGGTGAGAAAGGGCTTAAAACTTTCGCCTTGTTAATATCCATCTTCTTCCACACATTAATTTTACAATCGGGCCTTTTCTGACCCTTTTTGGGCCCAAAAACTCAAAATTTGATAAATTTAAATCCCCATAAAAGGGAGTTAGAGTTGTCCGATTGTTTTGTCCAACTGTTTGCAGAAGGGAAGGTTCCTACCAAATTTCAAGTAAATCGAACAAAAATTCGACCGCTAGAGTGCGAACAATTTATATATATATATATATATATATATATACAATTATACAAGCTATATGTATTTACATCTACTTATATAAAGCTAGACGAGTTCACTCACTCACTAACTCACTGACATAAACTATGAGGCACTTCCCGTAATCGAACCCCCCTCGACCCCGTACTTGAATTAAAGCTCTTGACGAGAAACTCCCATAAAATTACCAAAAGTTAACATTTTCGAGTTTTTGGGGCATTTTTGGGGCGGGGAAAATTCTACTTTTTCAATTATTCCACTTTGAGCGCGTTTTGTACGGAAACGGTAGGCTAAGAGATGGCAAAAAATGTTAAATTCAAAAGTTGTAGAAAATTTAATTTCCAACTAACGATTTTTCGTCAGATTTAAGATCGGATCATCCGTTTAGCCGCTATTAATCGGAGAAGAAGTAATTTGAAGTAATTTTGGCCCATTTAAATGTGTAGTTTTGGAAAGCCGTTTAATGAAAGCACACTATCTTTGGCTAATACCACATGTTTGTATCAGCTGATTTTTAAAAAACCGCCCGTGTAGGCGATACTAATTTGCTCACATGAGGTTTATATAAATCAGCTGTTACAAAACAAGGTGAGCACATTATCGCCTACACGGGAGGTTCATATCGCAAATATCGTTTGTTCGTGTGTCGTTTGTTTCGATATTGGAAAATGTAATCAACCGATTTTTTGTTCTAGCCTGTTTAGTTGTTAATGTGCTCACCAAAGGTCATTGTTGTGTAGTTTTTCTTTGGTTAATGAACGACAATAGTTGAGTTTTATTTAAACTTGAGTTGACTGAGGAATGCAAGTGAGCGAAGCGAACTCCAAAAGGGGGTTTGGGGGCGAAGCCTCCAACGGCGATAAGCCTAGTATATATATAGTATATATATATATATATATAAAGTTGTTAGCTACCCCCAAAACGTGTTCAGGGGGTCACGTTAAGAACTTCTGTGGTGGTCCCGGGCTTAAGTTTCATCGTGCGGGTCATGCTAATAGTTCACTTTTCTATAGGAAATTCACTAATAAATACAACACATAAGGCTCCGGCCACGCTAGGCGATCTGGTCACCGCGGCAGAGAAAACATGTTGAAAGCGTTGAATCAAGTGGATGCGAACACGCTAGGCGACCCGCGACCTGGGACATCAAATTGAACGCGTCTGGTAGCGTTTTCTGGTCGCGACGACAAATACGCTCCCCATGTTATCTTATTAAACCGGCCACACTTGGCGACAGGTCGCGCTCCTTGTAAATCCCACTTTCCTTTTTTCAAATTACTTTGTTTTTTTTACGAACTAGTTCAATTTGTCAGTGTCAGTGGTGCTGGTACTAGTTTACACAATTAACCATGCCGTTCGATACCGATAATTTTATCAATGAGGTAAATGTGCGAAGGCTTCTTTGGGATTACCCTAAAGCACTACAGCAACAGAGATATTAAATCAAAGTTGTGGCTTGAAGTAACGGCTTGACATTATTGAAGCGAGATTGGAAGGTGAAACCAATCTCGCTCTCGCGTCGTTAATGAATGACAGGAGTTTGGCAAACGAAGCTACGCATACGAAAATAAGAAAAACGTCGTCTTTACCTTTTCTGAGCAATGTCATTATAGTGTTAACTGTCCGAGTTTTTAACGAACGTCATTCATCGGATGAACTCTGAATCTACGTGTTCTCTTCTTTTTCAAATAAGCTCTCACTGCGATCATTAGCATAAAATCCGCCTAATTCATGGGAGCCAATAACTGCGACACTAGCCAGCTACGACCTAGTCGCGAATAACATAGTCGCGGCGCTGGCGTCCAGGTCGCCTAGTTTTCATTCGCGACCACGACGGGGGGAGGTGTCACATAGGGCGACGACTTCAATATCGCAGTTGTCAAGATGACTCCCATGAGTGAGGAAGCCTTACTTATTGTAGCTGCACAATCTTTAAAAAATAAGTGAAAGCGCAGATTTTGCGTTAATTCGCTGAATGTAGTTCATTTGAAACAAGGGAAGTTTCACGCCTTGATGATGGAGAAACTTTTTTATTATTTTCGATTCAGCATCTCCTGACGAACTTCTGTCGTATATTAAAGACAACATAGTAAAAAAGGATACTAGAGATTAGGGTGATTAGGGCACACTATAATTAATTTAAAATCAAATACAGACATCACATAGGTTAGGAAGAAATAAACAATATGTAAAAATATAAAAAAAAAACTTTTTTCCATTTGACCAAACGACCAATACCCAGTGGTTAATTTCGAGTAATGCAAACCCATGTATGCTATTGGCCTGATTAAACACCCGACCTTGACAAAGTTACCTGGACGTCAGGACGTCCCAGCAATGGCATCTGGTGCAGTAACCTTTCTATTTGCAATCGAAGGATGTTTCATACAGTTGATCATCCGCTCTTTTTCCTATTAATGTTAGTAATTGATTGCGGTGCTCAACAAATAAACAGTGATTTGAGTACTGAGATTGCATAATGTGAGTAAATATCTATCTGGCCGTTACAAGCGGTACATATTACACTACATCACGTAACGTCAGCCATAATTGTACCTGCCTCGCATTAAAACTAACCGTATCGCGCTTGTTATAACACACCCAACGCAACAGGCGTCCACAATACACCTAACCGCTATAGGCCACCACAATACACCTAACCTCTGCAGCCCACCACAATGCACTTAAACGCAACAGGCCTCCACAGTAGACCCATCCGTAACAGGCCCCCACAATACACCTAACCGCAACAGGCCTCCACAATACACCCAACCGCAACATGCCACCACAATACACCTAACCGCAACAGACCTCCACAATACACCCATCCGCAACAGGCCACCTCAACACACCTAACCTCTGCAGGCCACCACAACACACCTAACCACAAAAGGCCTCCAAAATACACCTAACCGCAACAGGCATCCACAATACACATAACCGCAACAAGCCTCCACAATACACTTAACCGCAACAGACCTCCACGATACTCCCATCTGCTATACATGCAACCACAATAACCTAACCACACAAGGCCTCCAAATTACACCTAACCGCAACAAGCCCCCACAATACACTTAACCGCAACAAGCCCCCACAATACACTTAACCGCAACAGGCCTCCACAATACTTCCATCTGCTATACATGCCACCACAATAACCTAACTACAAAAGGCCTCCAAATTACACCTAACCGCAACAAGCCCCCACAATACACTTAACCGCAACAAGCCCCCACAATACACTTAACCGCAACAGGCCTCCACGATACTCCCATCTGCTACATGCCACCACAATAACCTAACTACAAAAGGCCTCCAAATTACACCTAACCGCAACAAGCCCCCACAATACACTTAACCGCAACAAGCCCCCACAATACTCCCATACGCAACATGCCCCCATAATACACCCAATCGAAACATTTATTCCAATAGACTGTAAATTTTAAACAAATTAATGTGTTTATTTTGAACAGTGAAATACGTCATTTAAGGATCGTATTTTCTATTTCAATTAATTGCGATCTAATTGTTGTGTTTTACAATATGTTTATCAGTTGATAAGTTTAAGATATGTTATCAAGAATTTAAATATTGTGAAACTGACAAATAAAATAACATATTTTTTTAAACCATACACAAACAGTTTCATAATTCTTGAGTGTGGCGTATTTCGTCAAAATATGTAACTACACTGCTTACAGTCAAATACAGTACAACAGCAAATTTCCTTTATTTTTATGAACAAAATTATTTTGTATACTAAATTTTGTTTTTATAATTTTAAAAAAATTAGGAGGAGGGACGAGATTTTAAACGTAAAGTGTTAAAAATTTGACCATTTTTAATACAACAATTTTAATTTGTTTAAGGGTAGTTTCAGAATGATTTGTATGTGGCAAATGTGTGTGATGAGGAAATTCGACACATACTTTTGCCCCTTTTTGTTATATTTCAATCAATAAGTTCCATACTGTTTACTGAATATACCATAAAGTATACTGTATAATTTATATTAAATCTTTCAGTAAACCTTTGTTTTCAAAAATGCTTACCCAAATCCCTACATTGAAAGCACTAAAGAGTTTGCTACACACAGTGGTTTTAAGAGGACGAATCCTTATCACTCAGGGCTAGGTGGAACATATTCCGAATATTCTCTATTTTTCAAGGTTAACTTATCTAACATACTCGATTGTAATCCAATTGATCAGTAGAGAATAAGGGATAGATCATTTTTTATTCCCTATTAGATTAACTTTGTACGCCAGACGTATTTCTCCCCCAACCATTAGAATAATAATTCAAGGTACTAAAGTACTTAGTAGTTTAGCTCTTATAGGAGTATGGATAGATTTGATTACAATTTATGGTTTTATGGAAATTTGAATGTACGATGAATGAATTTTGGAACCTTTCAAGCCCTATAATATTTAAACCTGTATTTACCCAAAAATGCCTAGTGTGTAATTTTTCTGGAGACCTGAAGCACTATAAAACCACCACATTTCATGAAAATCATTGGATCCGTTTTTGATAAATTTTGATTTTTCATTTTTTGCGGGACCTTTCAAAATAAAACAATTAAAAAGCACCTGGTTACACCAGGAATTAGTACCTACATACCGAATTTTATTAAAATCGGGCCATTGGTATGGTTTCTAGGTTTGTAAACATTCGCTTGGACATTATAGACAGACAGATATCACTTTATAAACCACTTTTTTGGGCTCAGGGGACAAAAATGGAATATTTCAACTGATAACTCAAATTTTAAAATTTTTACGAAAACAACCCATAAAAACGTTATCCATGTAAAATATCTATAGGGGGAGAAAGTAAAAAGGATATTTTAGCGTCAGTTCATTTCACCCTTTTGAATTAATGTTTCCCTTATGTAAGTAACAATGTATCTAAGTAACAATGTATGTAAGTAACAATGTATGTAAATAACAATGTATGTAAGTAACAATGTATATAAGTAACTAACAATATAATGGTGTACACTTCACCAAAAATGGGTCATGTTACATTTGAATCAACTTACTAAATGTAATTTGCTAAATAAATGATCTGATATGATGTTGCAAGGCTAGTTTTATTTCCCTTGCATTTTTTGTGTATTGCATTTTATTTTGTTAACTAGAGTTGTCTTGTTAGTTTCTAATTTTAATTTAAGTTAATTATTGTATGAAGAGAGAAGATTATTGAATATGTAAATAATAGTTAATTTGATTATTTATTCCAAGAAATGTATTTCGTCACGTTATGCTACGCCCTATCCAATGCTGACGTATATAACGGCATTGGGACTCACCAGACCCTAGCGCAGTCGATGCCTGTTGTAGCCTGTAGCCTGTAGCCTGTAGCCTGTAGCCTGAAGCCTGTAGCCTGTGGCCTGTGGCCTGTGGCCTGTGGCCTGTGGCCTGTGGCCTGTGGCCTGTGGCCTGTGGCCTGTGGCCTGTGGCCTGTGGCCTGTGGCCTGTGGCCTGTGGCCTGTGGCCTGTGGCCTGTGGCCTGTGGCCTGTGGCCTGTGGCCTGTGGCCTGTGGCCTGTGGCCTGTGGCCTGTGGCCTGTGGCCTGTGGCCTGTGGCCTGTGGCCTGTGGCCTGTGGCCTGTGGCCTGTGGCCTGTGGCCTGTGGCCTGAAGCCTGTAGCCTGTAGCCTGTAGCCTGTAGCCTGTGCAGCCTTGGTAAGTCGCTTGGGAATATGAAATGTATGTGAATAGTTCGCTAGGTAAATATGTAGGCTGTGTTTTTGTGATAAAATTTCCAACCTTTCAGGCACTGCACATTCTAAAATGATGGGTTTTTACAATTTATGGGCAGGACAGTTTGAATTTGTTTGGAGGGAAGGTATCAAATTTTTTATTGGGTTTTTAAGGGATTTTTTTACATATTGGTAGGGTGTTGAACAATATTACCTTCAATTTTAGCAAGACATATTTCACCTTTTGTCCCATGGATGCATATTAGCGTTTTAAATATGTATTGTGTGGTCATCTGGTCCTGTCTCCGCAGTTACACCAGTTTCCATCCCTCCCCTCACCCTAAAATTACGCAATCGTACTTTCCTACAGTGCATACCTACACCCCCCCCACAACCACAACAAGCAACAGGCCACCACAATACACCAACAACAGATGGTTCTTGAAGGCGTGAACAAACAGTAAAGTTACAGCCAGGTTTGATGTCAAAGGAAACAAAACAACTGGCAAGGAAATATTTGCTAACACGTGACAAAAACTGGGGCGACACATTCATCAGTTGACCTTCAGCTTGAACGCACGCTCGAGTGAAGAAAGTTCTAGGCAATCAGCCTGCAGGGTCGTCCGAAGGGTGAGGGGCGGGCAAGGGAGCAAGCTGTCCCGGGCGTTACACCCAGCGGTTACACCACAGGGGTTAGCGCAGCGCCAGACGCCTCGTAAAATACAAACTACTCAAAATGTTTTGTATAAATCTAAAAAATGTTCTATTGTCACATTATTAGAACACGGTGTAACGAATTAAATATTAACACTACCGTCGCAGCATACCTGCGTACCCATCGGATTTCCAATACATGTATGTGTGTCTCATTACCACATAAAGGTATCTACCAAGTTTCGTAAAAATTCGTTGAAAAATAAGCATATAACATTTTATTTATTCCCAATTAAATAACATTATGGGTGATTACACAGTTTGATGCAACTATGAAGACAACAAATGCGGTTTTATTCAAATGTAAATATAACTCATTTAAGGGAAGCAATATTCCAGAGTTGTATTAATTTATGTTTATAACTAAGGGATGCATAACATTTTACTTATTCCCTGGAGAACGAGTAACTTTTCAAAACGCGATAAATGACGTAGAGGGAAGGGGTGGTTTGAAAACAGAGCTTTTTATAATCAAGATTTGTTTTCTTACCTCCAAAAACTCGATTCAATTAGTAGTCCATACTTGCAGTTTAGCGCCACCCCGTCAACCGTGATTGTTGCATGACGATGTGGTGATTGATATTTATTGTGCAATATTGTTGTAACTTACAGTGCAAAACAATTTAAACACTTAACGTTGTAAGGAAAATTTTGCATGATGTTTGTGATTAGGCCTACAATAAAATGAGGATAAAACAAACTTGACAAATAAACAGTCTGCCTAACTGCGTTGCACCGTCGTCGCCGCGCCGTAGAGCGTTGTTTTATTTCCAACAAAGTAGGGCTTGACAAACAAATATCTTATTTACAGTTCTTTAAACTGGAAGATATACAAATAATTAAAACTTTATGGGTGTTCCGATTTTTTACTACACTAGCGTTAAAATAACAAATTTAAAACCATAAAATTTTTACACACTCAATTTAATATTATGCTATATATCTTAACTTTTAAACCACTGACAAAATAATAAATATAATTTCCAAATTATGATCTTTGTGGTATCATGGTACCATTTTAAAGCCATTCTTTTTAATTTTTTTTATTTTTTAATGTGTAGTTCTAATAAAAAACGTATACCTAAATAAATTATACTAAATCTCTTGGAAATATTATAATAATTCTTGAAACTTGAAACTCTGAATTATAATATTCTAATGTTTGTTTTCGTTAAAAATTTACAGTAGCGCATCCTTATTTATATTATTTATCCGACTGAGTATTATTTCTCTTTCTCATTTGTGATTTTGTACCATGATACGTTACATTACGTTAAAAGACATTTTGGTAGCTATTTTGTTAGATTTTTATATACGAGTATATTCTCGAAAAGTGCCAACAGAAAATAGAATCGCTATGCGTTTCTTATACCTATTTCTACCACGCCAATTTTAAACACATTTAATAGAACACATTAAATGCATTAAAAACTAATGACACATTGACACATGTATTAAGAAAAAATATTTTTATGGAGGGGACTCCAGTCGCGTAACATTTCGCGTTTCTAGCTGCTTCTCCCATAAGACCAATGATGTTTACTTTTAAACTCCGTTCATCCTCAACGCATTGTCTAAATCATTAATTTATGGCTTTTTTATATAGTAAATAATAGCGATTTCAGTGAGCAGAATTTTAATCCCAAATTATAATCGTTCAAAATCATTCTTAAATATTCAATATATGCAAATTTGCATGAGTTGACTATTTTTATCAAAATTCTACTCACTCAGATCGCTAGTTTTTGTTTTGTTTTGCTTTAATAAACTAACGATTTAAAATAACGCGTTGAGGAGGGTAGTTCTGTAGGTCCCACATAATGGCAATGTACATTTCAAGTGAACAAACATAAATAAATTACTTCAAATTGTTCAAAAGATTGCTCAACGGTATGAAAAGCCAAAACCGCTTCAAGTATTTCAAGATTTAAAACTAAACTGTGCCAATACCGGTTATACTTCGCGTTGCGCGCTGTGACGCAATAATACAACAAAGCCCCCCTCCCCCCCACCATCTGTTGCCGGCGGTCTAGCACGTAGCGCGTAGAGCATCTGCGCGTCACTATCACAGCGTCACTAGCGTCAGTCGTTGGGACTGTCGGCGGCAGGGTTGCCAAAGTGTGGGTAATTACCCACTTGTTGGGTAATTCTAAGGGTCGTGGGTAAAATGGTGGGTAATCACTGAAAGTGGGTAATTGTGGGTAATTTACTCTAACGACCTAATCAAGTTTTATTTTGAAAAAACTTTAATTTTATTTGGCCTTTTTGGGTCATGCTAACGAACTGAAAATTGGTTTTTGGTTTGGTGCTATACCTCTACTACAATAATACTACTATTTAATATTGTTGGACGTTCGGTTTTAATTTGTTTAGAGCAATGTTTAATGATATCCTACTCTATGGACGTGAAACTTAGTTTCGGTTGAATTTGCTCATTGCTAAAGGCGGTCCCACACTTCTCGGGAACACGTCCGAACATTCGGCCGAACTCCGGATGTTTGGGGTACCTATTCGTAAGAAGTGTGGGAGCTACACGAACTTTTGAATACATGCGGGAACGTACGGGACGGAATGTTCAGTGAACATTTGGGAGAATGTTCGGCCGAATGTTCAGGCCTGTTCGCGAGAAGTGTGGGACCGCCTTAATAATTTCCATATAGTAATCCCTAGGCCTACCAATAATTAATTGCTTTCTAAATTGATATTTAGCCTTTACAAATAATGAATAATCATATTAGTTTTAATTTGTTTGGCTGACATTAATTATTAATAATACTAATATTATTATTAGTTTAATACTTGCGCAAATATCAATATAAACGTGCACAATTTTGCGAATTTGTAGGTTAAACCAAGTGGTGGGTAATGGTGGGTAATTTTTTCAGGGACGGTGGGTAATGTTGGGTAATTTTTTCAAGGACAGTGGGTAAAACACCCAAACCGGATTGGCAACACTGGTCGGCGGCATAGTTCAGTTGCGAGGAGTTCGTGCTCGTGTATTTAACGATCGTGTAAGGTCGGCAGCTTTCAAAGTAAATTGTGTGTACTTTTACAGATAACATTGCAGTATTATTTGGTAAGTTATTTTACGAATCATATTTCGGAATTTACCATAAATTTCGTTCTCTATTAATATTGTGTAACTACCTCCGGAAATCCCCAAACTTTTTACAATAAGATTAACAAATTTATATTTATGTTTCCCTTTTTTAACTTTAAAATATCTTTAATTAGTTTATGGGGGTAGAGGTCTAACATATCCAATTCCGACCTTTACTGTTGTTTTGGCTGAATTTATATTACTATTCTAATTCCTGGTAATCTTTTTAGTATTTATTATGTTCTAACAAAACTAATATATCAAACTAATCTCAATTTTGATGTACAACAAAATAACCTTATTACTTGTTTTATGTTGTTTCAAACATGGGACCCCTTCATGGTTAAGAGATTCAAGTTAATCCGGTAGAAAATATCCATATGAATTTGCTAAATATGTTTGACCTAGGCTAATTTAAATATTGACAGCATAAAACACTCAAACGGTGTGATTCTTTGCTCAACTTTAAACAAATGCCTTAATGAAATACACACTGTTTATAATCTATAGATGAGTTTATATATATGGTATACGAACAGAATATAAAAATAAAAATAAACTACACACCCCTCTGTTATCTTATTTATTATCATCAGCTGTTCACAGTGAAATATAATAAATAACTGCAGTAACTACAATGGCAGCCTGTGAAGTTGTTTCAACCCAAGGAAACTCGACCTCAACTGAAGCAAAAGCTTATATACAATTAAAATTTAATTACAATATTAATTAATCCTTTCAGTATTGTGAAATCATACATGGTAGTGTGTTTTACCCAAAAATTTTGATAGAACAATGTGTTGTTGTAAATGTGCATTTCATCTGAAAAGTAAAGGATATGTATCTATGTCGACTTTCAATTATGTGGATTTAATTATTGATATCAATGATTGTTCTTTATTTTGATTTAATTTAATTTCCCATCTGATCGAGGTACAATATATCATTACATTTTGGATGCAAATAATTTTTTCCTCTTTTGTCTCTTCTTGCTAGACTCATCAGCACATCTAGTGTGATGAAATTACTACCTAAATGGGTAAAGAATTGTTTGCAATTTTGCCTTTTACAAGAACATTGCATCATGACAAGGAAATAAGCAGAAAACAGGAGTCACTGATAATTCATTGTAAAGCATGAATATTTTGTATTTATGAGTAAACATGTTGCAATCTATATTACCTTATTTTTTTGAAATATCTATACTTTTAATAATTCAAACCAAAGGTAAATATTGTTTTCTCAGTTAAAATATAAATAATAAACACAATAACACTGATACTTCATCTTGGTTTGATTTTTTATCAGTTTCAAACATAGTAAACTTGTACACAAAACTTTCATTACCGTTTACAGATATTTTCATCGTGCGTGGTATATGTTTTGCGCGTACACATAGTATTGAGCTACCCCTCTCTGGTCTGGTTTTCAGTCACCTTACCAATCTGCAATTAATTATTAGTCTAAATAAATTGTAAATTTATAGGTGCCCGTTGATAAAATAATAAATATTTCAGGGTATATGTAAACAATTTAATAAAGCTATTTCATTGATTTTTTACTATATTTTTCAGATATGAACTCAGAATCAGTTCCCATTATGGTCTCACAGAAACCAGTTTGCGTAGTCCAACCTCTAAAACCGAACACCCACCCTCACTTGCAGCCTGAAGAAAGAGTTAATGAAAGCTCTTTGGGAATAATATCATTCGAAGGCCTACCTCAGGTAAGACATGTTCATATAAGCATAATTTCAGTATTTTGATCGTTATTAATGTGTCTTTTCATACATTACAATAATATTTTCTCCAAATTATTGGGGGGACAACTGCTCCCCTTGCCACCCCCCAATTACACCGACGTGAATTGCTGTTGTTGTTGAAGTATGCCAAAGCATGAACGACAATTATGCAAGAGGTTTAAATATGCATTTCACATTATTCATTCAAGAAATCAAAATAAATCAGTCCAATGGCAGTGTTGTGCAAGTGAGTAGTGCAGATAGTGGTGCAAGAAGTTTGAGTGGCGCAAGAAGATGAGTGGTGCAAGAGGATGAGTGTAGAGTTGCTATAATCTCCGGATTTCCCCGGAGATTACCGGATTTTGAGAGTAAAAATATAACACCGAGGAATTTCTGTGAAAAATTGAAAATCTCCTCTTTTTGAAATTTTCCCCAAAAATATAATGAAATATTTGTGCTTGAAAAGCTGTGTATGAGACGATTCAGTGGTGCATGGCAGTGGTGCAAGAGAGTGGTGCAAGGCAAAGTGGTGCAAGATAGCTGTGACTGGAGGAAGTAAATGGTCTAAGAAAGTCAGTGGTACATGGGATTGCACAGTAAATTAAAATTTATTTATAAAAATTCAGTGGTACATGGTATTGCACGGTAAATTAAAATTGATTTATAAAAAACAATTCTCCATTCATAAGCTTGACTCGTTCTATTAAATTGTTACTAGTAAAATAGGTTAGTAAAATTACTTTTAAATTGGTTAGTAAAATTTAAGGTTTTTTCTATAAATAAAGGCGTTACATTGTGTATCTATCTAGTGTTAAAGGTGTAGCCATCTATTTTGATGGTCCTTTAACTCAATAATAGTTACAAATGCATCATTTTGTTGTATGAATAAGTAGAAACTCTGTTTTAAAATGAGGGCTGGTTTACTCTCATTGCCACATATAGCTTACCTGAGTGGCAGAGTGGGTTGAGTGTGTTTGAGTGGCCTACCACCTAAAAGACCCAGGTTCCATTCCCAGTGAAATCCAACCGACTTTTCAAGACTGTCTTCGTGGTTCGGAAGGCACGTTAAGCCGTTTGTCCCGGCAACTTAAGTAGTCAAAATGTGATGTCAAAGGCAATATTGCAACCTGAAAAATCTGACAACAGACCTTGACCAGAAGATTACATAAACTTTACTTTACTTGACTTTTGCTTGCCACAGGGGGTTGCTCCGCAGGGCTATGGTTGGGTGTACATAAGTTATTGGCTTTGAAAAATTCTTAATTTTCATGAGTACTATCTTCTTTAATCACTATCTTCTTTATCACATAAATCTTTACATAGTACTTGGTTGTCCTTTTAGACTATTGCATATTCTACTGCTCATAGCACTGCCAAATGAATTTTTGTCAACAATGTTCTTTACATCATAACAATGTATGTTTACTTGATCAGGGAAGTTCCGCAGCACAAGTGGTGCGCTGTATCCAGCTGCTAGAGCATGTACCCAGTTGCAGTGGGCCGGGTGGATGTCCGGAGAGGGACGGGTGTCGCCGCACCAGGCAAGTGCTCGCCCACCACTTCGGCTGCCGCAACAGAAGGAGGGGCGGGCCAGGAGAGTGCAACGTCTGCCGTCAGCTGCTGGCCCTCTGTCGCAACCACTCCGAGCGCTGTCAGGTCAGTGCAATATTATAGTCTGATTCAAGTACCCGTAGGATTGACCATGATGACACGTACCGGAATGATCACAGTACATGTCAGCATTAAGTTTACTGTAAGTAAAGACAATAAACACAAACACTTGTGTCTGAGATTCAAAACTACACTATTTTTCTTTTCTTAGCATGTGTTTTTATTTTTGGATGAAGATGTGTGCTGTTGTATCATTGATTATACATCCTATGGAAGATGTATAGTCAATGGTTGCATCAAAAGCACTGGGCCAACCAACGTACACCAGGAACAGTTCTGAGACATCAGCTTCAACCATCCTGTTGTTACACATATCCCCCCCCCCTTCCCACTGTTCTTCCAATTTAGGTTGAAAGGTTGAAAATATCTTCCAATCATAAGTGGACAAATGTTGGAATAAAGGAGTAGGGGAAAATGGGGGTTATTGTTTAATTTGGAATAAAAATTACTCCCACTTGTAAGAAAAATTAGCGTACGAACTTTTTTTGTCCGTGGTTTGGATCAGCCGAAACAGCGCAATTGCTCTGGTAGGGGAAGAGAGGAGGCTTCTTTCCCTCCCCAAATTCATTCTTTCATAGTATTCTACTAAAAATACACTGTCGCAAGCAACAAATTCATAGAATAAATAAAGGACCCCTTTACAATTGTTGACTGCCATTGTATTTTACAATGTAGTTAATAAATTTACCACCACCTCAATGCTATTTGATATCTAAATAAAGAACGCTTCAACATGAAATAGTGCAAACTCCAACAGTTTTAACACGTTCGCTGCAAATGACGCACTTGTGCGTCATCTGCCCGCCCGCCGCTGCAATGAGTGGTGCGAATGACGCACAAGCGCGTTCCGCACCAATTCTTTTCGCACCACTATTTCCCGCCGTTTTTACATTTTTTTGCGCTAAATGTTCATTTGACAACCGTAGTACATTGATTTTCATTAGTTTAGCGCTTATTTGACATAGTCAGTTTCCCGTTTCGTCATTCTGTCAGTGTCTCACGTGCTCGTAAAGATGAGTGAGGTTTCGGATCCTGATGACCCCTTACCGGGCTCTATTTACAAATGTGGCGGATGTCCCGAGGAACCCGCCTTAGGTCTTGGGGAATGTTTCAAACAGTACCAATCGAAATAAGTCCATGACCTCATACATGTTTGTAACATTTCAGTTGGATTGTTATTCCTTTATTGTACTCTTATATTCTTATTACATTTTATATATTATGTAGTTTCATACATTTTATACACACTTTAGAACACCATTTGTGTTTCAAAAT
The DNA here is from genome assembly GCA_963675035.1 of Allygus modestus. Taxonomy (NCBI): domain Eukaryota; kingdom Metazoa; phylum Arthropoda; class Insecta; order Hemiptera; family Cicadellidae; genus Allygus; species Allygus modestus. The sequence continues at coordinate 335,116,088 of OY776112.1, read as the reverse complement.
GATTAATAAAATATTTGTATTAATTTTATTGCCTAATAAGATGTATTATTTACCTAATGGAGTCACAAAGATAAGAAACGCGCATGTGCGTCATCCGCATATACCCGAGTATTTGATGGCATGTGCTAATGACGCACAAGTGTGTCATTATTATTATTTTTTTAAATCATGTTTATATGTTGATTTTCTTGTTTTTAATGTTAAATAGAACTTAAATATATACATATATAATCTTCATATATAGTTGAAAATTTCAGCATTGGTCATATAAATATAAAATATTTATACAATCTTTAGCAGCGAACGTGTTAATCGGCTAGTTCTGTTGACATACTGTTGGTGCTGTGATGCTGTAACTATATTTTGTAACCATTTGTAACCATAGTAACCCATGGATAACCAGCTGCTCCATCATTGGGCAAATTTGAAGTCTCTTAAAGTCGCTCTGGAGTTTCTATAGCCATAACCAAGTTTCACGGTGTCACTATGCTAAATTCTATACTTACATACATTTAGGGTATAGTTAGATATAAACCTTTTATAAGTTGAGTTTGTATTGGATAGTTTAATTTAAAAACTGAGCACTCAATTTTTGTTCAACTGATCATATCTTGAATTGCAATTTATTAACCCATTGGCTTACCTGAAATTTGCCACCTGACAAACCGTTCAGTTTCCTAAGAAAAATTATATAAATGTAGACTTTTACTAAAACTTTCACTATAGCAACAATTATTGCTCAATTTACTTAATTTTTGCACTAATCTTTAGAGAAATAAATTATCTACAAGAAAAAAATACTTTTGACCGCATTTATGTATGGTAAATATATATATATATATATATATATAGTTTATAAAAAACATTAATTTTAAAAGGAGTTACATATAAAAAAAACAAAAAAATAATGTTTCAGCCCAACAGCTATTATGTACTTGTGGGTTATTTATTTTTTTACATGAAAATAACAAATGTTAGTGATACATTTATATTTGACCTAGATATAACAAACACATTTTCCAAAATCATATTTTTCCGAAATTTGACTAAGTTTCCCCAAGTATGGGCATATGCATAAAAAATACATATAAACAAAAAATGAAAACAAATTAAAACAACAAATAAACAAAAAATAAAAAAAGTCCTATTCCGAGTATACTCGGGGTTGCACATCCGGGCTACTTTCGACGGCCACGAGTATACTCGACGTTGTGAGCCAAAGGGTTAACCTCCCATCAGGTTTTTCTTTATAATCTTCTACATCCTATGTATTAAAGCACAAGCTGGGTTTTTATAAGAATGAGTTCTAAAAGGATCTACTGAACCGATTTCTATGTTTGATGCCTAAAAAAGAGGTCAATGTGAAAATTCTATGAATCATACTATCATACTAATATTATAAATGTGAAAGTATGGATGTTTGTGTGTAACTCTGAAGTTCCATCACGTGAAAACTACTGGACCGATTGAGCTAAAATGTTATAGAGAGGTACTTGATAGTCCTGAGTAACATATATGCATATTAATGTTGTGAAAATCCTATAGGGCTATATGCCCCACGGGGGTTCAAAGTTCCCATGTATTCCTTATGGACATTCATTTTTGTTTGAGCTGATAAAAATAGAAACAGCTGATCTTTATTTGTAGTAGTTCCATAGGCTAACCACAGAATGAAGCACACAAAACTATCATAGTTTTTAAAAATAATTTGTGGGGCGAATCCTGCGGGTAACAGCTAGTATTATTATAATTTACATTCACCTACATATATACACATATATTACAATTTACATTAGTTAAACTCTGTAAAGAAATGTGTTCAAAGCAGACATTTTAAAACTCCCGTGAGGTACTTGAGGGGACGATTTTGTTTCTTTTTACTTGTTTCTATTTAAAGTTAATTGAATTATTTTTTTGATTTGATGTCTTATTTCAGCTCATCATCCTAAGGTTTGCCAATCACCTATAAAATATATACAATTATTTTTTCATAATTTTGTTTGGAGAATATCTCTTGATTATATCTCGTAATAACTATGTCATTTGTTACAACTGTGGCGAGCACATCAACGCTTAGGGCACAATCATTACAGCAAAGGCCCAAGGTCTCAAGGCGTTTATTATTGGAACAGTTTCAAATATTTCAAACAAAACCGTCAGTAAAACAGATGATTTCCGGAATTAATACTCAACTACTTAATAGGTGTTTTTTTATGTGTCTCCTGTGCTACACCTGTTTTATTCTCTTCAGGTAAGCTAGCTGTCTATCCTTTTCCCAACTTACCAAATTCTCAACTACTTAATAAAAATAAACTATTATTTCCTATGAAATCACACAACCATTAATTGTTTTTAATCCTTTTTTCAGACAAATGCAGGAAATTGTGCTGTGCCTTACTGTAAGAACAAGGAAGTAAAGCTAGTTCCCAACCTAAACACAACCCCACCCAACCCGTCCCCGGAGGAGCCATCAAGAGAAGAGCAGCAGTACGTGATAAGGAAGCTCTCGGAAACTATGGGTCTCCCGACAAAACAGCAGAAGCTACGAGGAATCAAGTATCTAATGGAAACTAACCGTGACGCCACTGCTAAGGTCTTTCGTAATATTTTAGGGAAAAAACTAAAACCACAACCAGCCTCACCGAATCATGAAATGAAGAAGTTAGTCACTAGCAAGGGGATGCAATTAACATTGGGTAAATCTCCCCAAAGGGTATCAAACCCAAAGATTTGTTCCTCTGCTGCAACTCGCGTGTTGAAACTTAATGTTGTTGTTAGACGACAACACCTTGGTTCACCTATACGACAAAGTACTTCCATGGTAACAAAATGCGGCTGATCCTACGATTATAGTGAGAAATATAAAGAGTATTTGTACTAACGGATGTTCAGTGACGTTTTATGTAAGGAAATATGATTGATTGATTACGTTTGGATGACATAAAAGTTTATTGCATTTAAAAAAGGTTTTATTATTTTAATACTTTTGTTTGTTGAAAAACAGCTCTTATACAAATTAACATCTGCCTCATTGTACCTGTTGCCTGATCGTATAAAGGGGAGTCTTACAAACTAACTGGAAATTCAACAATGCATTTTAATCTGTATCCAGACTGTAAATTACTGATCAGTTCAATTTGTACCGCTGAATCTATTCTGAATTGTTTTATTAGACATAAATTAAGCATTGAATGAATTATTTTTGTCTAAGAAATTATTATTTAGCTAGGCTGAATGTAATACATTGGGAATGCCTTTGCCCCTCCACAAGCAAATATACTTAAGTACTTAATATGTATGTACGTTAGTTGAATCTCCCTAAATCTTTCAATCCTCAAGTGAACTTTTTTTATTAGTTTTTCTATCCCAATTGAAACTTCTCAACCCAAAAAAAAATCAAAGTGGCTCCTGCGTCACTGAGTTTGATTTTAAATGCTTTGCAAAATTCTAAAATTACATGCAAGACTTATTTTGTTCTGTAAAAAAGTTGTGTTTTAACTTTAGTAAAATCCATTAAAATTATCAATAGTAAATGTCCATCTAAAAATATGGTGTATAAAGATGATATTCAAAACAAGAAATAATTGGTATGTAGTTTTGTTGTATAAATGTATACATTTATTTATTAATCAGTGAAAAGATTGTGGTAGTGTGCATGATATGTTATTTCAAGTTTTGAAATATGGGCCATTTGTGGGTATATAAAATGATTTACTTGTAAATGGAAATTTTAAAAATTAAAAATCAGAAAACAAAACCTGTTCCAAAACTTTGTGGTTTTAATTTGTATTATTCTTAATTTATGGTAAAGGACCATAAAAATAAGCTGAAAATTGTAGTTATTATTTTATATTTATGACAAATTGCTTTAAAATTCATTATTCTTGTATGTGTTATTAATGTATTACCTTAGATACAACGTCAAAGAATGTTCATGTTCAGTCACAAAATGCCAATAAAGATACTTGACTTATGAAAGTGTGTGTTGTTTTTCCCTCAGTCCCAGTTATTGGTTAGTAATACTGTATGGTTTACTTGTTAATGAGGACTGTTACTTAAACCTTTTGTTTTAGGAAATCTATTAACTACTGATGTATTTTGTTAATGGTGCCTTTAGATATTATATGGGAAAGATATGGAGATAGAGGAAAATTATTTGGCTTCACTCACTTGCATTATTTGGAATCGAAGTTAACCAATCACAGTCCTCGCATTCTTGCAATTGGTTTTTATTGTTTTTTAACATTACCGTTTCATTACAGCTGTTGTGATTGTTTTCTTTGCGGTAATTCCATTGAGTGTTGTAGTTGGATCTGTTATTGTTGTCAAGTATTTAGTTTTGCAAAAATGGTATGGAATCTTATTTTTTTAGCTTGGCTGTCAGCCTTATTTCTTGTTGCCTTCTCGCGTATTGGTATATTTTGATACTTTCATTCGTTGTATAATCTTACTATATAAAATCCAAATACCATTGACTGACTGACCTATCACAAAATCTTCATAACTAAAGAGTTCTACAGAGTTGAAATTTGACATATAGGTTCCTCTTTAGGTGCTTACTAAGAAACGGTATTAAGAAATTCCTTCTGTGTTCCGCCCCGCTGCGTCCCAAAGTTCCCATGTATTCCTTTATGGACACTCATTTTGGTTTGAGCTGATGAAAATTCAAACAGCTGATCTTGATTCCTATTAGTTCCATGGACTAACCAGAGATTGAAGCACACACAACTATCATAGTTTACGCGGGCGGGCTGCAACGGGTCAGCTATTTTCATATATTTTTTAAATAAATAAAAAAGCCAGTGTCGGCCCGAGAGGAGGGGGGCAGATAACTTTCGGAGACTGCCCCCCCCAACCTGACCTCTGGATCCGCCCCTGAAGGTAAGAATTCCTGAAGAATGATTTTTTGTATTCCTCAAAATAACAGCTGAAAGAGTGTGATGAGTGAAAGTTCATAAGCGTAGTGATGTGGCTCGAGCCGCACCGGGTTATTTCATCGACCAGCATTGGATTGAATTAGTCAAAACACTTTGAGGCACAAGTACCGTGTTCTAAGCTTTTAGCTGACCTAGTGATCTCTGCCTAGAACCAATGCACCAGTGGAGAGTTTTCACTCTCATGAACAATTTCTGGACTGAGAAAGTCACAGTTAAAAGTTGAAACAGTGAAATTCATGTTGTTTCTGAAATATACTGTAACAAAAATTTGAGCTGTGTTCTGTTTCATAAATAGATTAATAAATTCAAAGTTAGTGAAAGCTGTTCACTCCTCAGAAAAGGATCAGTATATCATTTTGTACAGTATTTTCTTTTATTAGAGGCCATACACATTTTTTGTCATTTCAAACCCCCTTCCTCCTCCACATAGCATCTGAGCATATCCCCCACACCCTCTCATATGTTATGTAACACAATCATAATAAATGTTAAAAAGCTTGAATCGTGTAAAAATAATGATAAAGATTTCAGTGAGATATTGTTTTTAATTTCTAAAACAAATCTGCAATACCATTCACAGTTAAATTATTAAATAATAAAACATGATATTCTTTTAACCAACAAAAAAATTATAATATGACAAACCCTTAACGGAAAAAGCTCAAAACAATACGATAATACTAGTCGACCCGTGCGGAATTCCGCATTGCGAACCAAATCTTGTTAGCTGAGGAAGTGTTTAGAGGAAGGGACTGAGAGAGTAAAGGAAGGGTCGTCTGCTGAAAGGTTCACTGCAATGCATATACACAATAATTGGGGACAGCAACCATTGTTATGGGTTAACACATTATTTTTTAATAACGGTTACAACATTACAACTGTAACTGCAACTTAATTATCAAATCTTCCTCACACTAATTGTCATAAAAGGTCATAGTTCACGCAATTACAGTAAATCCTCCATTAACCACCACTGTCATGAGCCGGGACTGTGACGGTTTACTGAATAGACAAATAAAATAAATTGCATAAATGTTAACCATAACAAATTTTAACTTTATAGTGTTGTAGTATTAATTTATTTACTATAATGAGAGGTCGAAATTAGGATATTATTAATAATACTACTATAGCTGGTATCCTTACGGAGATCTCGCATATCGCAGACATAAAGAGTAATTTAGTGGAAATGTAATTCAAATAAAATATCTACTGTCGCAATAAGGAGCAAGACATATATTGCATGGCAACAATCATGGTCCTACTTTCTAAACTGCTCCTAATCATTCATATACTCAAGCACACAATAAGTCAACAGCCATACTCTCTATTCAAACGTAAAAGGGAATCAGCACAGTGACAGTCTTCATAGACTATGTTCACTCATCAAACAACAGCAACAAAATTGTAAAATACATAATTCCACACTGCACAGTGCGAAGCTAGGAAAACACAACTGCGTAGCGCACTGAATAGCACGGAGCGCATTGTGTAATGCGCAGTGCGCTCCGCACAAAATGCGGAGCTAAGAAAACCCAGCTTAAATAATAATTTGTGTTAAGGTTAGTAATATCAGTATAATTATATATTTAGTGATTCTCAATAATATTTTGCTCCTTCAATGGGGTGGCCTGTAGTCCAAGTAAATTTCAAAATGTATTTGCATCTACAAATGTGCAGGCGCACACTTTTCAATATCAATCGCTGGGCGCGGTGCAACAATCAAGTTGAAGGAACGAGAACTATTAAGAGAACGACTCTTTTATAGAACTGTTCAGAATGATCGGCTCGCTTAGACCAAATGGGACGATTAAAATGTCGCGTTCCCGCGCAAATTATACCTGCTTGTGGGATTTAGACTATATGGGAAAACTGTTTGCATTTTTAGACAAAGTGGGACGAACTGGTTTTAGGCCAAATGGGACTGAACAATATTCAGATAATATGAGAATGTACCGCACAGGCCGATTTCGGGTACTAAAATAATAATAATGCCGGTTGGGAAACATATTATTATTTATTAAATCACACAATCAACTTCACAACTTCACAACAATTGATCTAGAACAATTTACACTTCGTTTTACATTAGGTATTTCCGCGGTCAATTACAAAATAAGGTTACATTAAATTTGGAAAAGTATTAATTTAGTTTTACTCTAATGAGGAACGATGAGACGCGTATCACATCCTCGGGGGTCAGCGCGCAACTCTTCTCTCACGCCTCGGCGTCGCGCTGAGGCGACGGGCCTCAGCCAATCACAGCGCACGGCCCGATGGAGGCTAGTGCTGACGCCCGCATTCTCATCCTGGGGCGAGGCTACAATCTCTCTCTCGAGTTAGAAAACTCTGGACTCAGTTTATAATGCAAATATTTGAATTCGATTTCTGGGCTGTTTGAAGGGATTTTTAAATGGTTGGTGGTCTTCATGATTACTGTACTGATTTATTAATCAGTATACTTTAGATAAATTATCCCAAATGTGGTGTAACTAATATTTAATAAAATGACAAACAAATGTTGCTGAATCCTTAGATTACAGCCGCTGATGTAAATTTGGGAGTGGGTCGTTACACTCCCCCCTCCTCTAGTTCATGCTGGCCTCAGCATGAGGTCTCCTCTTTATGCATGGGGACCTCCCGTCCTCAAGGGCGGAACGGCCCTTCTGTCGATGAATCCTTGCCACCAACCTCAAATTAAAGCGGGCACAAGTCACAATGTGACGTGAAACATGACAAGAGTTTACAAGCCGCAGTATAACCGAAGTCAAATTTTAAGGGGACAGAACAAAAGATAAAGGAAACTTTCCTTTAACTAGACTTCAGCGCCATCAATATGAATGGGACGGTATTTACTTTTATGTTCCGCAATTTCTAGTAAACATGCGTCTCATCTCCTCGTACAAATTTGCAAACTTTTCAAAACAAGTATGACAAAAATGTATATACACCTGATGCTCCAATCATAAATCAACAAAATTATTACAACAAAACACTCCAGTTACATACTCTATGTGGTTACAAAATATCTGACAACTTATTAACATTCCCCTTCTCTTTGAACTTCTTATAATCATATACAATGAATTTCCCCAGTTAACACCAAAAATAAAATATACACATGGTACGTAGACCAACAGCGCACAACGCTCGACAACAAGAGAATGAGAAAGAGAGAACAAAGTGGCTTAGACACTCATCACTGTGCAAAATTGTGAGTCAGTATTTTAGTCAATTGGAATTTGAAAGTAATGCACCGAACTGTGCCTAATTTAATCGACAATTTATAGTTCAAGAATATCAGTTGGTTCGGGAATTTTGGTTTTATTGAGATTTGGAACGCTACTCACTCGATCTGGTGAAGCCGCACGAGCTTTCACTTGGGGCCGGTCATTCACACTGTCACCCCTACGGTATGATGAGTGATCTAGCCTGGTCACCTATTTACCTGTGCTTTCTGCTTCTCGAGTACAAGTATACTAAGTACATCAACAGTTAACTACACAAAGAAAGTCCCTGACTTCACGATTCACATTCCCCAGTTAACAACTACATTAATCAAAATCCTGTAACTCCCAAAATAAAACATATAAAATTCCGCTCATGATATTATCATAGTACACTTAACTTACACATACAGCGAAATATTACGACACTTTAACTTTGGACTGAGGTACCGGCCTACTCTAATAATAACAAAATTCTTATTCTCCAGGGTGCTCCTGAGGTCTTATAGCAAAAAAAATAAAAGGTTAATACTTTAAGGGATAGCCCGCCCACACCTAAGGACTCAGACGCCAAAGGACTGCCCGGGCACCTTAGGGGTGCTTGGGTGCCGTTATGCGGAAAATGCGGTGGGCTCTTGTAGCAATCTGTACTCGGTTCTCTCACCACCCTGAAACTTGCTCTACAGGCATGGGAAAGTTTGATCCTCAACGGAATAAAAAAGATGAACTTAATGAGTGTTGAGACACTGCAAGTGTCTACTTACAAACTTAAAACTAATCACAACCTTCGTTGCTTTTAACCCACCGCTTGGTATTTAAATGGAGCTGCGTTTAATTCGCCTCGCCTGCCTCTGGTTGCGAGACCGGCCCACCGTATATCCCTCCCTTACACAATCCTATTGGTACCTCAGCCAAACCAAAAACAAAAGACGCAGCAAAAAAACCTATCTTCATTATACGAGGCCTGGTAGTGTCCCATACGCAGTCTTGCTGGGGGGTCCGGAAAATCCCTCAGCAAGGCATTTACAACAGTCAACCGTACAAACTCTCTCTTTAAAATTTGGTTTTGAGTTGGTCTCAGATATTCACAGTCCAGCGCAAGGAGTTGAAGGGATGGGGGTTTTAGGGGTTGTGGATTGCGCGCTTACCTTCCTGTGAACACCAGATACCACTCACCAGCCTTACCTTTGCAATGGTATCTCAAATTATAAAATAAATAAAGAAAAGGGTTCACACTACCATCCTCCACGATACTTACACTCTAAACACAAAACCACAGTTGCAATACCTCGTTACAGACAACTTAAAATAAAACACAACCGAAGCTTATTACTAAAGGCCTTACTCATCACTGTCGAAACAAGAAAGGGTCCACTGTCCCCCACGTCGCATCCTGATGAGCACTCTAAGTCCGATCGCTAGTCCGTTCGCGAATATTCTCGTATCCTCACGCGATACCGATCGTCTTGACGCCGCACGGATTCATGGGTCCTTCCACACCGCGGTAACTTTCAATGCTCCAACACGGTTTATGAGTTCTCTTAGGCTAGCCTTACTCACGACGCTTTCCAGCCGAATTCCACTCTACGGTTTACCGGTAGCCGAAGCTCTAGTTACTGGCTCTGGGGCTGCAGTCCCCTCGTCATCTCCAAGTCTCGGAACAGCTGTTCCCATCTCAACATCAGGATTGGTCACATCACTCAGGTCTGCGAACGTCTGCGGCGCTCTGGTCAAGGTTGCAGTCCTCTGCTCTCTGCGCTGGAGTCTGGAGCTCGGGAACCAGGCGGCAAGCACCTCCCAGTACCTACAACATGCAATAAACAGCATCAGGGTCATCACCACACAGATTCTCATCGTTACTATCAAACTTACTCTCTGTGCCCTATCCCTAAAATCATAGTGGGACCGCAAAAGGAAAAGTGCCTCTCCCAAATGGTATTCCCGCACATTCACGGTGCCCAGCTCATTGTCGAGTCCTTCTAGGACTTCTAGGGTGGCATTCACATCGATATTTATCAACTCGGTCTCTTCGTCTGAGAGCATTGACTTCAAATCAGGAATAAAAACTTTACTTATCTGGCCGACATGAGTGTTGCTGCCGTGTATACGGGCAGGCACCTTAAACTCATCACTAATAATATCACATTTATACGCCTCGGAGATCACTCCCACTCCACTCATCTGCATGGTGGTCACGTTTATCTTTCCGCCATCCTCGTAAAAGTTCAGAGTTACCTTGTAGGGCTCGGAAGCACTTCAACAACACGGGGGACCTCAAATCGGTGGTCAATTTTCGCTCACAACTGTAAGAAAGTTTTCCAACAAACAGATCGGACACGCAACTTGGCCTCTTGGCCATGATCATTATGACTTCCTCAAGCGGGCAGATTACAAATCGACCGCTCAGACAGTCACGATCGAATTTATCACTGCTATACCAAGTATATTGTAATCTATCCTTGCTCACTAGGAGCTTCTGATATTGCACACCCCATTGGGTCCATTTTTTTTTAAACGTCCTATCATATATTGGGTATGTGTACCCGTCATACGCCTGAAAAAAACTTATCGTCACTTTTCAACGGGAGCTGCAGCACAACCCTGAGGGTTTGCTCAGTCACGTAACTATGGGCAACCAAAACCAAGTAATACTCAAGAATGTTTTCTAACTCAACGCGCAGGTGTAATTTGGCTGGAGGGGGCACAACCTCTTTTATTTCTTTTAAAAATCTTAGAAACTCTGAGGGCGAGAGCAAGTCACTACTTACTTTCCCACCACCTAACTGTTCTACTGCTTTGTGAAACTGGATTATTTTGCGAATAGTATCTGAGACCGTACTCTAAGTCTCAGAAATTGCAGAATTTAATTTTAAATAACTAAACACGTCTCTTAACTGATGTTGTGTAATTTGGTCCGTTTTAAAAAGTCTACTAAGGGTCTGATACATTACTGAATGATAAGATTTGATTGATAAAATTACTGAATTTAGAGTTTTTGAATGATTTACCAATTGATGCGCCACGTTGGCCAGGATCGTCATTTTCTCTTGACGAACAAGCAAAGACACCAAATTATTTACTTGCTTTACGTATTCATGGACGTCTTGTTTCAAAATGGCAAATTAATACCTAAAACCCTCCTCTAATTGAGGTAGTTTAGAGTGTATACTTACGCTATCACGCAAAAGGTCAGAATAAAATTTGTCAAGATACTGTTTTACCTCTACCGCCAAATTGCTGAGTTTCCGGCTCTGTACTTGCATTTCCGTAAGTTTGTACTTCAGGGTGACCCTCCAGTGGCTGTCAGACAGGAGGACCTCCTGGTCTCCTTCGAAGATGATGCCCTGGTGGAAGCAGCTAACTGCCCCCAATACTAATAAAATGTACCCTATAACAGATTTGAATCATGTTAAATTTTTGTTATATCACTATTACTTATTTCACTCTTTAGTTTTGTTTATTAATCCCCCATGCGTTTCCGATACCTCCCACACTTAACTAGTGTAATCCTGGAGATACGCGGGTCTCCTACGGGCCCTTTTTGAGCTGTCCGGGACAGGCTCCTGTACTTCCTGTGGCTCGTCTATTCCGTCGTCACTCACTTGCGGGTCGTTGACCCATTCTTCCAACCCTATCTCGGGGTCCGCGTTTGTTTCTACCACCGGCGGAGGGGGCACTGGGGCGCGCCTCGGGCACGGTTTTATACGGTTCACGTGTACCGTTACTTCTCGCTTCCTGATCTTCAGCACGACGTTGAGCGGAGAGAGCACCTTTATGACCTTATAGGGACCCTTCCACAGTTTCGAGAGCTTTTTAACCCTGTGTCGCCCTGTACTAGGAACGTGCAGCAGGACCAACTGCCCTTCGTGGTACTCTACTTCTTTCACTTTCTTATTGTACTGCCGCTCATACCGTCCGCGGGCAATAGCTTTTCGTTTCGCCGCTACTTCAAAAGTCTCTTTCAGTTTACTCCTCAGGGTCTCCACATGATCGTTGTACAGATCATCACCTTCCGTGATGGTCAGATCTGCTTCCAAGGGTGTTTCCATTTTCCTACCGAAAACCATTTCAAAAGGTGAGAACCCTGTAGCCTCGTGACCTTGCGAATTGTAGGCCATCGTAACGTACGGAAGGTACTCGTCCCAATCGGTTTGATGCCGGTTCACGAAGTGGCTTAGCATGCGCGCGATCGTGGAATGCACTCTTTCCAACCGGCCATTCGCTTGCGGGTGGAAACCAGTAGTCTGAATTTTACGTACATGTAAGAATTTACAGAGCTGACTGATAAGGTCGGAAGTGAAATTCGCGCCTTGGTCCGAAATCAAAGCTTTTGGAACGCCAAATTTTGTGATCACGCGTTGTACTAGCGCTCTTGCGATACTCTCTGCAGTCTGGTCTGGTAGCGGGATGAACTCGCAATACCGAGTGAAATGGTCCATCACACTCAGGATGTACACATTCCTGGAGCAACTAGTGGGCAGAGGGCCCACAATATCCGCTGCGATAACTTCAAAAGGAGCCTCGGGCTCGTTGAAAATAGTCCCTAGGGGAGCTCTAATTTTCCCGTAGTCGGTACGCTGACTACAACTCTTGCATGTGCGAACATAATCATAAACCTCTTTGTCCATCCCTTTCCACCAAAACTTTTCCTTAATGCGTTGAAGTGTCTTAGCTACACCAGCATGCCCAGCTGTAGGCAGGTCGTGGTGAAGGCGCATGACTTCCCTAGTAAGACTGACTGGTACTACGATGCTCCTTTTACCTCCACTTAGTCTATACAAAATCTTTTCCGGGCTGAATTTGAAACTTTTGGCCTTTCCTAACTCCTTACAATGGGGATCATTTTTCTGGTGCTCGCGGAGCGTGGCCAAATCCATCACGGGGAGCTCGTCCCTGCGAAGGGCCGCGCACATGGCTCTGCTGAGACCATCGGCGTTAGTATGTTTCTTGCCGGGCTTGTGTTCTACAGTGTACGTAAACTCAGCCAACCTCAGAGACCACCTCATTAGTCTGCTACTTGGGTCTTTTAAAGACAGCATCCAACGTAAGGCGCTGTGGTCCGTAATGACTTTGAACGGACGACCCAACAGGTAGCACCTGAAGTATTTCGTACTCCAGACCAAACTGAGGAGTTCTAACTCGGTTGTGGCGTAGTTCTTCTCGGCGGGAAAGAGGGTTCGTGAGCAATACGCGACCGGGTGTTCTTGCCCGTCAATTTCTTGGGAGAGCACGGCACCCAAGGCTTGCGTGCTAGCGTCGGTGGACAATACGAACGGTTTGCTAAAGTCAGGCAATATCAATACAGGCGCAGAGGTAAGCAGCTGTTTTAGCTCATCGAAAGCCTCCTGACAATCCGACGTCCATTTGAACTCAGTTCCCTGCTTGGTTAGATCGAACAGTGGTTTTCCAATCGTAGCGAATCCCTCTATGAAACGACGATAATACCCCGCTAATCCCAGGAACGACCGAACGTCTTTGACTGTCTTAGGTACAGGGAAGTCGCGAACAGCTTTGATCTTATTCGGATCTGGCTCGACACCTCTTTTGGTGATGACATGACCGAGGTAGTTCACCTCATCTACCACGAAACTACATTTGCTGAGCTGTACACTAAGGTTGACCCCTTGTAATTTGTCTAGCACCTCTCCTAACGCTATTAAGTGAGATGGCAAATCCTTCGAAAAGAGGATGATGTCATCGAGATACACAAGACACTTCTCACCCTTGAGGCCCATCAGGACTGAGTCCATTAAACGCTGAAATGTGGCAGGTGCGGTGCTTAGGCCAAATGGCATCCTTTGGTACTCGTAGTGTCCACCTGGTACGTTAAAGGCGGTTTTAGGCCTACTTTCCTCGTCAACTTGGATCTGGTGATAGCCAGACGGCAAGTCCAGGGTCGTGAACATGCGACAGCCTCCAAGGCTATCCAACGTCTCCGTGATGTTGGGAAGAGGGTATACATCGGCCGTGGTAATGGCGTTAACGGCACGGTAGTCTACACAAAACATAAATTTAGGGGTTCCGTCAGGGGATTTCTTAGGGACTATCACTACCGGAGAGGCCCACTCACTTTGGCTAGGGGCTATGATGCCCTTTTCTAGCTGATCTTTGATCAGTTCATCTAGAACAGCCTTTTGGTGGTGCGGCACTCGATAGGCCTTCTTATAGATAGGCGCTGCGTCACCGGTGCGAATGACATGCTTCACAGCAGAAGTGCAACCCAACGGTTGAGTGTTACTATGAGCGAACACGCTCTTATACTTCATAAGCACGGGCCTCACGTGATCTCTCACATCCTGCGGGAGATGAGTTAACTTCGCATCTAAACAAGTTTCGAACTCGGCCTCATCAACCTTTTCGATCCTACCCACTCTAGCTTCGGGCACGGTATACCCTTCCAGAACTATTCCTCGCAAAATGTCAGCCAATCGTACTTTCCCCAATTCATTTAAATGCAACCCATGCTTCGTGTACATCCCCTTTTGAAATTTATCATGAATATTATGAAAGATGATATTCCCCTTAGTTCGTTGCCTCACGTTTTGGACTATTACTTCGACAAGGCGGTTCGCGTCACTTAGTTCTTGGCGGAGGTTTACATCATAGCGATCAAAAATCGATAACATAGCTATTTTTGCTTTCCACGAGGCCGGCAGGGCACTAAAGGCTTGTTGCAGCGTCAACGAATAGGGAGCAAACTTGTCGTCAACATCGTTAGTCCCGCCAATCAAAACGACCAAGTCCCTCTCCGTCAGTTTCTCAAGTTCCCATTTTAAGTTCGACATCACGTGTTTTAATTTCCCATTAGGCATAAACATTACGCTTACTTCAATATCTCGCGGTAATCGTTCAGATAGAATTTCTTGCAGCCCTCGCCCGTGACTATCAGCCAAAATCACTACTTTGCGCCGCGCTTGTCCAAATTCTCTATCATCGACCAGGTCACTATCCAGGAGTCCTAGCTTTAAATTCTTCGCAAAGGCCAATTCTTCCCCACTAACGTTTACAACTTTAACCCAGCATCGATTGTTGACTACTCTCGTTAGGGTCCTGGCAAGGTAAACACCATGAATCGTTAATTCTATTGGTTCGACAACAACGTCCTTTCCTTCTAGTTCCTTAGACTCTATAGCGAATTTACTAATTTTAACCTGAATCCTCTTCTCACTCCGCGGCGGGAGCTTAACGTCCTGATAGCAATACACAAAAGATTCTTTGCAGTTATTACGTTCAGATTTACTCTCGCGGCTGACAGAGGGGAGCTTAGGGGCTGATTCCATCTCGTGATCAGGCACCTTCGCCCCGCGCCTCGGGTCAGGCACGCTTTCACCCTTAGTTAATCGATTTAACCAAATTTCTTTCCCATACAATTTCAAAACCCCTTTTTGTACATCAATTTTTCCGTTACCCTCTTGCAGGATGTCGCAGCCTATCACGGCTAAGTAGCCCTTTGGTAGGTTACTCACTATATACTCTCCAGGTACCTTCACGCCAGGTTTCAAAGTCAGGGACACTTTTTGTTTACCGTAGACCTTAAGGGTTCGACCCGAGATACCTCGTAACACCACGTCGGGTTTGTTCATCGGTGCGGAGGACACGTCACGTTTTATTAGGGATACTTGAGCTCCGGTATCTACCAACACCTTGCCCTCAGCGGCCTCTATTTTCCCTACAGCCACAAGTTCCTGGGCTAGGTTCCTCACCTCAGGGACTATCCTAATAGTCTTCTCAACCATACGACACTTCTTTTTCGTCGCCCTAGGCACATCTTTGACAGCAGATGGCTTCATTGGCGGGGTCCAGCAGCGGCGAGTCCGCTGGTCCCGGCCTCGTTTCCCGCTCGCGAATTGTTTGGGGCTGAGTTGAACACGACATTCGCGCTGTATATGTCCCGTCTTTCTGCAGCGCCAGCATATTCTTCCGCCTACTGGATTGGAATTCGCCACCATACACTCCGTGGTCACATGTCCTTTCGCGTGACATTTAAAACAAACAATCTCGGGATCATTCGTCGCCTGGAATACTTTGCGCTCGGGTGTCGTGCGAAACGCGTCATGAGTCTGCCTACGTCGTACAGGCGTATAGGCTAGGTCTGGCTCCATCAAGTCAGGATTTCTATTAGCAGTGCGCAGAGTGACAGATCGCAAACGGCCCGCTTCCGCTCTCCTGCCCATCGTACGCAGCTGTTCTACCGACGTAATATCAAACATTGCTAGTCTGTCCTGGAGTTGGGGATTGAGGTTATGGTAGATCTGTTTCAACCTAACCGCCTCTGGAACATTAACGGCCAGCCTACCGTACAGCCCTTCCATCGCCGCGATGAAGAGATCGATCGATTCGGCCTCTCCTTGTACCCTATTAAAGATTTCTTGCTGCAGGCGTATATCGTGGTCCAGTGGTTGAAATACCGCTGCCAAGTCAAGGCATAGCTGTTCCCACGTGTTAATCCGGCCTATTGTGGAGCGATACCACATTAGGGCAGGTCCTGAGAACAGGTCAACCGCGGAATCAAAGAGCTCGGCAGAGGTCACGCCTCTGGCTCTACGTAACTCTTCCACTCGTTCGAGGAACGCGCCGACACTTTGTGACTGCCCATCGAACTTAAGGCCCCATTTATAAACCGGCACAGGTCTAGAGCGTAGATAAGATTCCTGAGATGCCTGAGGAGCACCAAAACTTGTGTGTGACTCGCGAGGGGTGGATGGAGGGAGGGGCTGGGCGCATTTCGTCACCACTAGTGCCTGTGAAGCGACAGACAAGGATGGCTCTAGCTTATTTTCTACCGGCGGTTGTTGGACGGGCGCCGCAGTAGCAGGCAGCCTAGCAGCTGCTGCCGCTTGGTCACTGCTACTCCCACTAGACTGACTCGTGTCCTTCGAAACTTTAAATTTACCTAACAACGCCCTAAATCTACCAAGCAAATCCTCACGCTGTTGCTCGGTTTCCTCCCCAGTCGTACCATCAACGACTGCGCGCTCGGCCCTCAAAAAACTATGCCAAGTTCTGGCCTGGATCCGCTGACCCTCGGTATCCAAATAATCACCATCATAGTCCCGTATTAATTTTGTCAATTCGTCAAACCTTTCCTCACATTCGCGTAGCTCGTCCTCGATTGCCAGTGAGGCTATTACGGTGTCGTCAACCGGTGTATTCTCTTTTATACACCTCGTCAGCCGCCTCCTCAAATCGTCGGCATTGCCCTCCGTGCATTGCCCTCGAATTTTCAGTTCGTAAATGTTTTCCGACTTCTTCAGATGGTAAGCGTTCATGTTGATCAATGCGACTAGTTTCCACAATGAAAAGGTAAATGGTATTCACCAATACCACCCCTAATGCAAGCAGAACAAAATGTTTTTGTCAAAGTTCAGTCAATTTTTTTCAAAAACGCAATTAAAAGTTTAAATAATTTATTTATTCTTCATCCACAACATTTACTGAAGGTTACTGTCCATTAATTCTCTCAACATTCAAATTACTGGATTCACCGGTGTAGAACCCTCAATTACCCCCTACTGATGAGAGCTTCTGAAATAATTAAAATTCGCCCGGTCCTATTTAGAATTTTCAATACTTAACTGAATCATCAGAGGCTCACACGCCTAAGTCCACACGTTGTTTTGTTTCTAAGAAATTTTTAGAAAAATTCAAAGTCCCAACTTAAAGTTCAATAAAATAAACTTAAACCCCAGAACACGATTACTCTAAGTCCCAACACGGTGAATTATCCAATTAAAATCACGAAATTAATTTCAAACAAAAATTCACAAGTCGTTTGTAGTATTCAGTGAAATTTTGAAAATCCGGCTAAGTCCGTAGCTCAAAATACACAATAAATTTCGAAAATTATTGTCAAACGCCCATTTCCCCACTACTATAGTGGTCCACGTCGATTATTTCCAAGTCCCGATTAATTTCAATGAAATGTCACAGAACTCCTATTTCCCCACTACTAACGCTTTGTTTCGTCGAAAATTTTCAAAGTTCTGATTTACTTAATTTCTTTGGTAAATAAAATGCAGTGGTATCCTTTGTCCTGACAATGAAGATAGGCCAGAAAATTGACACAGTTTATAAGTGTCAGATCATTAATTTTTATTAATTTGTAACAATAAAATTTTTCAATTACTTGATTTTAAATTATTGGCCTATTTCCAATGACGCCCAGATTTTTTCCAATGCATTTATAGATTTACCACTTAAATATATAACCCAGTTAATCACACATGCAAATAAACTTAGGTTAATTTAGAAAGCATTTATTCTAAGGTTAATATAATTAATAAATCCTACAAACACTCGCTCTTAAACAAAACCATGTTAAATCAACTAAATACAAATATAACTTGCTTCAGAAATGACTATCTCATCTACTAACAGCAACAAGTGTGGGACTCTGTTTAGATTAATCTATGCAGACATCTGTTTACAAACACAGGCATTAATGCCTCCTCAATTAAGGCGTCACTCAGCCACAGCCATCATGTGATGCCGCCCAGTTTCAATAATTGTTGACTAATTCTCGCTTCGGACAATTCGGATTAATTACAATATAGTATTTCTTCAATTTAATTCCCAAATAAGTTATAATTTCATTTTAATGTCGTCCTCTCCCTTTTCCACGATAAGTTGCAACAAAACTCGCTTATTTGCACTTCAATCAAACTGAAGTGGCAAATCAAATATGGCGGATTAATCCGAACGCAACAGAGACACAGAGACGCCTTGATTGCAAATGGCGGCTCCAAGCTTCCTTCCACAATTAATATTCCAAGTCACTTTACTTTTAAAATAAACCTCCTTAGTCACAGGTAATACTTAAAATCAACTCTACCTTCATTATTTATCAATATCTATTATCACTAGGCTCAACAACAACTCTGATAGCCTAATAATTTCGATTTAATATGTCTTCACAAACAATGACATTCTCAGACATTCTCATAACACCGCCATGACATCTCGGTCTCGTCACACAATGAATGCAAAGTGACGAAGGAGGGGGAACCGACGCTATCTGTTCCTCTCACAAAGAGGCTAATGGCGACTTGAGGATTTATTCAAATTAATCTAATTACTTTGAAATTCTCTAATAATTCGAAAAATGCATATTTCTTTACGGGAGTTGCGCTAAAATGAGTTTAATTTATTGCTTTACCAGATTAAGCGGTTACCTACTGTTAAAACGACACATATAAAATTAACAAGATTGCACCAATTAATTCAAATAAATTTAGTTACTTACTTACCAAAATCCATTTTCCGTCTGTGGGATTCTTCAAGTGGTGTTTTCTTGCGACACTTACCCACAAACCTGACACCAATTGTACCGCACAGGCCGATTTCGGGTACTAAAATAATAATAATGCCGGTTGGGAAACATATTATTATTTATTAAATCACACAATCAACTTCACAACTTCACAACAATTGATCTAGAACAATTTACACTTCGTTTTACATTAGGTATTTCCGCGGTCAATTACAAAATAAGGTTACATTAAATTTGGAAAAGTATTAATTTAGTTTTACTCTAATGAGGAACGATGAGACGCGTATCACATCCTCGGGGGTCAGCGCGCAACTCTTCTCTCACGCCTCGGCGTCGCGCTGAGGCGACGGGCCTCAGCCAATCACAGCGCACGGCCCGATGGAGGCTAGTGCTGACGCCCGCATTCTCATCCTGGGGCGAGGCTACAATCTCTCTCTCGAGTTAGAAAACTCTGGACTCAGTTTATAATGCAAATATTTGAATTCGATTTCTGGGCTGTTTGAAGGGATTTTTAAATGGTTGGTGGTCTTCATGATTACTGTACTGATTTATTAATCAGTATACTTTAGATAAATTATCCCAAATGTGGTGTAACTAATATTTAATAAAATGACAAACAAATGTTGCTGAATCCTTAGATTACAGCCGCTGATGTAAATTTGGGAGTGGGTCGTTACAAGAAGAAATTAACTTTATTTTAAATATTCCCTTTATTTTAAGATAGAATTTAAAGTGAGATCGTCCTATTGCCTAAATTATCGCACAAATTGGGACGGTTTTAATTTAGACAAAATGAGACGAATATAAATTTTCAACCTTGTGGGATTAGATCAAATGGGACCGCACCCTTTTTTGTAATGGTGTAACCGTTGGGAGAATAAGGAAATAAATAATTGACATGGGGGGAGGTTGGGGTCATGACTAGCGTGATGCTGTTTGACAGGAGGAAGGGGGGGGGTAAAAAAAATACCGTGACGTAATATGTGTATGACCCCACACTGTTTTTTTCGCTACTGATATTTGATTTGATTTTTAAGTGGAAAATTAAAACAAGAGCAAAACAGCAAAACGAGCTTCATGGTGCAATCAAAAAGCCAGCCAACTGGGAACACTGCTGTATTGTATGCCAGCTGTTGTTTTTGTTTATATAATATTAGTGTCAGTGTCAAGTGTTGTTGAGGTTATATGTGTATCATAACAAAATCAGTCATTATAATTAATTATTTCGAATTTTTATAAATTTCTAAGATTTTAATTTTTGACAACATATAGGGCCTAATAATTTATTTCAAAAGTTTACACTATATTGCCATATAGATATTTTTTCAAACTAATTTTTCTCTCAAGAACCGGTGAGTTAGATAGGCTTAGAACCTAAACAGTGTTATTTATGTTAGCTTTCATTGCTAAAAATTCATTATAATTTTAATAATTAGCTGCAACACACTGTCCAAGGGTTAATTGCAGCGCACATGTATATTGTGTCTAAAAGTTTTACAAATTCTGGAAATATTTCATCCAAGCCTGCTGCCTTTTCGATTGGTAATGCAGAGATCGCCACTTCTACCTCATCATGAGTAAATTGTCTGGAAACCTCCAGATATCGACTTTCCTTTATATCATTAGGAGGCCTTCAATTTGGTAACATTTCAAACTGGTCCCATTTCATACAGGTAACGTTTCGGGTGGATAAGAAATTCAAATTGGTAACTAAGACCGCCATCTTACCTCCAGGCGCATGAGTTTTCCCTAGAAGAACCGCCTCTTCCTCACCCTTCCCTTCTGGGAAACAGGCATGGAATCCCAGGGTAGTACAGCAATTTCTTGCTACATCTGTCTACCACAACCTGGCCAAAAAAATGCATTATCCAATTTCAGTAATGGGACACTGTTTTCTGTGTCAGTAAATTCACTATCAAGATCTTCACACTCTTGACCCCATCCAGGTATATGTGTAATCTTTCCTAAAGCCTCTCGGAATGCACACTTTGGGAGTAGCCTAGATATGAATTGTTTTGTTAACCGACCGTAATTTTTAATTTTAGGAGAGATAAACCTAATGCCTTGTAGAAAAGGGGGCTTTTAATCAGCTTTATTGAAGTTCCATCTATGCCTAGGGAAAGATCTTACAAATGAAATTTGAACCCCTTGATATTAGAACCGGCCTATTCTGAGAGTGGGGAAAGGCATCAAAAACCCTCCTGAAAGTCGGCGCAGGTCTTGTCGATCGGTCATTTGAGTAAAAACACAAGTCCGGCGACTATCCACGACGCCAGCGGGCTGAGGTAAAAGTGTATGGTTCCTTGGCGTTGTATAGGCCTACAAGAAAAAGATTGTTATTCTCAGCCCAGCTCGACAAACTTATGCCATTGTTATCATCAGACGAATATCCCCATTGGCTATGATGAATGTTAAAGTCTCCAACATAGGTAGCAGGGTGTACGAAAGTTGGAAGAGCTGTATCTGACCACTGGATGTTTGGTGGCTTATAGACATTAATGATGGTTGCTTCAGATACTTTCACGGCAACAATAAATATATCGCCATCACAACTTTCGTGGGAGACTGATACTTCGTTGATGTTCTGCCTAACTATGTTGACACGCTATAATCCCTGTGGGCTATGCCATCCACAAGCCTATATCCAGGAATATGGCCCCTCACACTATCCTCTAAGTCTACGATAAGGAGATTACTGGTGTGATAGTCCAGCCACAAAAATTTGCTGTTCGTTTAGCACCACCCGGGGAGTATGTGCAGCTTAAGGGCTTTGTTTTGCGGACGCAAACAACATCATCCCACATTAATTTTAATATAAGTGTAGGCTAGTTTATCAAACTTTATTAAAACCTCAATGTGTTGACCATAAAAGATTGTCGGTTTGTCATAAAACAAGTGGTTGAAGGCTGGTAATGCATATTTTACTCTCATTGATTCCCGGAAACTTGAAGAACATCCATGAGACAAAATATTTTTACTGATTCTCAGATCGTATTCTGAACATTTTTGGTAGATTGTCAGAAAATGTTACGAATGTTTATCATGAAAAGAAAACCCCACTTAACCCACACCTGTCACCTTATCTGTTTGGTGATGTATTCTCTGGTTGATAAGGCTACCTGAAGATAATTATAACTACTGTAGCTTATATACAAGCAGGAAACAGCTATAGCTTATTATACATAACTGGTCCTGCAGGCCAAACTATTTTTAAATCAAATCAAAAAATCTTTATTCTTTCATATAGGCTAATACAACATTTGTGTACATTGAATAGTGTCTGTATTTTTCTTTATTCTAGGTTATTTTAAGATTAGGCCTATATATTTTTACATTGTGGAGGCAAATAGGCTTATTATTCAAAATCATAAAATCCTTAAAGGACTTGTATGGTGATAAATTTAAAATTTTCAGTGTTACCTACATAAACAGACATTTAACATAACAGACATAAACTTGAGTATAATATAATTTGATTATAAGCTGGACTGATAGTTGTTAACTGTATAAAATAAAACAACAATTCTTCGAACCGTACACACAATCAGTGGTAGTTGATAGACTGTTTCAAACTCTAAATAGTGCCTATAAGAACTTGTTTGTTTTTTATAGGTAGCCTTCAAGTGATGGAACGGTGGAGTGGAAGAGTAGCTCTAGTGACTGGGGCCAGTGCTGGCATAGGAGAGGCTATTGTTGAGGACCTGGTGGGGAGTGGAATGGTGGTGGTGGGAGTGGCTCGGCGAGAGGACAAACTGAAGGTATTGCTGCCGTATTTTTGTCTCAAAACTCATTTCTAGCTGACCTTTACTTTGTCAAGGTAAGCATATTATTTGATTCAAGCACACGAAAAATTATTTAATTTGCATATTTTCACTCATGTATTTTATATGGTTTAGAACTTTAGGGGAATTTTGTAGAAAGTATAAGTGTATTTAAAATTCAAAATCGTGTAATATGAGTTTTATGCAAAAAACCTTTTGCTCAGTGTAAACCATTAGTTAAACGAGTCAAATCTGGTAAGAATTTAACAAGTTAACAATTTAAACAAGTTGAAATCTGGTATAGAATTTATGCCAATTATAACTACAATCTATGTTGACATTTATAAAAAAATTCATAAGGGTCTTATAGATATAAAGTGAAGGTAGCCCTTATGGATTTTTTTATAAATGTCAACATAGATTGTAGTTATAATTGGCATAAATTCTATACCAGATTTCAACTTCCAAACTTGCATTTCCGTATCAATCGTATAAAGCTTTTTAAAAATTCTCCATTTTATATGAGTGTAATTGTTTAACACATTCGCTGCGGCAAATTAATTTAATAATTTACCTATGTGCTAAACAATTTTTTTTCATAAAATTTTACCTTTCATGTTGAAAAGTCGGGAATAGGTGTCAAAATCGAAATTGCAGACTCCGATCGATGTTTTTTTGGCAAAAAAATTCAGAGGTCGCCGGCGGACCCTCCGCACTTGACACCGAAATTTACATGTAATTTTACATAATACATACCGCACCCCACCCGCCGAGGCGCGAGACGCGACCGGATCCATTTTCACACAGTACCGGTACGTAAACTACTAAATATATGGCCAAAACAAAATATATACACTCCGCATATACATATACATATACATAACGCACCCATCCGCCGAGGTGCGAGACGCGACCGCAGCCATTTTCACACAGTACCGGCACGTAAAATACTAAATATATGGCCAAAACAAAATATATACACTCCGCATATACATATACATATACATACCGCACCCCACCCGCCGAGACGCGAACGAACGGCACGGCCGCGCGCCGAGGTGTGAACGAACGTCACGGCCGCGCGCCGAGGTGCGAGACGCGACCGGATCAATTTTCACACAGTACCGGCACGTAAACTACTAAATATATGGCCTAAACATAATATATACACTCCGCATGTACAAAATATATAAAATACATATACAAAATGCATATATAAAATCCGGCCGCACCGCCAAAACGTGAACCAATGGAACTGGAGTATGCACAGACACCCTAGAGCCAATGCGGTATCGTATCAAGGTTCTTCTGCTAACTGCTAAACCACACTGAATCCATAAACATGACATGGCGCGGGGCCCTGCCGGCGGCCCCCTAGCACTATCGCGGCGGCATCTGGGGTCTGCCGGCGGACCCGTCGCACTGAATGTGTTAACAATTTATTGAATAGAATAAAACCTATTGGGAATTATACTTATTTAAATTTACAATGTTTACTAAAAGGGAATGTTTTTACTCAGTTGCAGAGTTTATAAGTTTAATAAATGATTATCTATCAATGAAATTCGTCAAATAAGTGAATAAAGGTATTTTGTTTAAATATTATCATTATTAGTTTCAAGTTGAATTATTGTATGTAGGCTATAATTTATTGGTAATTTTGTATTGTAAATTATAAATTATTGTGATTTCAATTGTGTAATAAGCAAACCAAGTGTTACGTAAGCAATACATTTTTTTTTTGCACTGGCTGGTTAGACAAGTTATTAAAACAGCTGCTTTTTAATCTGGGATTTGTTTGTTCTATCCTGCCCAAGATATAGCAAATTCCATAGTTCCATAGTTATTTTTACTGGATTGAGATACCATTTGCCATTTTATTAAACAACACTGTTATGACAAGTTTACGTTATCCAGTGGCAATGAAGATCACTGGCATTACTTATCTCTGGTTAGTGATCAAAAGTTGGATTCCAGCATGTTTTCTTTCAAAATGAGCCTTGAAGTTTTGTTTTGGGTACCCTATGGTACCTGCCGCCACATGGGGTTCTGCTACAAAGTATCGCCGACCCCGTACCCTATTCGGGTCCCTTTTTTAAAACAAGAAAAATCGCCATCTGAAACTAACATACGCCTGGTATCAAAGCAACCGATAGCAGAGAGACAAAAAATGTCAAAATTACAAGATTTGATAAATATCTGCACAGTAACTCCCCTTGCTCCTTCTTCCTCCCGTCCCCCACCCCAACCCTTGCCCAGAATAGGAACCGAGGTCACAGTCAGTATTCCGCACTATCATTACAGATGGCTACAAAATATCAAACAGAATACCGTGTGGCTAGATCGCAGTGATAAAAACAAAGTTAGAGCGCTCCAGAGTACTTCCAAGATACCCGCGCCTAAAAGTGATTCCTGCCAAGGTACCTGCCACGCTCAATGCGTTAAGAGCATTCACGATTTTACATTTTGTAGTTAAAGGCATGTTTTCTCTCATTACAATTCAAAAGTTATATGATATTTTAGGAAATAAGAGAAAGACTTCAGGGGAAATCAGGAATTTTTCACCCATATAAATGTGATATTACCAAAGAAGATGAAGTTAAAGCAGTCTTCAAGAAGGTGAAAGAGGATTTGGGAGGAGTGGATGTTTTAGTAAACAACGCCGGCATTCTTATCAAACTTCAAACTTGTGGTAAGATTGCTGAATTTAAATAAGGTTTTCTAAATGACATTCATTAATTCTTGGTTGCGCCGATGTAATAAACAAAATTAAATCAAATAGAATAGAACAGAACTAGAAAAAATAAATCTACTCAGATTTAGACTAATTTGGACCTACGTTCCAATATTCTTATCATCTGACCAAAGGAAGGTATTTGTTTTTATCACCAATAACTCTGCAGTTTTTACTTTCTTTCTTTACAACTCATGGAGGAAGTAAAATCTTTGTTTGAATATATTTGAGAGTTGGTAGAGGAAATACACATTTTGGCAACTGTCTCAAAATTAAAAACCTAAGGACCACACCCAATGCCCAACTTTGTTGAACTAGGGATTGGTTATAATTTTAAATTTGTTATTTACATTATAAAGCAATTATAAAATAATTAGTAAAACAATTTTTTATATATGCTACCACGTTTTTAAAACGGATTAAAAAGTATAAAATAATTTATCCTATCCCCATATTAGATTGTCTTAGTAACTATGAAAATACTAGGAAGACAATCAATCCCTCAAAATTTTGAGAAGGTTCAAAACTTGACCCAGCTGTTATTTGTCATTGGGCTATTAATAAGAACAGGTCAACTTTAGAATTTAAAAAAATTGTTGTTCCTCTTTAGTTTCTTCATATTTTTACATAAACTTGGTATATAATATATTATGTTAAGCTAGCATTTATCAGTTGATAAGTTAATTAAGCTGTGCTAGGGATATTGTGCGGGATGAGGGGAAGGAGGAGAAATGAACTGAATGTGTTCACTGGCTGACATTGTGGTTAGGAGGATGGGAGCCAGCTGGACCCCCACCATCCCCACCCCTATTCACATCGGATACTTCCCCTCACCCCGCGCAAAGTTAAATTGTCTCTATTATAAATATGTTGCAACATCTCTCAGTGTTATTTTTAGTTCCTCTTTTAAAAAAACACTGCTGTTTGCAACACGCCCACTGAATTTTAGGTGCATATGAATATATTTTACGGATTCATTAATGAAATACAAATTATTAAGTCATCATCATCATTTTTGCGGATTAGGAAACCCCAGCATAGCTGCTAGACACATCTTCCACAAGCGGGAATATTGCGCAGGTTACCGGAAAGATAGGATATAGCAGGAAAGGAAAGGGTGGGAAGGGACAGCAGCCAAATCGACATTCAGAGGGCCAACTCCCGTGCCCCTGTGACACCTGGGATGAGGCTCTCAAACCGGGGACCCTCATTTTGCCCTCCAACTGGTCAACTCAACTGACAGGGTATCCATGTACAACAGCCAGGGACCATTCATTCTCAGGTTGGCAGGTGGGGACCAATCCCGGAGATTCTGCCCCTAGCCGGTGCAAATGGAGGGACCAAAGGTGAAAGGGATGTTTGTCATAATGGACAGCCAAAAGACTTACCATATGTAATGACAACTTCAATTGCTGTACCCAATGTCAGCCTCAAAACTGGTAAAGACCAGTCTTAAGGTAGTCCTGGGACAAATTATTGAGTGTTTGGTAATGTACAAAATGAATTTTCCAGACGGTGACATTGATGAGTGGCGCAGATTGTACGATGTCAACGTGTTTGCTCTTGGAGCCTGTTCACGGGAAGCCTTGATGTCTATGAAGGAACGCAATGTGGATGACGGTCATATAATCAATATTAATAGGTATTAACCTATTACGCTAACTAACAATCTTCTCGTGCAGTTTGTAACCTACCAGATATAGTGGGTGCACACGCTTGATTACAATATAATGTAGGCTAAACACCCTTGATAACAATGTAAAGTGGATTTATATTGTTATTAGAATGTAAACTTCAACAGTTGACAATGTGTTTTATTTAGTTACTAGCTGAACCGACAGACGTCCTGTCCTAATGTCATTGAATTTTTTTATGTCAAATACTCGTTCATTTTCATTTATATTCTCAGATCTACCGAATATAGACATAGAATTTCATAAGAATCGGTCAAGCCGTTTCGGAGGAGTTTTGTTTTACAAATACTGTGACACAAGAATTTTATATATTAGATATTTTGACAATATCCTTGATTATATTCTTCTGATGGACAATAAGGCATTTAATTTAATTTCATTACATTATGAAATTATTGCGTAATTTGTGGAAAATGTAAAAGGACAGTTGTTTCAGTCCAAACAAAGTACAAAGCCAAAAAAATAAATGTGGGAGGGTAGACAAAAGAAGCAACTTGTGAATTATGAGTGGGAGAACTGACGATTGGGCAATGCAAACTAAACAAATGATATTAAAAACGGTACAGTTCCAAAATAAAAAATAGATCATTAAAACTGTCTTATTATGACCTAGACACTCATTGTATTGATATTAAAGATGTTTTGTAGTTGTATAATTCTTTAAAAGTATATATTTATTTGTAAAATAAGCTAGGTAACTTTAGGCTACTTGGTATTTTCCGAGGTAGTCTAGTGTCCGATGACCATGGCTAATCTTCTGATCTTCTCGTGTACTGTAGCAATACAAGAATTTAGAATCACACTGAATATCCTAGTCTCTACTTTGTGCCCGAAGTGTAACTTCTGGACCCTCTTAAACGGAAAGGGATTTTTTTATATGAATGAAAAATATATTACTAACATAAAAAATGTGAATCTTTTATTGCGTTTTGGATAAACCTATAAGTATTTCCGTTGATTTTAGCGAATTTCCCCTATAGGGAAGAAGCTATTACCGTAGTCGGCATGGTAAGACCTAGGCCCGGGACCATGATAACTTTTCGTTTTGAGATCCCCAGACCCCAAAAACACCATTCGTTCGAAACTATATATATATATATATATATGTATCTATATATATATATATATATGTGTATATATATATATATATGTGTCCGTGAGCACGATAACTCTCGTAAAAATTATCCGATATTGATGAAATTTGGTATAAACGTGTAAAACAACATTTATGACTTTAAGTTCGAAAACCAGCCAGACCGCTCTATCCGAAAGGGTATTTTGGGGGGGTTTTGTACCCCAAAAATGGGTTTTTCGAATTTTTTACATATAATTTTGGAAATAGTCAAATTTTAGTTTTTACCATTCAATTCAGCTTAAAAAAAACACACAATTTGGTATTTTGATCATTTCTCTACGTCAATTGGTTACCGAGATATTGAAAGTGCTAAACACAGTACGTTGTCTAATGTTATTCTTATGGAGGAAAATAAAAATTTTATATCTCGCTTATTTATGAACGTATACTGACGAAACTTGGTATACGACTTCATCTGGTTGTGGACCATTGATATTTGCTCAAAAAAACAATTTTTTACCAATGGCTCCCGTAGCAGCAAACCTGAGTACTCAGCCCTATGTTATTCTTATGGAGAATAAGTAACGTGTTATCTCCCTTCATTATGAAAATAAATTAATGAAATTTGGTATGTGGCTTTAACTATATGAGTTATATTGATATTTGTATAAAACCCCATTTTTGTGCTCCTTGCTTCAGCAAACCTGCATACTCAGCCGCCGTGTTATTCTTATGGAGAATAATTAAAATGTCATAAATCGTTTATTTATGAATGTATATTGATGAAACTTTGTATGTGGCTTTATGTGGTATTAAGATACATATATATGCATTGGAAATTCGCTGAGTAACGCAGGTTTGCTGCTACGGGGGTATTTACCTACCTAATCATCAAACTCGTGTTGAAGGGGTGGAAGCAGAAAGTAACGTCTTAGGATCGATTAGTAGTCTCCCTATGGTTGTGGAAAGTTAATAGGATTAATTAAAATAAAAATAATTCATAAAGACAAATTTGTTGTTTACTTACTTTATTTATACCTCTAATTATTTTCAGCCTTTGTGATTTTCAGTGTCGCTTCCCATCGTATAGGTGAGTTCCCGGGAGTTGGGCCGTACTCATCTTCAAAATGCGCTTCCAAGTGCATCACCGAAGGACTCAGAAGAGAGCTCGGAGCTCAGAAGTCAAAGATTAAAGTCACAGTAAGATTATTTTTATACTTTATACTCTCAGCTTATAAAAAAGTTATTCAACATGTTGCTTAAAATAATTTTTATAAGGGTTGTGTTGTGTCTAATGAGGAATTCGGCGTCCAGTTTTAACTGTAAGCAGGATTGAAGGGAGCAGACGTTCTCACGAACCTATAGATGACAGCCTTTCTAATACATGTATGACAATTACCTACCTGAAGTTTTTGTTAATTTTCCCTATTTTAATTATATTCCCTATTTTAATTATATTCCCTATTTTAATTATATTCAACGTTTAATCCTTTGACTGCCAAGCTTGTGAAGGGAGATGTTGAATCTGATGTTTTGTTGATTTTATAAATACGTTGAACATTTAAAATTATAAAAATGTGCTTCTGGTAGGCACATATATTGTAAGGTTAAGTAATAAGTAGTAAAACTCCAAGTCGTATGTGCAACTCACAAATTTCATTGCGTCAGGACTTGTGCCATCCGAAGTTCGCTTATCCGCCTTTCCTTCAACTTTGCAATAGACGGTAAACTCTCCAAGAGTCGCACTTAAAAATTACTGACTGAAACTGGATTCTGAACCTGGAACCGAGCGTTACCCTGGGCTGGGCGGACAGCGCCTTAGACTGCCAGCAATAGACTGCCAGCCACTGATGACACTAGCAGCTTGCCTCATACCGAGTGCTACTGTAGTCGTAGCCTTGACGCTGGACGTTACACCTCATATCAAACGCAGACAGCACACAGAGCTTGTAATGATACAATTGCTTAACACATTGGGTGCTGACATCATCAATTGATGATTTTTTTTAACATTGAAACATATGTGTTTTCATGTTTGAACATGTTTGTCCGCACTCAACGTGTTAAGTAGTAATAATTAGCTTTGATTTTTAGGTGGTGTATTCAAAAGCCGATATATTGGCTCTTGGCACTCGAAAGGGTTAAAACAGCTTTTTATTTTTCAGCTTTAAAACTAATTAAAGATCATGCAAATTTTTCCAAGCTCTCCTATATATTTTTTTAACACTACTTTGAAACAATACCTAAAGAGTTTTTACCCAATGACTAGGAACTAGGAATCCCTTTACTATTCTTGTGTAACTTGATTGAGATTTTTTTTTTCAAATTAGAGTGCCACTTTAAATGTTTTGTTTGTCGTTAGAGAAAACACTTTTAATTTTTTTCATAAATAGTGATTTTTTTGTATTTTTATCAAATACTTACAGCAGGTCCTATTTTATAACATAATACATATAGGCCTAAAATATAAAATAACAATGACAATAAGAGGAGCCTCTGTGCTCAACCTACATGATCAAACAATCAAATTTCAGTTTTAAAGTCAAAACAAATAGATCAGCCGACCTAACTTGCTATTATATTTTATGTTTAATTTGAACTTTTTGACATAATCTATTTCCCCCCACCAGAAGATTAAGAGGATGTAAACATATGCAGTATTTGTCCTTTTCTAGTCAAAACCTTTGATGCCCTATCAATAATGTGTCTCCTACCCGTAAATACATCCGTGTTTTGACCATTGCCTTCGTAAAGGTTTAGCTCCAAGGGCAATGTTTCCAAACCCCAAAAATGCATATGCAGAGACAAAATGTTTCAGTGATACCGAATATGTCTACACTGTCGTAGCAACTCTTGAACAAATACAAATTAATTTTACAATGTTTATCAAGCGGTATTTGTAGACATGAGTAGTTTATATTACTGAAACATTTTGTATCCCTAAGCAGCTTTACTACTCAATGTTTGCATTGGTTTCACAGAGTATAAGCCCGGGAGTGGTGGACACAGAGATATTCGAGGCCAACAAAGCCTATCCTAACGGCCTCGACCTGTCCTCGAGAGCCTACCTCAAGTCCGGAGATATCGCTGAAGCGGTTCACTATGTCTTAGCCACCCCTCCACATGTTCAAGTTGGTTTCTGTTTCCGCAATAAATTATATTTTTACAAATATCAGATGGTTAGTTTAAGTAAAACCATAGATTATATGGTTGATGAGGTCCCAGGACAACCTTAAAACTGGTCTATACCAGTTTCGAGGCTGACATTGGGTACAGTAAGTGAAGTTGTCATTATGGTGCGCGGCACCGAAAAGCTTTGCTCCGAAATTGCACCACTCCGAAAGCAGTATTCCAAAATGCACTGTTCGGAAAATATTTTCGGAGTAATGCCTATCGGAGCTACGCATTTTTGGAGCAATGCATGGCTCTCCAAGTGAAGATGTCATTTCCTAGAAAGTCTTGTGGCTGTCCATTATAACAACCTTCCCTTTCACCTTTTGTTCCTCCATTTGCAGCGGCTGGGAACGGAATATCTGGGTTTGGTCCCTGACCTGAGAATGTGGTCCCTGGCTGTTGTACATGGATACCCTGTCAGTTAAGTTCGCCAGTTGGAGGGCAGAGCGGGTTTGAGCCTGATCACAGCTGTCACAGGAGCACGGGAGTTGGCCCTCTGAAACGTTAATTTGGCTGCCTGTCGCATCCCTCCATTTCTTTTCTTGCTATATCCTATCCATCCATTAACCTGCACAACATTCCCGCTTGGCAGCTCAACTGGGGTTTCCTAATTCAGATGAACAACAACAATAAGAGTTGATGGTCATATCAACAAATTGTTTTTCATTTTGGGCATCAAAATATGTGTAATATATCAGTATATAGTTAGTGCTAAACATCAATATACAATATCAAATTCTGAAAACCCACAGATAATTTCTCTAAAAGTATGGTGCTAAAACCAATTTAAGTAAGCTTTTTTGGTAAGTTTACTGTTTTTAGGCCTTTAAGTTACCTAGATGCTATTTAAGTCGCTTAAATATCATAAAAGAGGTAAACATAAATTCATGGCTCTGTTAAAAATTGCTCTAACTTTTATGTACACTGTAATATGTATTCTTGTGGTATAGTTTGTTTCGGGATTTTTCAATTTTACCCTTGTGTTCAGAGGTGCCGTTTTGATTGTTTGGACGGTTAAAATATAGTGTATTATTTTGTATTTGTTTTTTTAGTCGAAATATGATGTCTACATCGCACAAATGATGCCATGATGTTCTAGAAGTGTGTTGTGGCATTTTCTACTCGAAAGAAGTAAAAACAAAACGAAAAACATTGCCTAAAGCTGTTTTTTACTTTTGTAAATTTGGGAAAATAATACTTCTATAGCATTTTACATACCTATAACTATTTTAAACTAATTCTGAGAGCCTTTGACAAATTTAAAAGTGTATGAATATTGATGAAGTGGACTAAAAGTGTTACAGCAGGGTGGGGGAAGATGGCATCAGATTTGCATTTTACTTTAAAATGCAAATTGGACCCATGAGATGTTCATCGGTCACCTTGAGATGCATTCAAATATTTTTCACTTGAGTGTTAATTTTATCCTCATAAGGTGAATGTAAACTGTTTATTAAATTTGTATTAAAAATCTACCTGAGCCCAAAAGCTCTTTTGGTTGTGGATTCCCTTAAAGAATCCACGCTTGAAATCCGTTTCAAGAATCCAAGCTTGCAATGTATTTAAGTTTTGTTTCTCTTAGAAATTAATTTTATTGTGAGAGTTTTTATCGTAAAACTAATATTTTCCTCAGAATTTCTCATTGGTCGTTCTTTCAAGTATTCGGTTGATCGATGTCAGACTTATTTTGTCTCCGATGTTCCTGATACGGATTAACGTTTGTGTTAAAGGGCTTCACCACACTTTTATCCCATCCCATTGGAAGTACCGTAAATGAAAAACAAAATATTGGTCAAACACTCAAAATATTGGTTAAATAAACATTATTCAGGTTGTCTGCTGGTTTAATTTCTGTTGGTGTTCCTTGGAAATCTTATTTTCTTTGAAACTATTGTTTGCAGTTGCAGACAACTGTTTGCTATTATACCGTATATTTTAATTTCAACATTTTATTAAACCTCAAATGATTAGATGTTTTTATTGTTTAATTCTTTAAAGTGACAAAGTTTTTTCCGGTAGACTTCTCCCTGGTTTTTTATAAAGATAAAAAGTGATATCTGGAAATTTAAGTGTAATGCATTATAAAATACCCCCGTCGCAGCAAACCTGCGTACTCAGCGAATCTCCAATGAATATATATATGTCTTAATATTACATTAAGCCTCTTACCAGAATTCATAAGAAATATATTCATAAATAAGCGATATTTAAAATATTCATTATTCTCTATAAGAATAACATTAGGGATGAGTACGCAGGTTTGCTGCAAAAAGGAACAAAAAATAATGGATTTTTATACCAATTTCAATAGAACTCATCTAAGTCAAGTCACATACCAAGTTTCATCCATATACATTAATAAATAAGCGATATATAACATTTTTATTATTCTCCATAAGAATAACATGGGGACCAAGTACCTAGGTTTGCTGCTTCGGGAACCATAGGCGAAAAATTGGTTTTTTGTTCAAACATCAACAAACCACAACCAGATGAAGCGATACACCAAGTTTCGTCAGTTTATGTTTATAAATAACCGAGATATACAATTTTTCTTTTTCTCCATAAGAATAACATTGGACAACGTACTGTGTTTAGCACTTGTAATATCTCAGTAACCAATTGACGTAGAGCAATTATCAAAATACCAAATTGTTTGTTTTTTTAAGCTGAATTCAATGGTATAAATTAAAATTTGATTTAAATCAAAATTACATGTGAAAACTCAAAAAAAACATTTTTGGGGTACAAAACCCTCCAAAAACCCCCCTTCGGATGGTGCGATTTGTCTGGTTTTCGAACTCGTTCAAATAAATGGTACTTTACATATTTGTACCAAGTTTTATTAAGATCGGACTTTTATTACAAGAGTTATCGTGCTTACGGACATATATATATATATATATATATATATATATATATATATATTATACTAACACATTAAAACAGATAGATATAAATTATGAACAAGAAGTTTTTGTGAATTTTCGTTTATAATACAAACGTTTTATATATATATACAAATTTGAACGAATGGTGTTTTTGGCATCTGGGGACCTTAAAACGAAAAGTTATCATGGTCTCGGGCTTAAGTCTTACCATGAGACCTACGGTAATAGCTTCTTCCCTATAGGGGAAATTTGCTAAAAACCAGTTAAAAAATTCCTATCCTAAAAAATATTTTGCAACGATATAACGTCCCCAATTACATGAATAATTCTATGAATTGATCCATACATTGATAGAAAAAAAAACAAAGCAAACGTCATATCTGCTTAAAGTAACAGAATCGAAAGTCTAAATTTGACAATATAGTCTTGCAAGGTGAATTAAACGACATACCTGTTTAAAGTAACATGATCGAAAGTCAAAATATAGCGAATTATTTTTGCAAGGTTCTTTTTGGTTAAACCGACTCAGCACAATATCAAGACAACGTACATTTTGGGCAGAAAAGTCATCACGCTAGCCGAAATGTTGGTATTTGGACTTTGGTTCAAGAGTTTGCGGGTTCGATTCCCATGGTGTCCACTTCTGCAAGGGTTTAGAAGCGTAGTAAACCTCCCAACAAAATGCCTGTGGCTTGGGGCACATCCACATATTGTCGCATGGATTTAAGTGGTTAGTTTAAATATAGATACAAAACATGCTTTTTATATGGTTGGGATTGTGTTTTCTTGCTAAGGCTTATTAATATCGATTTGTTCTACTATTTTATATGGTTACTTTTATACATATTTAAAACGTTAACTTGAACTTGATTGGCATATTTTGATTTCAGGTGAATGAGCTCATTATCCGCCCAGTTGGTGATGGATATTAAGGACTCAACATATGCTTGAACAGTATTGTTTACAAAACGAATAACATGTCGAGCTTTTAGTGTGTACAGTTTAGTATATAATGCCCATCTTCGAGGTTGTATGACCTTACGTAAGATAGACATTTAAATAATTTAATAAAACTGGGTTTGCTTTAATTTAAATTGTGTTATTATTTTGAGCTGTCCTTTAAGGTTCTATAAAAATTAGGCAAATACTGGAATGGTTTCCAAAATGTCCAAGAATATTTTGCAAATTTCGATAACTAAATAACATTAATTCTGTTAATTATTAATGGAATAAATGCCATTACTATGTAAACAAATGTTTTGAATTGCAGGTTTTCTCCCAGTCCTCAACTAAGTACCTGTAATTGATTATATTTTTATTGTTTGATTTTCTATTCAAGTGAAAACAAAGATTACCATTTATGTTACATCAGATCATAAGCTGCAGAAAATGCATCTAGTCATACCAACAAAGCTTAGTTAAGTGACAGAATAACATTTTTAATTGGTTTCATATATCTATCCCTTATCCCTTTATCTTTTCTTTAATTTCCGTAACCCCGCAATTAACACGCAAGTAAACACGTTTTCAATGTATTCATTTTTAAACATACTTCCAGCTTTACTTAAGCAACAAATAAATATATGGCTGTGCTTGAAGGAATTTATCATTTTCAACTTATTATTTCCAGCTTATGTGACACTGTGGAAACTACCTTTTGTTATTGTTGTTTTATTGTTATTATTGTTGTTGTATTAAAAAATGAAATTTTAAGTAGTTTAATTTAAGAGTCATTTAACGTTTAACTTAAAAAAGTTTTATTGTTTGATAACTCTTTTTGTTAAATTTATAACCATATCGTTGACTGACTACATTTTTATGGCCTGAGGACAAAGCTTTAAATTACTTGGTAGCCAGGAAAGGTACTAATCTGAACACATACATTAAAAAAACAAAGTGGTAACTAGAAATTATGGTTGGGAACAGTCCAAACTCTGTTCTTGTTATTACCTCGGTTTTCCTTTTTGTTTAAGCATTTAATTTAAGCAGTTTTTAGTAAAAAATATATTTGTAAGATCTATGATCAGGATCAAACCAGTGAACCTCAGATTAAGTAAGCTTTCTAACTGCAGTGCTATCCAGCCTGTCACCTGCTCTTGTATTGTTTAGTTTTCAAAAGAAACCTAATGGGTGTGTGTGTAATCAAAAATTCCAATAGTATTAAGTTTAAAATCACATAAAGATCCCTAAAGTAAAGCTGCCTTTAAATTCAGTCCATTTTTGTGATACAGTAGAAATCCAATTATCCGAACCCCAATTATCTGAATCTCAAATTATCTGAATCGATTTTGAGTGAAATAATAGAAATACGCGGGAGCGTGTGTAGCGATAATGCGCCGTTCCGTTACTATGGCTTTGTGAGTGCTAAAATAAAAGCCCGCGCTGTTACCTACCAGCGCGATATTTTCGCAGGGAACAATGAGTCATACCCCCTTCCCGCCCTGCTCATCATCAGTCGCTACTGTTCTTTCACCGTTCTTTAATATATGGTGATGTTTTTTGCTTAATTCCCGAGGTATACCTGATTATCCAAATTTCTGCATATCCGAATCAGCCCGATCCCCAATTAATTCGGATAATCGGAGTTCTACTGTAATGATTCACAACAGTTAGCCATCGCTTAACCATTTGAAACATGTTCAGGGATTCAAACTTTCGTTAGTAATTCTTTTGAACATCTAAGGGTTTCTCGAAGTCCGCTGTTTGAATTTTACAAAAACAGCAGAACCAAAAAGGCCACCATTCTGCCAAAATAAAAGAAAGAAAGTCAATTTCTAGTGGCATGCATTTTTATTTCTTTTTAAAAAAAGGAAAACAATACACATATAAAAAACCGTCACAGCAAACCTGCGCACTCAGCGAATTTCCAATGCATATATATGGGTCTCACTACTACCTAGAGCCACTTACCAAGTTTCACAAAAATACATTCGTTAAAAAGTGATATATAGTATTTTATTTAATCTCCACAAGAATAACATTAGGGCTGAGTATGCAGGTTTGCTGCAACAAGGAAGGAAATAAATGTGTTTTTTGCAATTATCAATATAACTCAACCAGGTAAAGCTACACACCAAATTTTATTAATTTAGGTTCATAACTAAGGGAGATATAAAACTTTATTTATTCTCCATTTATGAGTAACATGCGGGCCGAATATGCAGGTTTGCTGCTACCAGGGAAATCAACAAAAAACTTTTTTGTGCAAATGTCAATATACCATAACTAGTGGATGCCACATACCAAGTTTCATCAATATACATTCATAAATAATCGAGATATCAAATTTTATTTATTCTTCATAAGGATAACATTGGACAATGTACTGTGTTTAGCACTTTGAATATCTCTGCAACAGTTGGACGTAGAACAACAATTAACATACTAAAATGATTGTTTTTTAGAGCTAAACTTATTGTTATAAATAAATGTGAAGTTTTTAGTAAAATTAACTGAGGAAAAAGCTAAAAACCTTATTCCCATAAGATTAACATGGGAAATTTTATGGACACGTTTTTTGACTTTTCTCCACAACTAATAAACCAAGCTTAATGATTCAAGATACTAAATTTTTTTTAAGCTTTATAAAATTGCTATAACCAAAATCAAAAGTTTTTAACCTTTTAAGGTAAAAAGTAAAAAAAAACTGATTTTTGGACAATTTTAAACTCCCATAACACCTCCTTCCCATAGTCCGATCAATCTGGTTTTCAAACTCAAAGTCATAAATGTTACTCTCCACATTTGTGCCAAATTTCATTAAAATCGGGCGTTTCTTTCAAAAGCTATCGAGGTAACGGACAGACACACACACACACACACACACACACACACACACACACACACACAAACACAAACACAAACACACACACACACACACACACACACACACACACACACACACACACACACATATATATAAATTTGAACGAAAAGTGTTTTTGGCATCTGGGAACCTCAAAACAAAAAGTTATCATAGTCTTGGGCTTAAGTCTTACCATGCCACCTACGGTAATAGCTTCTTCCCTTCAGGGGAAATTCGCTAAAAGATAGTTTATGTTTAGAATGGTTTAGTTCATATCAACTGAAATAATATTAATTTTCTATGACCACATACCTACATTTAAAAATTAACTATCAATGACAAATAATCATTTTCTTGGAAATTATTTTTCCTTTTTACAATGGTTCTTGGATCCCTTATTTTTCCTATGACAACATTCTATAATTGAGTTTATTGTAGTTTTGGTTAAATCAGGGTTCAGTTATACAGTGTTGGACAGCATTGCATTTGTGTGTTCGATGATTGTACATTGCAAAGGCTGTTTTGTTTGCATCACTCTGCTTTGTTATACCATTGTATCATTGACTATATATATAGTCAATGATTGTATATTGAAGCAAATATTGTAACAAGTTTCCAGATGATATGTTTCAAATTATGGTTGGTTCTTGATTTATTGTCAAAAATCATCTATCTAGAGTATACTCCACGACGGAGGGGAGGCTTGCTATGGCGGCAAAACCGCAGGCTAAATTGCTGGAAAAATAGAGCAAAGAATTTTTCAACAGAAACCCTTGTTTGCTGATAAATATATCTGATCTAGTTTGAGACAATGTGGTGACATCAGAAGCAGTTAAAATGGTTGCTTTTTGATGGGCGATGGCCTTAAAAGAACACTAATGATTTGCAGGAAACGTGTTTGTTTCTATTCATTATCCTCTTTGTTGGATGGTTGGCTCCTCAGAAAGACCAAATGTTTAATGCTCATCAAAATTGAAGTTGGTCAATTGCATAAAAAGCAAATGGTTAATTAAGTTATAATTTTAACAGTGGTGTTATGAGGGTACTTCTTCTGCATGCTCCTCCCATAACACCAAAGATAACTTTAAAATGCGGTCCCAGTTCAACGGAATAAACAAAATTTTTGATCTGGCTCTTTTTGCAAAGCATAAAAATATCTAATGATTTCAGTGAGCCAAATGTTGATACCATAAATAATTAACCTAAGACAAAATCGTAAATTTTGAAAATGTTTAATTTTACTGAACAATTATTACTGCAATGGTTTGAAGAAAAAAACTTTGAAATAAATTTGTCTAAAACAAAATGAGTTGAATTTTCAAATAATAAACAAAAAAACAGCAAAATGATATCAACTTAATTCTTCGAAATGAAATTTTGAAAAAGTTGACTCCATTAACTTTTTGGGTATTTTGGTAGATGGATATCTTAAATTTGACAAGCATACTAATAAAATGTCTAATAAATTGTCAACAAATTTATTTATATTACGATGACTATCCCAAATTCGTAACATAGAAGTACTTTTAAATATTTACTATTCTCTGTTCATCCCTAACATTACATACGGCATACAGATTTGGGGTATGGCAAATTCAAATGTATGTCATATCTTTAAACTGCAAAAAGCTGCTTTGCGCATTTTATTTAATATGAAACAAAGAGATTCATGTCGAAACATTTTTAAATAAAACAAATTATTAACATTTTGTTCAATTTATATATTTGAAACATTAAATTTTGTCAGAACCAATCTATATTTTTTTCAAAAGGTAAATGTAAACACTTGCAATTGAAATCTTTGAAAAAAGAATATTATACTCATAAATTATCATAGAATAACATTTTTCAAACGACAATTAATATACAAAGGAATAAAATTAATGAATACAAATCCCTGACAAGTTAAAAAATTACCTTCTCGAGAGTTGAAATGATTAAATCAAAATTTAAATATTATCTTCAAAGTTATTATACTGTGGATGAATTATCTGAAGATCAGAGTAACCAATGAAGAGCATGAAGAGAACATTTCAAATAAATCTAGTTTTAAGTAATAAGTTATAACGCTGATGCAAGATTTTGTCAGAGCAATACAATTTATTATTATTATTTTAGCAGGTAGAAACTTTTAAAAGTAGTAACTCTATTTCGAGCCTTAAAATTGGTTCCAGCAGTTTACAGGGCACTCCGGTTTGGAGTTTGCATTTCATTATGGCAGGCACTTCAAATGTTTCAAGTCCGGTTTGGCTGATCCCAGTAGTTGTAATTCAATGTCTGTAATATTACATTTTATGATCAAGTTCGCTCATGGAAAATTTACGAAAATTAATAAATAATCAAACCTTGTTTTTAGCGAATTTCCCCTATAGGGAAGAAGCTATTACCGTAGTCGCCATGGTAAGACCTAGGCCCGGGACCATGATAACTTTTCATTTTGAGGTCCCTAGACCCCAAAACCACCATTTGTTCGAAACTGTATATATATATATGTGTGTGTGTGTGTGTGTGTGTGTGTGTGTGTGTGTGTGTGTGTGTGTGTGTGTGTGTGTCCGTTAGCACGATAACTCTCGTAAAAATTATCCGATTTTGACGAAATTTGGTATAAACGTGTAAAGCAACATTTACGACTTTAAGTTCGAAAACCAGCCAGATCGCTCTATCCGAAGGGGTATTTTGGGGGGGGGGGTTTTGTACCTCAAAAATGGGTTTTTCGAATTGTTTACATATAATTTTGGATATAGTCAAATTTTATTTTTCCCATTGGATTCAGCTTAAAAAAACACACAATTTGGTATTTTGATAATTTCTCTACGTCAATTGGTTACCGAGATATTGAAAGTGCTAAACACAGTACGTTGTCTAATGTTATTCTTATGGAGAAAAATAAAAATTTTATATCTCGCTTATTTATGAGCGTATACTGACGAAACTTGGTATACGGCTTCATCTGGTTGTGGACCATTGATATTTGCTCAAAAGACAATTTTTTACCCAAGGCTGCAAACCTGCGTACTCAGCCCCATGTTATTCTTATGGAGAATAAGTAACGTGTTATCTGCCTTTATTATGAAAATAAAATAATGAAATTGGGTATGTGGCTTTACCTACATGAGTTATATTGATATTTGTATAAAACCCCATTTTTTGTGTTCCTTGCTTCAGCAAACCTGCATACTCAGCTGCCATGTTATTCTTATGGAGAATAATTAAAATGTCATAAATCATTTATTTATGAATGTATATTGATGAAACTTGGTATGTGGCTTAATGTGGTATTAAGATACATATATATGCATTGGAAATTCGCTGAGTACGCAGGTTTGCTGCTACAGGGGTATTATTTAGTTTGTTTTAGTTTAAACCCTTTTCATCTTTTTTTTCAAAAGAAACATTTTATTAAGTTCATTTTTGTTTTCAAAATAGTCTCAAGGTGTCTCTGATTAGGGCGAACCTACTATGTTATTATTAATGTTTTTCATTCTTCTTAATTAATAATTCTGTGTATAATGTAAATCCGGTAAGAATACGTCCTCTGTATTCTTACCGGAAAACGGTATATTTTGCAACGGGCTGGCTGAGCACATGCTTAACCGTGACAATTTAAATATGTAATTGCTTAATATAAAATTCTGAAACAAAATTGTAATTTTCTGTTTTTTGCTTCTTCATTATGCATTGTTTTATCCTTCACCAAATCCTTAAAGTACATACAGATTCAAAACCAAAAAAGTAACTAATGATTACTAGTATTAATATATAGATATACATTAGTCTTAATAGTAAGACTATAGACTGTACAAGCAACTAGTATTAATATCGATACTTGTTTGACATCTCTTCACAAAAAAACTTGATTTTCGTTGACTTGTAAATAAACGTTAATATTTGTTGATTTCAGTTTCTGATGAAATCTCTTCTCCATGTTAAGACAAAAGCCAAAACATTGTATTTTTTTCTTAATATATGAAGAAAATAATGTATTAAAAAGTAATTCAATTTAAAGTTAACGTATATCATTTTCTAATCATAAGGATATTGCTTTTTGCGTTTAACATTGGTTCTTATGAAATATAAATCCTAAGAGTTGTATGCAGGATATGTGAAGCTAAGGAGTACAATAACAAATATTTGTTAATAAATCCTTTTTTAATAAGAATTACTTTTAGTAGAGAATGGCTTCCAATAAATTAAAAGAATCGATAACAAATTTGTAAAGACTGTTACCTTTTTAATTTTTATTTCTGATTGCACGACTTGGCAAAGAACTGGAATATTTGTGATGTTGACTCTTCCCCAAGTTAGAAAGATTTAATTCATAATATATTTCCCAGTTAATTTCTCAAAAATGTTGTCTTGACAAATATTTATTTTAAGAAAACGCCTATACTCATTTTATTATAAATAGTAAATGTTTTTCGTTCAGCATTGTTCTTAAGAAGTATAAATCATATATAAATATACGGGACAAAACTAGAAGCTGTAAAATGGTTGACATCCTATGGTTCTCAAAGATTTAAAAAAATTAATAATCACTTACAGTAAGTGCAACAGTTTTAAGAGATTAAAGAATGGCTTTTAATACATTGGAAGGAACATTAACAAATATGTAAAGAATGTTACCTTTGTTTCTTCTTTCTGCTTTCTTGTTAATATCTTGATAAATTGATTGAATGACTTGGCAAAAAACTGGGAGGGCTTGCCAGAAGTTCATCACCCTGTACAATTTTAAATATCCGTATGAATAACAATCAATTTTTTTTTGTAGATTTAACACTTTAAAAACTGGCTTTTGATACATCGCAAGGTAGAAAAACAAATGCGTAAAGACCTTTCTTTCCGTGCAGGTCTTCATGCAGGACTTGGCACAGAACTGAACGATCTCACCACAAGTTGAGCAGGCAAGAAGTGTTTTCAAACTGTAGAAAATAAATATCCGTTTGATTAACATTTTCTTCTGAGACTTTAACACTTACAAAACGTCTAAGATCCATAAATATGCTGGACATCTCTTTACTAAACACGTTATTTTCGTGTATATATAATTAAATGTGTTTTTATAAAATTACATTTAATATGTGGAATGGTCTTGTTCCAAGTTAGAAGAAAAGCCAAAACATAATAATGTTTTCCCCTGTTATTTAAAAAAAACATTGTCTTTAAAAACATTAAATCTAAGATAGCTTATATTATTTTGTAATGTTTGGGCTGGTAAGAACCCCGAGGATCGAAATGCATACCAGTGAACGCCCTACCTCTCACTGTTTAGTTAACCCACCCAGAACGTCTACCAATTTTGCAAAACAAGTGTTAATAATTTAGGTTATTGTACAGAAAAGCTTTAGTGGTAAAGGACAGCAAACATATTTTAGGTTTCTGTTTACCAATTAAAAATCATTTGTATTAACAAAAAGTAATTAGATATCAATTCTTAGTAATCTTGGTATCTTAGTATCTTGGTTATTTCGATAGAAATAATATCAATAAACAGTCCAGAGGCTGCATATACTATGAAGTAATTCGAGACTTTACCTTGTGCTCGTACTTATAAGTTAACCAAAACTGATAACAAATCCTACATCTAAAACATATAAATAATTGAAAACTGTTATTACAATTGATATAATTCGCTTTTGGACCAAACCTTTTTTGAGAATATAATCTTTTATTAGTAAGTTTGTTTATGGCGGCTACCAGCTAAATGGAAAGTTTTTCGACCTATCTTTTTATAAAATTGGTTGTTCAAAGTGGTAAGTACTACCAGCCTCAGAAGTTTGTAATCGCCCTTTCTGAACACCTTGCATATATCGGTCGTTGGTATATTTAAACGTTCGCCTAGGTCGGCAATGCAGTACGTCTGCCGCAAATAGTTCCAGTTGTGCCCGCAAGGTAGAGCTTGCAGAGCTTACTTTAATCTGAAAACTTAAGTCTTTGTGTGTAAACGGATGTTAACAACAATTTTGATGACAATAAAATAAATGTTTGGTTGTATTATAAAATATAAAATG
This sequence comes from Allygus modestus, assembly GCA_963675035.1. Classification (NCBI taxonomy): domain Eukaryota; kingdom Metazoa; phylum Arthropoda; class Insecta; order Hemiptera; family Cicadellidae; genus Allygus; species Allygus modestus. The sequence continues at coordinate 335,071,513 of OY776112.1, read as the reverse complement.
TTAGGAAACATTTGTAACACTTTTTAAGGCAATACGTTCTATGGTTTTAGTGACAAGTGTCGGTAAAATATAGCCTTTCCCTTAAATGTTTACGAGATTGCTTAAAGACTACCCCATGAATTATCATTAACGCTATTTCATTTCTTCCACATCCACATCCCACCGTCCGTTGTGAGAGATACTCGTAGCGGGCAAAATTTGAAGCCACCGCCTCATTGTGGTGGCTAATTATTACTAAAGTTATTATTGCTTCTGCCATTTGGTGGTTTAGAGATAGTAAAATTGTATCGAAATATTAATTATGGACTTTTAATAATATAGTACCTGGGGGGCCGAGCTTTGCTCGGGGGAAGGTCAGTCAGTTTGTTTAGATGACTTGGAGTAATATTTCACCACTTCCCCCTACTGATAATCAGATTTGTATTATTCATTAGCCTCTTTTCTACATTTTTAAGGTCCCTCCAGTTGTTATTTATAGTTCAATGTCCCTTTGATTTATTTTACTACTCTATATATGTAATCTTTACTCAAATCTGTTAATCTCTGCTCTCAGGAAACCACATGTAAATAATCATAAACAACATGAGTATTACTTAGGCAGTGGTCCTGGTTGATTATGAACAGCTGTCACAATTCTTTTGTTTTGATTTGAAACTCCATAAGCCCAATGTTAATTTTTTGAACTTTTCATTTTAGTTTTTTTACATTATTTGATTTGTCTTGGGGATGAGGCCTGTCTAGAACTTATTTTTATCCCAGAAATTAGTTATTTCGAACATTTGAAGGAAATCGTTGGAGCAGTTTTTGAGATCCGTGTCGCAAGCAAGCAAGCAAGCAAGCAAACCTTACTCATATTAGAGTATAGGATAAATTGATAAAACTTGGTATGTTGCTTCATCTGGAGGAGATCCATTGGTATTTGCATAAAAACCACATATTGTGGTCCTTGATACAGCAAACCTGCATACTCAGTCTTAATGTTTTTCTTATGGGGAATAAATAAAATGTCATATCTTGCTTATTTATTAATATGCTTTGATTAAAGTTAGTAAGTGGCTTCATGACTTATTGAAGTGCCATTTGAAATTCGCTGATTATGCAGGTTTGCTGCAACGGGGGTATTGTTTTATTTTCCTCAGCATGTAAGAGTAAAATAAATCAGATTAAGCAGAGTGTTGGAGAAAGGTTAGGGGTTATGGCCCCTTCAAGCAACTAGTACTTACTATTCCTCCCAATAATAACTTGCAATAAGATTGGCGATGACCTGCACGACAGTAGGAGGTAATTTGTATTTAATAAAGGCGGAGTTGGTTTCATTAAAGCTAAGCAATGAGAGTTGAGGAATTAAACCATACAAATTACACTAAATATTTTGTTATTCATGAGTTGTATTTCATAATTGAGTTACAAATTGTATGTAGAAAATATCGTTTGCACTAAAGAAATAATCTGACATTAAAGGCATTGTACAGTAGTACAAATAATGATTGGGAGTTGAATGAAATAGTACAGTTCTTTCATGAATTTAAAATAAAATATAAACATATTCAACTAATTCCCCATTTTCCAAGAAGGACCACACACAGCACCGTTAGCGATAAGATAAGATAACCTCGTTTTATTTATTAGTGAATTTCCTTTGGAAAGTGAACTATTAGCATGACCCGCACGGTGAAACTTAAGCCCGGGACCACCATAGAAGTTCCTAACGTGACCCCTGAACACGTTTTGGGGGGTCGTTCAAAATTGTATATATAGACATATATACATATATATATGTATTTGCACTCTAGCGGTCGCATTTTTTGTCCGATTTACTTAAAGTTTGGTAGGGATGTTCCTTTCTGTAATCAGTTGGACAAGTTCGTTGGGTAAAACAATCGGAAAACTCTAAACCCCTTTTTTTGGGGATTACTCTTTCAAATTTCGAGTTTTTGTGCCCAAAAAGGGTCATATAAGCTCCAGATGTAAGATAAATGCATGTAAAAACATGGGAATTAGAGAGGCGAAAGTTTTAAGCCCTCTATCATCATTATAGCTTAATTATTTACCGAGTTATTAAAGAAAATGTGTACCGACTAAACACAGTGCGTTGTCTTATGGGGGTTTTACACTAGAAAAGCCTGTTATTCCTTTGTTAGAGCACTTTTATCATCCCCAGCAACCTCACGCCTACTTTTAAGCCTGTCTGGACCTTCTCCTAACCTTATAATGCGCAAAATTGTATTCTCAGCTTTGCAAGTACATGAAACCAGGAGTATCAGAATAGCCAAAAAATCACTGTTTTCAAATTATAATAAAAATTGGAATAAATGTATGTTTTACACTGATTTTGAGTTTTAAAAGTTTTTATGTGGAAATTCACTTCCCTCACGTCAGCGTGCTGCGTGCAAACTCGTTTATTTTTGTATTTATTCATACAATAAGCAGATAATGTTTGTATGGAATACCAGGAATTGAGATATCTCTTGAATTCATACAAACGTTATCCGCACATTGAATGAAATGAATTACTAAATTTAATAAATTACTTCATTTTTCTATAGTGATTATTTTACTTAAATTTACAGATTGAACAGAAGATTTAAATCCAGTTTTAAGGCAGCATGATGATTAATTATTACTACCCTGGAGCCGTATTTGTTAATTATATTTAAATTTAAGGAATTAACAAGATTTATACTGTACATTTGTTATTATTTTTGATTTAAACCTTATAGCATAGAGTTTGTTAGGTAAAGTAATTGTGTATAGCTTAATCAATGTAATGTATACAAAAATATAGAATATAAAGTTGCGTACACATTGGCGAAGTTGTTCCTCTGGTGCCTCAGTGCGGTGTCCATGGTACTGTGTGCGATACCATTTCTTTCTTTCTCGCCTTGATATTAGAGCCTAATTAAACTGCTCGTCCAAAAACGAGCAGCTTTATTTATGTCTTTATGATAGCAGCTAGTTTTGTATAAAGACACCATTGTCGTTTGCCAAATAAAGAGATATACACACATACTAACTATGACATGTTATCTTCATTAAAATTACATACTAAACACATTCAATTTAGAAAGTAATTAAATGATTGATTTGGGGTAAAGGGATTAGTTCTAGCCCGATGAAAAGTGACCGTGTGCGCAAACCGACTAACTCATCTGGGGGCCATAAACCTAACCCTGGTAAAAAACCTGACCGCTGTGCGCAAAACAGGTATCCCCCTCGGTGGCATTTCTTTTTACATTTTATATTCTTTATAAAGTCTTATAATTTTTGATAGTTTATAGGGTGACAGGTAGCCTGCCTAGCCATTGTTTGGTGGTCCGTCACTGCGCATGCGGGATTGAAGGATCGTTGAAATGCCATCCGAGATTGCCCAATCTGCAGGATAACTAATCACAACAAAATGTAATTGTTTCAACATTTAAATTCCAATACCATAGCGTTTGTAAGGCAAAGTTTTCCGTGGTGATTTTTTTGTTCCTCACAAGACTGTCTCTGAATAAGAATTCACCCGTGGACCATAACATCGTGGACTACACCACAATAATGCCCCAACCTCCACTTCAGAGCACGTTTCTGGCTCACGGCGACTCAGAGCGAAGACAATGATTTATTCTCGGTCTTGTCGCTACCGGGGGAGGACGAAGCCGTCGGACGGCAACAATAAGAGTGTGGTGGAGGGGGACAACAATAGCCGGAGGGGGAGGGGGAGCCAGTGCCACCTAGCGCGATTGTTGCCAGTGCGTGGTTGGCCACCGCGGCGCGCGTTTGATAGTTGTGAAGCGTTTTGTGACTCGAGTGCCCATCTGGATACTGAACGTTCTTTTCCGTGAGTATTCAATTTGTAGATAACGATATGTTTATTTTAATTAGAAGCTTTTGTATTTTACGTCTCAACAAAAGTTTTCCTACCACATTACCTATCTATTGTTTATTTTAGTAAGTTAACAAAAAGTTATTATTTTAGCGAATTTCCCCTATAGGGAAGAAGCTATTACCGTAGGTCTCATGGTAAGACTTAAGCCCGAGACCATGATAATTTTTCGTTTTGAGGTCCCCAGATGCCAAAAACACCATTCGTTCAAATTTGTATATATGTGTATATATATATATGTGTGTGTGTGTGTGTGTGTGTGTGTCCGTAAGCACGATAACTCTCGTAAAAGAGGTCCGATCTTAATGAAATTTGGTACAAACGTGTAAAGTACCATTTATTTGAACGAGTTCGAAAACCAGACAAATCGCACTATCCGAAGGGGGGTTTTGGGGGGTTGTGTACCCCAAAAATGGGTTTTTTGGAGTTTTCACATGTAATAATCATTTAAATCAAATTTTAATTCATACCATTGGATTCAGCTTAAAAGAACAAACAATTTGGTATTTTGATCATTGCTCTACGTCAATTGGTTACTGAGATATTGAAAGCACTAATCACAGTACGTTGTCCAATGTTATTCTTATGGAGAAAAAGAAAAATTTTATATCTCGGTTGTTTATGAACATAAACTGACGAAACTTGGTATATCGCTTCATCTGGTTGTGGTTTGTTGTTGTTTGTACAAGAAACTACTTTTTCGCCTATGGTTCCCGTAACAGAAACCTAGGTACTCGGTCCCCATGTTATTCTTATGGAGAATAATAAATATGTTATATATCGCTTATTTATGAATGTATATGAATTAAACTTAGTATGTGAGTAGGGGGCATTATGCCCCCTACTTATGTGACTTCACTTAGATGTGTTCTATTGATATTTGTATAAAAACCCATTATTTTGTGTTCCTTGTTGCAGCAAACCTGCATACTCATCCCTAATGTTATTCTAATGGAGAATAATGAATATTTTAAATATCGCTTATTTATGAATATATTTCTTATGAATTCTGGTAAGAGGCATAATGTGTTATTAAGACATATTGACATTCATTGGAAATTCGCTGAGTACGCAGGTTTGCTGCGACGGGGGTATTTAGATATTCAAACCTAAAAGTTATCAGGAATAACGAATGCAGTTCTTTTATAATTAAACATTTAAGATTTTTCTTCAAGAAAAATTGGTCTCATAAGTTTGCACCTATATAATATTTGTGTCTTATTTACTCGCGTGAATTCTTTTATTGACCGCTTAAACATCCATAAATCTACAGTATAACTTAAATAGCGAACCTGTGAGTAACATTTTCTGATTTCATGAAGAGCTGAACGACAGTCAAACACAGACAATAGTTGTCTGTAAAAGTGAGCAAATATAATAGTAAATTGTTTATGTAAACATTTTTGAATAAACTAATAGGCGGAAAATAGTAAGCGTACCGTAAACAGTTACTTATCTTTTAAAATTAAAGGAATAGTTCACAGAATTCGTACTGACTCTGATACCAATCAATAAGTATCCTCTGTTGGCCACCCTAATTATCTCTAGAGGGGTGAAGGGTGCATATTTCCTCCGTGCAATCCCCTTCCTTACCGCCTCCTTTATCGCGGTTTCATGTTTGCGCTGTAGGGGAATCACAACATTTGATAACCCTAAGGAAAATGCTAAATACCCCCGTCGCAGCAAACCTAACCAATTTCCAATGCATATAAATGTGACTCACTACCACATAGAGCTATTTACCAAGTTTCACAAAAATACATCCATAAATAAGTGATATATAGCATTTTGTTTATTCTCCATAAGAATAACATTAGGGTTGAGGACGCAGGTTTGCTGCAACGAAGAAGATAAGTAATGTGTTTTTTGCAATTATCAATACAACTGAACCAAGTGAAGCTACATACCAAGTAATGTTAATGTAGGTTCATAATTAAGGGAGATATACAACTTTACTTATTCTCCATATGAATAACATGGGGGCCGAGTATGCAGGTTTGCTGCTACGGGGACTATCAACAAACAACTTGTTTTTTGTGCTAATATCAATATACCACAATTAGGTGAAGCCACATACCAAGTTTTATCCATATACATTCATAAATAATCGAGATATAGAATTTTATTTATTCTCCATAAAGATAACATTGGACAACGTACCGGTACTGTGTTTAGCACTTTGAATATCTCTGCAACGGTTGGACGTAGAACAACGATTAAAACACCAAAATGTTTGTTTTGTTGATCTTAACACATTAATAAACAGAAATTTGAAGTTTTTAGTAAAACTATCTGAGAAAAATCTAAAAACCTTTTTCCCATAAGATTAACATGGGACACGTTTTTTTTTGGATTTTCTCCGCAACCACTTAATCTAGGTTAATGATTAAAAATACTAAATTATTTATTTTTTTAAGCTCTATAAAATGGATATAACAAAAATTGAGTGTTTTTAACATTTTGGGGTCAAATTTGCAAAAAACCTATTTTTGGAAAATTGTAAACCCCCATAAAATCCCCTTCCCATGGTGCGATCGATCTGGTTTTCGAACTTAAAGTCATAAATGCTACTCTCCACATTTGTGCCAAATTTCATCAAAATCGGGTGTTTCTTTCAAAAGTTATCGCGGTAACGGACACACACACACACACACACACACACACATACACATATATATATATATATATATATATATATATATATATATATATATATACACATAAATATAAATTTGAACGAATAGTGTTTTTGGCATCTGGGGACCTCAAAACGAAAAGTTATCATGGTCTCGGGCTTAAGTCTTGCCATGCCACCTACGGTAATAGCTTCTTCCCTATAGGGGAAATTCGCTAAAAGGGATTCGAATATTTTTTGACATAGATAGGTACAATGATTGGTTAATCTAACTTGTTCGTCTGGTAACTTTGGAGTGCATTACAACATAAATATAAACGCAATTTTACCATTACCAATTACCAGTAATAATAACAATAACAATAATAACAATACTTTATTGAAATAACAACTACAAATGTGTATCAATGTTGAAAAAAAACAGAAATTTATAAAATTGTTTAACTACATAGTTAATTAATATGTAGTAAACTAATAAAATTAATTAATAAATAATATAAATATTATAAAAATAAAAAAACAAGAATAGAGTCTCAGAAATGTCAGAGCCTTTTAGAATGTCTTTTGAATATTAATTTCAATCAGTTTATATATATTATTAATTATTTCATAGTAAAGAATGGTCCATGTATTTAGAGCTTGATAAAATGTTTTGTTTTTTGTTATTAAAAATTGTTTATTTTTTTATGTATTTGAGTTGTTTTGAAATGTTATACATTTAGGTAATTTATTTAAAAAGGTCATACCTGCTTGTGATGGAAGATTTGAAAAAAGATTTAGTCGATGTTGTTGTGGCCGTGAGAGTTTAGAATTTCTAGTATCATAATTATGAATATCCTTTCCTAAAATTTTTTTACATTAACATTTGGAATATAATATTGTTTGAAATACCGGTTGTCCCAGGAAGAGGTCGCTATTTTGTAATTAATATACCAGACGAATCGAACACATTACAAACTTGAAACTCTACAGTTATAATAAATACATATGTAAAAAAATAGCCCCGAGTCTCATTTGATTCTGATTAGTCGGAACAAAATGGCGGGACATCAAAATAATAATGGGTTTTCGTTAAAGTAATTTTATTTGCAAAACCATTTCAAATTAATTCTTGATTTTTTACAATGTTATTAAGTACTAAATAAAATTAAAGAAATTAAAGAGATTGGAAAGTGGTAAATCATAAATGAAATTAATTTGATTCATAACCCTTCATTCAAACTGATGTCCATCAATCACTATGCACTGATGGCAACGAAACAAAAATGAGTTATAAGCGTTTTTGAAAAATTGCCGAGGTATCAGTATCAACAACAGTTCCTCTTCAATCAGCCTCATTAATTCATCATCTGTCGAAATGTTCTGAGTATAAACCTTTTCCTACAATAAGCCCCATAGGACATTGCGACAGACGTTGAATTGATGAGGTCGATTGAAGAGGAACTGTTGTTAATATCTCGGCATTTTTTCAAAAACGCTTATGACTCATTTTTGTTTTGTCGTTTACCTGCAGAAATCGTTTCCTAAGTTCAAGGCATACTTTTTCTTATTTTGGGATTCATTTTAGTTAGTAATAATAAAGCATACTTTATTATTTTTCCAAATAGACCTACACAGCATCAAATTAAAAACTTAACAAAGTTTCCGCAGCATTGCTTATCAAACGCAGTTCAATGCCAGCGGAAATGGTTTGAGATTAAACTTTAAATGGAGAGGAAGTTTGGTTATGATTACGAATTGAGATTATGCATCATATTGACTTTAAAATTTAACAGTTTTAACTAAAATAAATTCAGCCTACAGATAGAATTTTGAAATATCAGTACACGATCGTAGTTAAATCTCAAGAAGTTTTTTTGGTATTTTTACCTTCTGTCCCCGTTTGGTCAATGTCAATGATCTTTTTAGTGAATTTCCTATGGAGAAGTGAACTATTAGCATGACCCGCACGGTAAAACCTAAGCCCGGGACCCCCATAGAAGTTCCTAACGTGACCCCCATAGCAGTTCCTAACGTGACCCCCTGAACACTTTTTTTTGGGGGGGGTCGCTAACAACTATATATATACACATCCGCACATACATCTATATATATATATATATGTGTGTGTTCGCACTCTAGCAGTCGCAATTGTTGTCCGATTTACTTAAAATTTGGTAAGAACCTTCCCTTCTGTAAACGGTTAGACAACTTCGTTGGGCAATACAATCGGACAACTCTAACCCCCTTTCTTGGAGATTTAAAATTTTCAAAATAAGAGTCTTTGGGCTCAAAAACAGTCGGAAAAGCTCCGAATGTTAAATTATTGCATATTAAGTTGTTGTACGTAAAATACTAAAACATGTAAGCGCTCCTTCATCATTATAGCACAATTATTTACCAAGTTATTAAAGAAAATGTTAATTGTCTTAACACAGTACGTTGTCTTACGGGGATTTTACACTGGAAAAGGCTGTTTTCCCTATTTTGATGTAGTTTTTTCACCCCCATAGCAACTAGTTATCCTGACTATACCTCCTGCTAACTTTACAACATTGGCATCCTAATAGTGAATTTAAATATAACCAGGAGCATCAGAACAACAAAAAAATAACATTTTTCAATTTTCCAAAACAATGTTACCAGTGTTGTTTTATACCCTTTATTAGATTTTTTCAAAGCTTTTAATGCGGAAATTTACTTCCCTCACGTCAGCATGCTGCGTGCGAACTCGTTTAAGTTTATAAGTTGGACGTTTATCAAAATGCATATTTGTTAAATGACAATAAACAGATTTTATTTTATTTTATTAACTTCCTCAGAGCATTATCCGATCTTGCTGATTATGGCTCATTTTAAAGAGCAAAACAATACCTAATCGGTTTTAGTGAGCAAAACTTCTATTTAATTAATATAACAGTTCAAACAAATTTCAAAGTAGGCCTAGTGAATATTTACAATTTTATACGGGTGAACTATTTTTTATTTGTCATATAAAAATTCTGCTCACTGAAATCGCTAGGTAGATGTTTATCCTCTTTAAAAAAAACCCGTTGCAGCAAACCTGCATACTCAGCGAATTTCAAATGGTACTTCACTAAGTCATGAAGCCACTTACCAACTTTAATCAAATCATATTAAGTACCTGGGGGGCCGAGCTTTGCTCGGGGAAGGCCAGTCAGTTTGTTTAGATAACTTGGAGTATATTTCACCACTTCCCCCTACTGATAATCAGATTTGTATAACTCATTTGCCTCTTTTCTACATTCTTAAGGTCACTCCAGTTGTTATTTATAGCTCAATGTCCCTTTGATTTATTTTACTACTCTATATATGTAATCTTCACTAAAATCGTTTAATCTTTGCTCTCAGGAAACCACATGCTAATAAACATAAACAACATGAGTATTACTTTGACAGTTCCCTGGTTGATTATGAACAGCTGTTACAATTCTTTTGTTTTGATTTGAAACTCCATAAGCCCAATGTTAATTTTTTGAACTTTTCATTTTAGTTTTTTTACATTAGCCTATTTGATTTTTCCTGGGGATGAGGCCTGTCTAGAACTTATTTTTACCCCAGAAATTAGTTATTTCCAACATTTGAAGGAAATCGTTGGAGCCGTTTTTGAGATCCGTGTCGCAAGCAAGCATGCAAGCAAGCAAGCAAACCTTACTCATATTAGAGTATAGGATAAATAAGCGAGATATGACATTTTATTTATTCCCCATAATAAAAATATTAGGACTGAGTATGCAAGTTTGCTGCATCAAGGACCACAAAATCTGTTTTTATGCAAATGCCAATGGATCACCTCCAGATGAAGCATCATACCAAGTTTTATAAATTTATGTTCATAAACAAGCAAGATATCACATGTTTATTATTCTCCATAAGAATAACATTATAGCTGCTGAGTATGCGGGTTTGCTGCCATGGGGACCACAAAAAATGAGTTTTGTATGCAAATAGCATTAAAACCCAACCATATAAAGCCACATACCAAGTTTCATAAAAAGCGAGATATACAATTTTACTTATTCTCCATAAGATTAACATTGGACAACGTACTGTGTTTTGCACTCTCAATATCTCGGTAACCAATTGACGTAGAGCGATGATCAAAATACCAAATTTTTTAAGCTGAATTTAATGGTGTGAATCAAAAATTTGGGTTTAAAAAGAATTATATGTAAAAAATTCAAAAAACCCATTTTTGGGGTACAAAACCCCCCTTTTCCTGTCTGGTTCTCAAACTCATGTAAATAGATGCTGCCTTACACGTTTATACCAAATTTCATCAAGATCGGACCATTTTTACGAAAGTTATCGTGCCTACGGACACACATATATATATATATATATATATATATATATATGTATATGTATATATATATGTACCTGTACCATATATGCAATATATACCTGTATATATAAATATATATATAAATATGTACATATATATGAATTTGATCGAATGGTGTTTTTAGCATCTGGGGGCCTCAAAACGAAAAGTCATCATGGTCCCGGTCCTATGTCTTACAATGCCTACGGTAATAGTTTCTTCCCTATAGGGGAAATTCTCTAAAAAAAAAATCAACGTTGTCGCATGCTCCGTTCGAGAGGGTCACGGGATTTGCAAGTTACCATTGGCCTTATGGGAGAAGCAGGAACAGCGAGACTGGAGTCCCCTCTCAGATTTATTTTAGCCGCAAAATAAATTGCAAGAGTTTTCAAAACATTCTAAATTTCGTCACGTCCTATATCCGGAAAATGAGCAATTTGTAAGCAAATAAAAACACCAACAACAAGAACAAATCGACCCATACGTTTTCGACCGGGGAGTGTCAAATAGTAGTAATTGAGCAACATGCTTATGTAAAATAGGCGAAACCAGGCGTAGGCTGGAAGATGAGGCGTTGTGGCCTCTTGCCTCTTGGCCTTGACCTTGCCTTATCAGCCTTCTGTCGCGTGTCGCCTCGGCGCCAGGCAATCAGGCAACCGAGGCAGCAGTCGATATATCAATCATACACATAGGCGATAGGTGAAACTAAATAGGGTCGGATGAGAGGTATTTACGATGACTCGTGAAAACCTGTTCCCAATAAGGCGAGGATTGTGAAGGACAGTGGCCTTGAGTAAAGTGGTTGGGGTCTTGGGGTCCTTCAAATTTAAATAAGGACACCATCGACGTTTCTTCTGCAGATTTTTTAAACTAACGTCTAACTGCCTAGCTCGGTGTATGTTTAGCGGCAGTCGGTGAGAAAATTAGCACCAATAAGAAGCCGACGCAATTGAGACGTATTTTTGGCGAATATGAATGAATTAGGCCTACTGGATTAGTTTGCAATGAGTCATATTCCTCTGTAACCTTGTTCTTGTTACTGACTAAGACCAACTAACTCTTTAGCGAGGATCATTAATTAATAGCCCAATGACCAATGGCAGCTGGATCCAGTACCGAACCTTCACAACATTCTTAAATCACTACCCTCTCTTTCGCAATTCTGTTGGGCCTGTAATGCAATTTTACTTCAATTAATTTGATTACTTGAATTGGGTTAACAGGAGTAGCCTAAATTTAGTTTTTCGTCATACTACGCGGGAACATATGACTTTCAATATTAAAATGCGGCTGGAAACTTGCTGTTTTCATTTAAAATAACATATGTTCCTTTGTTGTCTTTTCCGATCACTTCTTTTCCGATCACTAAAATTAGCTACATGTTAATCTTATGGTGAAAGCCTATTTTTGCCGGACAGTTCTTTTCCGATCAGTTTTAGAAGTTACAAACGTGACGCAACAGCTGACTTTCTTTGTTGTCAAATTATTGGCCACAGTTAACCTCTCATTGATGTTACACGTGAAAAGCATATTATGGCATTGTGTTTTTGTAATTATATGACTTTTTGTAGTATGACGAAAAGTATTGTTCAATACTCGTCCGAAAAGCTCTTTGCCAGTGCTTGATCTAAATTCCGTGCTCGACTTCGTCTCACACGTAAACACGATCTCGCACTGGCAGAGCGCTTTCCCGGACTAGTAACGAAATATACTATTGTGGTTGTACACGAAAATGTGAATCACTACCCTTGCACTAGATTAAGTGGACGAACAGGTTGTTGAAATCTCTTTATGGTGTTACGACTGTCTCGAACTATACACATTTTAACCGGATAGAATCTATATGTAAATATTTCTTAGTAAAACTACTCCAAAAACAGCGAAATCCTCGTCATGCTTCTGAAAAAAAGAATGCTGTTAAACATATTATATTGTATTGTAAATAATTTATTGTTGGTTGATTTTGATATCATCAATATAATCATAAGATATCAGATGATTATTACGATCACATTTGTTACGTCATCGATTTGTGTTGGATCACAAAGGTCGATAGCACGTCAATGACCGAGTTTGGTTTGATACGCTGAGATGATACTGCGCCGGCGCCGATGATAAGTTATCAGTATTGGTCCTACTGCCGTTATCGACCTCGTTTGGTAAATCTTAGGCATACTTATTATCAAGGATATTTATTACCATTTAATGTTCGAGGCCAGCGAAGCGAGAATCCGTTTGTTATTAAATCTGTATCCTTAATTTTTTTACTTTAGAAGGCCATTTTAAAAACGTATATTATTTTGTTTTTATGCATCCACCTTTGGTTAAAGTTTCCGCAGATATTTTGTCAGTTTTTTTATTGAAACTTGGGCCCAAGCATGGAAATAACGTATTGTAAATATTTATTCTCTCTAAAAACTCTCTTATACGATTAAACTCAGGCGATACCTTAAAATGTTTATAGCAACATAACTACATTTACCGTTTTAACAGTTTAAAGAGAACACAACTGAATCAACTGCTGGTATAGGAGACGGAACTAATGCTGTACTTGAAAAGTGTCAACAGCTGTTTGTGAAAAGATGACGTCACGGACGCCATGTGCTGACAGTGCGACAGTATGTTGGAACTGTGAGTCATCTTTTATGAGACGGAAGCCCTATGGCGGTAGGTATGATCAAATATAAAAAAATTACATTGTGTGAATTATCTTTTTTAGCAACAAATAAAAATAAAACATTTCGCAATTGTCGTGATGCGAGTTGTTATTTGTAATGAACAAGATTTTAGAAAAGAATAAACCCGAAATTCTTGTCCCGTGCTCTTGAAAATCATCAAAGATAATTGAACGCTGCATTACAGGTTATTAAATTTCCAATCGGCTTGTAATCTTCGTACGAAACCAGTTTGAAGTTCCAACCAATATCACGTAGCATTTTCTCCGAGCTAAATTTTACTGCGCTTTAAAATTGCAGCGTCTTCAGAAACACCCGTTAACCACTGTTAACCGTCTTGTTTACAAGATAAATGAACCAAGTAAATGTTGTTTCACCAGCCTTAGAGGGGGCTCTAGTTGTCCTCTGCTCCTACCTGTTTCTCTATAAGACCATGATAACTTGATAACTTTCAAATCCGGGTACTCATTAACGGATAATCCGAAATTATTTATGGTTCATTTTATAGAAAAACGAGTTCGCACGCAGCACGCTGACGTGAGGGAAGTGAATTTCCACATTCAAAACTTTAAAAACTCAAAACCAGAGTAAAAAATACATTTATTGAAATTTTATTAAAATCTGAAAACATTGATTTTTTGGCTGTTCTGATGCTCCTGGTTTTATTTACCTGCAATGCTAGGAATACAATGTTGCACATTATAAGGTTAGGAGAAGGTCCAGTCAGGCTTGAAAGTAGGCGCGAGGTTGCTGGGGATGATACAAATACACCAACAAATGAATAACATGCTTTTCTAATGTAAAACCCCATAAAACAACGTACTGTGTTTAGCCGATATACATTTTATTTAATAAATCGGTAAATATTTATGTTAGAATGACGAGAGAGGGCTTAAAACTTTTGCTTCACTAATTCCCATCTTAATGCATGCATTGATTTTACGTCCGGGAATTTTCTGACCCTTTTTGGGCCCAAAAACTCGAAATTTGAAAGAATAATCCCCAAAAAATGGGTTTAGAGTTTTTCGATTGATTTGCCCAACGAACTTGTCCAACTGATTATAGAAAGGAACGTTCCTACCAAACCTCTTACCAAAACGTGTTCAGGGGGACACGTTAGGAACTTCTATGGTGGTCCCGGGCTTGTGTTTCACCGTGCGGGTCATGCTAATAGCTCTCCATAGGAAATTCACTAACAGTACCTAGCGATTTTAGTGAAGAATTTCGATATCACAAACTGATCACTCATAAAAGAATAGTAAACACTGAGTGTTGCTGAATGAATTGAACGATTACTATTCGTGATATCAAAGGTTTACTCGCTGAAATCGCGAGGTATTTTGTTCCTCTTTGAAATTAGCCATGCGTTAACAACATTGAATAACCCTTTAGGTGGGTTGGGACTTAAAACTTAAATTCGGTCTTATGTAGGATGCCGGTAGACACGCCAGATGTTTCGTGTCTGGAGCCTACTCTTACAGAGAGCAATGAGATTCTGTTCTCAGTAGCTTATTTTACAAACCATCCGCAGCTGTACACCATTGTCCGATGGGGATGGGTAGAATGGTAGAATGATGAACAGCGTAATACTCACAATAACCAATCACAAAGATGGGGACACCCAGCACAGACGCCCTACCCTAGAACAGTGACTCATAGTGAAACAATGAAGACGTGTGGGTTCTGGTGGAAGACTTATAGGTGCAGATGTGTCTTTAGCCAGGAACGTTTCTACAACAAAATATTCTGGGAGGGGGGAATCTAAAATTTCCCAGCAAGTTTTACAAGGTTTCCCAACTTACCGTGTAGGAGGGGGGTGGGGGAGGAGTATCAGGCAAACAGTTTAAAGGTGTTCTTAGCGATTTTTCCTTTTTCATGCTATTATTGCCAAATATCAATAATAATGATAGGAGACACGTTCATAAAAATATAAATACTACAGTTTATATTTAGAAATCAAGGTTACCGTAATCGGACTCTTATTAATCGAGTTATATCCGGATTTATAATTTAAATAGCTCTTATCGGTGTGTTCCACGTTCCACTTGAGTTTTCAGTTCGACCTTCGGACATCCACTCCTACTGATGTTATGCACGCACCAAGCGGCCAACTGTAGTTCCAACATTTAAATTGAATCGTTCCTGTTGTTAATTTTGATACTTGGCAATAAAGATATTATGTTCGATTTAAACCAAAATCCCCCTTACAACCCCTATACCCCAACCCCTATAACCCCCCCTACAACCCTATATAACATGACAAGGAAACACAATATTTGAGGGGGCTCCAATCTCGAAAGATTTTTCATTTCTACCTGCTTCTACCATAAGACCCTTCTCTTAACTGTCAAGTCCTTCTCGGAAAATTGTCCAAAATCACTATGTCTCTTTTTAATTAACAAACAAATCTATCATTAGCTTCAGTAACCATAATTTCTATATTAGGTATAGTTAGTCAACACATACAAATTCTGAAATATAGAATATCACAAATTCTTGAATATAAAATATCACATATTCAAATATATAGAATATTTGTATATAAGCAGAGGGACTTCAACCTCCTCAACAGATTTCCGATAACGTTGATTTATGGCTAATTTTAAAGAACAAAGCAATATCTAGCGATTTCAGTGGGCATAATTTCCTTATCACAAATAATTATTGTTCAAAACATATTAATTATTCACAATTTTTTGTATTGATGAACTATTTGTGATATTAACATTCTGCTCGCTAAAATCAATAGGATTTTGTTGGTCTTTAAAATGGCCGATACATCAACGATATCGTAATACGTTTGTCATCCTCTGACCAGTGTACCAACTTTTGAACTTAAGATATCTAGCGAATATTGTTGAAGAGTGTCGTCTCCAGTAACACCAATTGGCCTCGGTTAAGACTATAGACTGTCATGTTAAAAACTAAGCGCAGGGCCGAAATTAAGCATAGGTTACTTAGCGCGCCTTGAGGCCCGCACCACACAGATCCCCATTCAAAAGCCTGATACAATCAAGAAAAAAAGGTCACCAACAAGGCCCGCACCAGTGGTTGAGCCTAGGAGCCTACGGCTCCTGAATCTGGCCCTGACTAAGCACTAAGATTACTTAAACTGGCATTATTTCGGGTGTACAGATCAATTTCCGGGTAATCATCTGGCAATTTCCAAGAAATTACCCGGTTTTCGGCTATTTGAAGCTCGCGCGGGATTTTGTGGGGATTAATACCGTATAACCGGGTAAAAGCGGGGATTTTATAGGTAGTTTGCGGGTAAAATAGCAAACTCAGTCTGGCATCACTGAAGGTAGAACGCAAAGGTGTCAGAAATGAAGAAGATTGAGGAAGACTGCAGGGCTGCACACCCGACGCGCAAAACGAAAATATTCTCCAACGGCGTTATACGAGAGTTGTTTTTGGAATTTGAAATTTGCAAATATTGAAAACAAAAATGAGTACAGCTAGTACAGCGACAGACAGCGTCACACTATTACCCATTAATTAAACATTTTTTGAGTCCAAGGGGGGCTGGCTGGATCCGCCAATGTAACCGTATCCGTTGGAGAGTTGACATTGAAAGTTAACATTGGTCTTGTGGGAGAAGCAGGAAGACACAGAGGACTGGATTTCACCCGGAGTCAGTTGTGAATACAACACCGAAGAGCACATTCTCCATCCATTCAAGAGGAGCTACCCCAGGTGGATGTGCCAAGATCGCAGCAAATCCCCATGACAAAGAGACACAGAGATAACCTCAACTCTGTCTGGCGACTATTTATAAAGGTCGGTGCATCGTCAACGTCGCGCCGACATCTGCCAGACATCTCCGCGACATCAGATAACCTGGGAGATGAATAGCTTACACGTCTGCGAGGAACATGACTGGAGTTGAAAAAGTCTCATGTAATATAATTTCTTTGTCTGCAATGCAACGTTTGAGGTTGTGCGGAAAATTAGTTTTTTGTCTTGTTACGAAAAATATAGCGTTTTCAGCACTTGTAAATGTTGTATTGGTAACTTGGTGGTTCCTTAAATAAATTGTTTTAGTATTTCCTACGGATAGTGAAGTAAATCAGCTGTTCATAGTCAAAGTTTATAAAATAATTTGTCTATAAACACAAAATATTCACTGCAAAAACCGGTAATTAGATAATGATAGTGACATGTTGTCATACAGTAAATAACGGAGTTTTTTTAAAGATTTGTTATGTCATTTAAGACATTTTTTCCGATATTTTCCATCACTGTTTAGAGAACAACACTGACCAGAGCGCATGATGGAAAATGTCCGCAATGATTTAATTTTTGCATAACATAGTCTTACCATCAAAAACAGTGGATGTCATATAAATATAATTGTTCTTATGTTTGTTCGTTTGTTGTTCGATAGCATTTAAACGTTTGAACGGATCTCTGATGATTTTGATTAGTCGATAGGCTATGGTTGGCGCGCAGTAGAACACCTGATAATCTTGTTTTTTGTTTGTCTTTAAGAATCCCAATAAAGCAAATATTAAATTTCGAAGCCCGTCCCTCCTCAACGGATGATCCGAAATCGGTTGTTTATTGTTGTATTAAAGAGAAAAAGAAATACCTAGCGATTTCAGTGAACAGCATTTCAAAATCACAAATAGTTCACCCAAAAACCTATTGAATATTTTGGATTGTTATTTACCTATTACTATTTGTGATAAGGAACGTTTTGCTCACTAAAATCGCTATTTTATTTTTTGCTCTTCGCTTCATAAATCAAGGTCTTACAAGTTAACACTGGCCATAGGGGGATTGAGGTAGAAACAAAAAAAATTTCCTGGTTGGAGCCCACTCTGAAAGAAAATTTTATTCACGCTACGAAAATTTGGCTATGACTTTATTGGAATTTAGTAGAACATAATTGCAGATTTAGTTTGAAATGTGGTTCACAAGTGTTGGTGCTTGCTGTAGAACACCATACAGTTGTCTCCCTGACACGCGTGGGCTCAGGAGGGTGCCACCCTTATCATGCCCCCGCAGGGGTTTCATTGCTCTAATTTATTAACCAATGGAATTAGTTTTCGTGATCTGTCCCTCCATCGATTGATTCTGTATGCAAAGATACACAATAAATGTCAGAGCTCTTTTCAAAGTCAGATCGTTGGTTAAAATACTATTGGCACCTAGCATTTAATAATAATTTATAATTTTATCCTTGATATGTAGATAGTACAAGGAATAATAAATATACTACGTGGTTGTAGCCAATAAGTTAAGCCAAACTTTTACGGTAAAAAAGTTTGTTTCCCTATACTTGTTTCAGTACAGCTAAATATTATTATTTTGTTATCATTGAATATATACTTGCATAACATGTTCTAATTTAAATACCGATATGTGTCTATTTCTGATTAAGTATATAAAAAATATTTAAAGCTTTAAAGCTCGTCGTCCGTACAAGGGGTAATAACATGCTAGTTTTTGCAGGATTTTGTTTAATTAAAAATTGGGATACTAAAAAAGATTACAATCATATTAGTGACATGATGATGTGTCGTTCTTGAAACGTGCGTTCACATTAGTATTTCTAATGTCATAATCATCATCATCATTGTTGCGGATTAGGAAACCCCAGCATTGCTGCTAGGCACATCTTCCACAAGCTGTAATATTGCGCAGGTTACCGGAAGGATATGATATAGCAGAAAAGGAAAGGGTGGGATGGGACGGCAGCCAAATCGACCCTTCAGAGGCCCAACTCCCTTGCCCCTGTGATAGCTGGTATGGGGCTTTCAAACAGGCGACCCGCATTCTGCCTTTCAACTAGTCATCTCAACTGACAGGGTATCCATGTACAACAGCCAGGGACCATCCATTCTCAGGTTGGCAGGTTGGGGAGCAAACCCTGAGATTCCGTCCCTAGCCGCTGCAAATGGAGGGACCAAAGGTGAAAGGAAAGTTTGTCATAATGGACAGCCAAAAGACTTACCATATGTAATGACAACTTCAATTGCTGTACCCAATTTCAGCCTCAAAACTGGTATAGACCAGTTTTAAGGTAGTCCTGGGACATTTCTAATGTATGAACAATAATAAGTATTTTTGTGTTATTTGGTTCTTTGTTAAAGGTTTTTATTTTGTGGGTGTTTTGAGTCAATTTTCATCACTACTACTGACTTGTAAAAACCAAGTTGTCACACCTACGTTATTCATATTTCGTGTAAACGTGGCTCCAGCTTCATTCCCGGACGCAAAGCTGCTTCCCAGTCTGACTCCTCGTTTGACCTTCAACCTCGCGCGTTCGTCATCGCTGAAACAACTTTCCTTGGAAGCAACAAAAAATTAAATCCCTTGTTTTGTTGCAGCCGCTTACTATCGGTTATTAGGAGTCGAACCATTTGTCTTTGGCTTTGGCTAGAATCGTTTCTAAACATTTCGTTTGATTTCTTTGCTACCCAAACAATTCTAAAATTACCAAAATTGTCTATGATACTCATTTTTTATCCTTGATAAAGAGCGTTTAAAGAGAGATTTAAGAGCGTTGTAGAAGTAAATGTGCAATATAACTTATAGCGTCTATAAAGGGGTGGTGGTATTGCTGTATTACTCTCAACAAATCCTTGACCTGTACAATAAAGAACGGAGTTATCGAAGAGAAAGAGAGAGAGAGATAGATATACCCTAGGAGTCGGTACCGACTACCGACCATCGACTCCTACAAGTCGGTACCGCGAGGCCACAGCAGTACACTACCGCCACCTCCGCGTCTGGCCTTGTCTAGCCCTTTGTTGGTGACGTAACCCCCGGCTGATTGTGTTTGTCTGCACGCAACAAAGATCGACACCAACATGGGGAGAAATGCGGACCGTATGCTGTGTCTTACTCGCACAAACATATCTCAAAGGACAGACAAAGGAATCTATAGATTCGTTTCTCTGTGCTAAAAGTCTCAAAATAACTGTTATTACAAATGTGTGGATACAAGACAATATCGCTTTTATGAAACAAAACAAATACCCCCGTAGCAGCAAACCTGCGTACTCAGCGAATTTCCAATGCATATATATGTATCTTAATACCACATAAAGCCACATACCAAGTTTCATCAATATAAATTCATAAATAAACGATTTATGACATTTTAATTATTCTCCATAAGAATAACATGGCGGCTGAGTATGCAGGTTTGCTGAAGCAAGGAGTACAAAAAATGGGGTTTTATACAAATATCGATATAACTCATGTAGGTAAAGCCACATACCAAATTTCATTAATTTATTTTCATAATGAAGGGAGATAACACGTTACTTATTCTCCATAAGAATAACATGGGGCTGAGTACGCAGGTTTGCTGCTACGGGAGCCATTGGTAAAAAATTGTTTTTTTGAGCAAATATCAATGGTCCACAACCAGATGAAGTCGTATACCAAGTTTCGTCAGTATACGTTCATAAATAAGCAAGATATACAATTTTTTCTTTTCCTCCATAAGAATAACATTAGACAACGTACTGTGTTTAGCACTTTCAATATCTCGGTAACCAATTGACGTAGAGAAATGATCAAAATACCAAATTGTGTGTTTTTTTAAGCTGAATTGAATGGGAAAAACTAAAATTTGACTATTTCCAAAATTATATGTAAAAAATTCGAAAAACCCATTTTTGGGGTACAAAACCCCCCCAAAATACCCCTTTGGATAGAGCGATCTGGCTGGTTTTCGAACTTAAAGTCATAAATGTTGCTTTACACGTTTATACCAAATTTCATCAAAATCGGATAATTTTTACGACAGTTATCGTGCTCACGGACACACATATATATATATATATATATATATGTATGTATATATATATATATATATATATATATATATATATACAGTTTCGAACGAATGGTGTTTTTGGGGTCTGGGGACCTCAAAACGAAAAGTTATCATGGTCCCGGGCCTAGGTCTTACCATGCCGACTACGGTAATAGCTTCTTCCCTATAGGGGAAATTCGCTAAAACGAGTTCACACGCAGCACGCTGACGTGAGGGAAGTGAATTTCCAAATAAAAACTTTTAAAACTCAAAATCAGTGTAAAAACATACATTTGTCCAATTTTTATTGAAATCTGAAAACATTGATTTTTTGGCTGTTCTGATACTCCTGGTGTCATTTACTTGCAAATCTGGGAATACAATTTTTCCCAATATAAGGTTAGGAGAAGGTCCAGACAGGCTTGAAAGTAGGTTACTGGGGATGATAAAAGTACTCTAACATAGGAATAACAGGCTTTTCTCGTGTAAAACCCCCATAAGACAACGTACTGTGTTTAGTCAATACACATTTTCTTTAATAACTTGGTAAATATTTATGCTAGAATGACGAGAGAGGGCTTAAAACCTTCGCCTTTCTAATTCCCATCTTTTTACATGCATTTATTTTACATCTGGGGCTTTTATAACCATTTTTGGGCCCAAAAACTCGAAATTTGAAAGATTAATCCCCCAAAAAAGGGGTTTAGAGTTTTCCGATTGTTTTGCCCAACGAACTTGTCCAACTGATTACAGAAAGGAACGTCCCTACCAAATTTGAAGTAAATCAGACAAAAATTGCGACCGCTAGAGTGCAAACACACACATATATATATATATATATATATATATATATATATATATATATGGCTATAAAATTTTGAACGACCCCCCAAAACGTGTTCAGGGGGTCACTTTAGGAACTTCTATGGTGGTCCCGGGCTTAAGTTTCACCGTGCGGGTCATGCTAATAGTTCACTTTCCATAGGAAATTCACTAATAATGCAACGGTTAAAAATCATAGCAAAACCCTATTTTCGGTTACCTTGAAATCACAACAAGAGCTGAGCTGAGAAATTGAGTTCTATGGTTGAGATCCTAGAGCGCAAAACGTACGAAATAAGTATCATCATAAGTACTGCTCCAGGTTGGGCACTGACAAGCAACACTTCTATAATTCAGCGCGTAGAATGCTAAATTTCCAACAGGTTTAATTGAAGGTTAAAGGTGAAAACCAAGATTTATTAAAAGGAGTTTTTGTTGCATGAATTGTTTGTTTTGCTCATACCGTACATATAGCTTTACGTTATGTAGTGAACATATTAAAGGATTTAAGTACTATATATATCCATAAAAATGTTAACTGACGCACTGTAAGGAATTTAAATTATAAATAAATAAAATAAAACTGAAAATATTATACTTATTTGAAAAAATAAATTTAACTACAACAATTCGTATCTAGTAGAATAGTAGAGGTATACATTTTTTCTACATTTCACACTATTGTCCCATAACCCATGGAAACCAAAAAATGTGAAAAAAAAATTTTTATCACACCGTAAGTTGTTTCTTGTATTTTTTCATGTTTTAATTCATAATCAGAAACAAATTTCAAAATGAGGGATTTAACACGGTGTTTGAATGTGGTATATCCAGCCAACACGTTGCGTACATTGGTAGCCAGTAGCAGTAACCCAGTGGAGGAAGGCATGCGACGCGACGAGCTAATTTGGCTAATTGTATCGAGGGAAATGCCAAGGATGGTTGCCGGGTATGTGGTGTGGTGTGATTAGGAGCGGGCCAAGGTCCTGCCCTGGGATTGGAGAAAGGAAGCGGACAATACCGACGGTTACAATGTAACACTTGACTCCCAGTGGAGGGCTTCCTTCCTGATAAAGGTCAGCTGGCTCACGCAGTGTTTCACTCCGGGGTGAAAAATATCCCACAAATTCGTCAAAAAATCCCACTTGATCCCTTAATCTGCTGAATTATCCCTCTGAAGTTTTTTTTAACATATGTTGAACCTAATATTAGTTGGATGTATCCCATCCTTTATCCAATATGAGTAAGGTTTGCTTGCTTGCGTCCGTGCATGCTTGCTTGCAACTCCGATCTCTAAAACGGCTGCAACGATTTCCTTCAAATGTTGGAAACAACTAATTTCTGGGATAAAAATAAGTTCTAGACAGGTCTCATCCCCAGGAAAAATCAAATTACGAAAATAAAAAGTTAAAAAAATAACATTAGGCTTACGGTGTTTAAAATCAAAACAAAAGCATTGTAACAGCTGTTTATAATCAATCAATGAACTGTCAAAGTAATAATACTCATGTTCTTTATGATTATTAACATGTGGTTTCCTGAGAGCAGAGATTAAAAGTTTTTCGTGAAGTGTACATAATAGAGTGGTAAAATAAATTAAAGAGACATTGAGCTATAAATAACAACTGGAGTGACCTTACAATTGTAGAACAGAGTTAAATGAGCTATAAAAATCCGATTTTTATGTATGGTAAGGGGTGAAATATTACTCCAAGTCATCTAAACAAACTGACTGGCCATCTCGAGCAAAGCTCGACCCCTAGGTACTTATAGTTATGCACCATAAAGTGTTGAATCCCCTTAAACTCTTTGGTTTTCAAACAAAATAAAAAAATGTAGATTGTAATGTAATTTGATCTAAAAGGAGAATGTTTTTAGAGTTTTGTCGGATCATACGTATTCACTTAAAAATGTTTTAAAAATGACTTAGGCTTACACAAGTAATTCAAATCCAAGTATTGTTGAAACTACTGATTTCTTAGTTATAGTTCTATAGTATACAGCCCCAACCTCCAACTTATCATGTGTCACCTGTTCCTAATAAGCATGATTCTTATTAATGTTTGATGTAATGGCTAAACAATCTAGATACATAATATCGGACAAATTATAAATGAAGCAGTGTTTATCGCAATAAAATTAATTAATTGTTTTACGTAGTATAGAACAACAATTTTACATAGGTTTAGAAAAAATATGGTCCAAAATATCTCAGGATCTCCCACAATCCCATTTTATCCCATGGGACCACAAAATATCCCTAATATTATATGAAAATCCCTCAGTTGAAACACTGGCCTCAGGCCACGGGCGATCTTTCAAGGCGTCCACCGCGGAGCCCCAGGCCATCACGACTTGTTTGTTGCTGTTTCCCAATGCAGCGGTTGCGACACCGACGAGATGAGAGTCGGTGGTGTCATAATCTAGAATCCACCTTGAGATCTACTGCACTTGCAGCTTCTATCGATCGAATTGATGGATTGGACCTAATTTCGGCGAAACGAGTTGTTCTCGATGGGGCGGTGGTGAAAGGGATGGAGAGGGGGAGGCACGATCTGGAATAATGGTTGGGTGGGATGGTTGGGAATAAGTTGGGTGATGGGGTTATGCAATTGTTTATTGGGGAGAGAGGATTTATAGGCCCCACAGAAATACGGAATCTATCGAAAAAACTATGTTTTCACAGGGGAAGACGTCAAAGTCGGACACTTTAGAAAAAAATCGGCTTTGCCGGGTGCTTAAGAGGACGTTGGAGTCAAAAGAAATATTGTCGCTGACCCTAGCGCTACGGACTATTTCAATGTTAAAACACACAAAACATGTCTTTACTGAAAAGCATATTTTTTTGTTACTGTTTGACCTATTGATTTGGAATAAATTTTGTTTGAATCTTTATAAAGTTTTGATTAGTGTTTGCTGGGAGTTTTATTTTTTAATGACTAGGAAAAACTACAAAATATGTATAAAAATATAGATTTTAAATTACTATATTTAAAGGAAATTTATTGGAAATGTATTTTTTATTTAGAAAATAGCAAGCACACCACCTGCGTCTTCAAAATACCATTAATTTGAGACATCTTTCATAATCGTATGTTGATAAATAAGCAAGATATATGGTTTTAAGTTTAACATTGTTCTTATGGAGGTAAAATCCAACATGGCCGCTCTCCAACGCCCTCTTAAGGCGTCAACTACGGACGCTTATTTCTGCATAGATAGTCAAATCCGGACTAAAAATATGGTCGGGTTTGACGCAGTCCAACTTTGGTGCTGTTGCTTTCACAGTTTCAAAAATATCTAGATGTCAAGGTTATTTCTACTACGAAACGAATGTATTTTCGTTTATGATCTTCTAGAGAGTGTATTTAAAACATACTTTAACCTTGATATTGTTTAAAAATATAAACTATAACCAACTAGTAGTATGTAGTTTCTTACCTTACATTTTGTTTGGCTTGTTGGTGTTTACACGAGACGTTTAGCTAGCCACCAGTCGCAACTTAAACAACCGCAATTAGCACCAATGTTAAATCGATTTCATCAGGCTCGTACTTCATCATCAGTCAGTGATATGCAGGTCAACCGAGTTGCTGAAAGTCCTTCCGCTACAGATGTCGCCAAGAAGGATAAAATCTGTTTTATACAAATATATAAATTGTTTACCATATATTACGATTGTAAGACGAGACGCCATACTAATACTCATAACAACAATCCGTACGCTAAATTATGAACGAAAGAGTAAATAACAATGACTATATTCTAGAATTATTGTAATTAAGTAACCCCTCCTACAGTCCTTGGAAAATTGATTCTCAACCACGTTTTATTTTGTTAGACGGTTTACCACTATTTTATAAAATGGTTTTTAATTCAACTGTGAAATGCGGAAAGGACCGGGTGGTGTCAGTAATCGAATTCAGTGATGGAACATGTTTGTAGCTGCTGTGATTGTGGTCACAACGATATTATGTGGTGTGCGATTACGTCCGGTGAAATTTTGTAGGATTTATATTATTCACAAATAGAAATCGAAGACGAAATGAAATTGTTTTGTGTTGAATATTTTAATATGCAAAACTCAATGTGCACTGTCACACTTACTAATTTTTTTCCATCTCCCCACGCATAGTCTCCTCGTCCAACCCGTTCACGACTTCCCTCTTGACTCCTCGTCGGGTTTCTTTCTGGGCAGATCGTCAACCGCAAGAGGAACAAGGTCAAGACATTTCGTAAGTGACTAAACCCATTTCCTGTGATTTATGTGCCATGAAATGACTACCCTTGCCACACCCAGACACCAGACAGCGAGATAGACTAGGCGGTGACTCCCAAGTTAGTGACACAACTGCAGTGTTTCTACTTTATTGATTCCCTGCAGAGGGATTTGATCCCTCCCTAGGGAATTTGGGATATCCGAGTGATATAAAAATGATGCTATGTGAAATGATTTAATGTCTGTTGTGGCAAGGGATGATGATACTGAAAGTTAAGGGAATTGTTTTCTAAGGAGACAACAATAAGAACAACAATTGTAAATAGACATTGCTTACGTTAATTGGGGCTCGTGGGGAGAGGGTCTTGCAGAATCACGCGGGGGATTTACCAAGGGTTTCAAAATCGAAATTAATGTTCGGGATTTTCGGGGATTTTTTTGGGGGTCGGTGTGTGAAATTACGAGTCCTTGGAATACGGTAGTGTAATAAAAGAGTAAGTACGCCATGAGTGAGTGTCATCTTAAAGGTTTTGTGATGCCTTTAGTTTCCCACTACCATAGTAAATTACAGATGTTTATTGTTGTAAGCATTTTGATTACATATTCCTTTATAATTTCTTTAGTAGTAAGATACGAGTTGTTACAATTGAACAGGATAAATAAAATACGTCTCCCGACACTACAAAGTATATGAGACAGTATATGGACTCACATATACAAGCAGTATATATGGACTCTTATATATAAGCTCACATAGACTTATACTGTACTTACATACAATACGGTAAATATACACAAAATATGGTACAATGCGATCGATTTCAACCAGTTTCACCGCTCATCATCAGGCCCAATCAGAGAATGTTAGAGTGTTATCCTGATTGGGCCTGATGATGGCCGGTGTAACTGGTTGAAACCGATCGCCTTGTATCACATTTTGTGTATATTTTACCATCGTGTATGTAAGTAAAGTATGAGTGTAAATATACTTTTTATGTTGTGAGTCGTAGTTTATTTATCCTGTTTGATATTCCCTTATACAAATCCGAAATGAGGGATACATTTTGCTTGAGTGTTATCATTCGTCCACTCTCGTGTGTAACTTTTGCTGTACTAACTAAAAAAAATTCAACGCTTTTACAGTTCTAGATCCTCGCGCAATAAATTATTTAAAGAATGGGGAAACCTTAAAAAATTGGTCCATGGAAGGGATTTTATAATGTGAAGAGAAAGTGAAAGGTATTAAGAATTGCATTTTTAAAGTAATGTTTAGGGAATAGAGGGATTTTCGGGGATTTATTGAGGGGGTTTCCCTCCGGACGGAAAACTGCACGACAGTGACACAATTCAGCTGTGTCCCTGCTCGACTCGTTGTGGTTCTCTCCATTAGAAAAGCGCAGGCGTGATCGTCATAGTTGGATAACCGCGAAAACGAGGACGATCGTGGGCGGCTCGTGGGGAGAGGGTCTTGCAGAACCACGCGGGGGATTTACCACGGGTTTCAAAATCGAAATTAATGTTGGGCCTTAAACCCACCTGTCCATCTAGCCGAACCTGCCAGTGTTGAAATGTAAACAGTGCAGAACAAGGAGGAAAGCGTTCCACAACTACCGAAGGCTTGCGTTGGTTATTAGAAAAACAACTTGCATAACAGTCCGTAGACTCAGCCGTAGACACCCATAGGTGGAGAAATCGAGTCACTTAATAGATATCATACTTGGTTTACCAAATTGTATATATGATATACTTGTGAATTTGTTTTCATTCGGAAACGAAATTGCAAACAGATCTCACGACAGGTTTGAAATAAATTCTAAGATGTTTGAAATCTTTAATTTATTATTGACTAAAATCTATACTGTATTATTAAACGATTTTTTATTTTTGTTCAGCGATTTTTAACCCTAAAACGACTATTTTGTACACGTTTGGTATCAATTACAAACTCTCGCCCTTTATGGGGGTCTGAAAAACATCCACCTGTAGTGCTCTGCCCCAAGACCCTTCAAGTTCAAATTTCTACCTTACGGACTTATTTTGTTTAGTTAGTCAACTAATAATAATGTAAATTCGTAAACACAACTGGCTACAAGATCCCCGAACGAAGAACGGGACACCTGTTGTTATTATAAATTGGTTGGGTACAGTGGTTAGCGTGCTCGCTTAAAAATCTGTTCATAACATCGACTCTGAGCAAAATCTGAAAATTCTGTAAAGGTTTGGTACTGAACCCAGCTGTCTTTGGACAAACGGATAATTAATTAATGATCCTAACCAATTAATCAGCTGGTCTTTGTCAGTAACAAGGCACTACCATCTCACTCATTATACACTTATAGTCCACTCATATCCTATACTCTAATACGAGCAATGGATGTCTTTGCAAAATTTATCTCGGTACCCAGCGGAACGATTTTGTTCAAACACTGGAATTAGGGGCCTAAACAATCGATTGGTTGAAACATCAATCCCAAGAAAATTTATATTTTGTTAAAAATACCATTTGAAAATTAGAATCAAAACTTAAGAATCATAAAAGCTGTGAATAAATGAACCAGTGAATTGTCAAAGAAGCACTTACACAAGGTAAAGTATCAAAAAATGATTTCTTGAAAACAGTGACTAGAATCATTGGACAAAGATTGCACATAGAGTGGACATATTTTTCACCCACGAAACATATCAAATGTCACCGAGTATGGCTCGGTCCCACCCACGAAACAAATCAAATGTCACCGAGTATGGCTCGGTCCCACCGGTACTTTGTCTTACAATAGCTCTCAACTGTCATCTACAAATCCTAAAGCATGTTGTTGAAATGCTTCAATAAAACGTCAAGTTATAGACCGAGACGTGACTCTTCTCTAACAAGAGTAATGTTTCTCTGGCCAAAGCTTTCTAGATATAAACGGAACCAGTTCCGATGCACCGAGGGGGTTTCACTTGTTATTAGTTGCGAAACTCGTGCATTTCTCCGCAAGCTTTAATTAATAAGTTAACCCTTCGCTTTTGCCCCAGGATCACTGACTTTCCCAATAATGGTTGTACACTTCCTACATTACTTTGTAGAGACATGTTGGGTAGTGGTTAACATGCTTGATTCTGAACTTCCCTAGATCCAACTAGATCCATCCTGAACAAATATCTTGTAAAGGTTTGATAGTGGACCCAGCTGCCTTTGATTATCGGGCCGTTGATTGATGATCTTGACAAATGAATCAGCTGGTATTTGTCAGTAAAAAGGCTTCACAAGACATCTCACTCTTTATGCACCCATAACTCTGTCATATCCTATACTCTAATATGAGTAAGGTTTGCTTGCTTGCTTGCGACACGGATCTCAAAAACGGCTCCAACGATTTCCATCAAATGTTCGAAATAACTAATTTCTGGGATAAAAATAAGTTCTAGACAGGCCTCATCCCCAGGAAAAATCAAACAATGTAAAAAAAATGTAAAGTTAACAAAATTAACATTGGGCTTATGGAGTTTCAAATCAAAACAAAAGAATTGTAACAGCTGTTCGTAATCAACCAGGGAACTGTCAAAGGGAATCATGTTGTTTATGATTATTAACATGTGGTTTCCTGAGAGCAGAGATTAAAAGATTTGAGTGAAGATTACATATAGAGTAGTAAAATAAATCAAAGGGACATTAAGCTATAAACAACAACTGGAGGGACCTTAAAAATGTAGAAAAGAGGCAAATAAGTTATACAAATCTGATTATCAGTAGGGGGAAGTGGTAAAATAGTACTCCGAGTCATCTAAACTGACTGACTGGCCTTCACCCGAGCAAAGCTCGGCCCCCAGGTACTTATCACCTGATAAAACAAAATCATCGTCTGCCTTAGATAAACATTGAAACGTTTAAGACGATTTGGGTAACCTAGAGAGCCTTAGTTATATTCTGAATTTTGAAACATGTATTATTCTTTAGGAACATTTTTACATGCAATATGTTAGGGGGTGATCACGAAAACACGTTCAAGTTTGGAGTGGCGGTTTTCCCATTTGATTTCATGGAATCAAAAATTAGCACTTTAAATTACTTGATTATAAATAAGGCATCTTCTTACACTATTAAGAAGGTGGTTTTTGCCTGTTGCCTGTTCATTTATGAATTAAATAACGCCAAAAAAAATAAAACCGATTGATTCCATAAAAAATCATATTAGTTAGTAATTGTGTTAAAAATACTGATTTGACCTTGCTAATTCAATTAAAAATCAAGATCAGCATATAGTTTTTGGCAACAGTCATCGTTAATGCCCATAGCTGAGTGGCATAGTACAGCGCCTCATATCTAGAGTTCTGTTATAATTGAACGTGGTTTATCTTACCGCCCGGTTATTGCTTGTTCAATGGCAAAACAGTCGTAAATTTACAAAGGACAGTAAAAGTTTATTAATTATTTTTGTATAGGTAGGTCTTTGATATCTGCCGGTGAAGTGTGTCATGTTATGTCTTCTTATCTGATTTGTATTACTCTTTACATCTAGGTGCCGGGACGCTTTGTCTTCTGTTGCGGCATAAAGGAGTAATATGAATCAAATAGGTATTTTTAGTCACATTACACGATTTTTATTCTACACATCGATTAGATTTAGTTTAGGTTTCTCGTTTTTACTTTCTACCCATATACATAGTATATTGAGAAAGCAATGTTTTCGTCAACATTTTCGAATTTGAATTGTTAGTGGAAATAACCGTTTTGGTGCTCCCTGAACCCAAAAAAGTGATTTTTACGTGATGTCTGTCTGTCTATCTGTCTGGATGTGTACAGAGCTAGAGCCCTAACCAATGGTCCAATTTTTATGAAATTTGGTATGTAGGTACTAATCCACGATAACTCCAGGTGTTTTAAAATGTTTTTTAATTTTTGATTTTTAAGGGTAATTATCCCCCCAAAACCGCCAAAAAACATGAAAAATAAAAACTTATCAAAAACAGCTCTAACGATTTGAATTAAACTTTCGTCGTTTTTAGAGTTTTAGTATTCCAACAAAATGACACCACTTGCGTTTCTGTAAAAATTCGGGTTCAGAAATTACAGGACTTAAAACATCAAAATTCACTTTTTTGGATTTGTCAGAAAAAAACATAAATATAAAAAATATTACTATTCACTATGAAAAGAGCTCAGAAAAATAAATAATTTAGTATTTTGAATTACTATTCTACGATTACTGGTTGCGGAGAAAATTTGAATTTAAATTATGCAGTAAACGCAGTACGTTGTCCAATCTTAGGTTGTGGTCTTAGGTTTGTGTTTCTTATGAGGAATACAAAAATTTTTATTTCTCTCTTATTTATTTACCAATTTCGTTCAAACTTGATTTACTTGTCAAGGAACTTGATATGCTTATCAAGTTAGCATTGACCAACAGAGGAAATTCGAAATATGTTGCCCCTTAATAACCCTGAGGGGGGAATAGGGGCATTTCCCCTCTTAAAACCACGTGTGTAGCGATGGATTCTGTAGTGCCTCGTAAACAGGGATTTGGGTGGATAATTTTGAAAACAACTTGTTTACAATATTTTCTGTACATTCGACCATGCTTTGTATTTTATATTTAGTAAATAAAAAGTAATTTATTCATTAAAGTTGGGCTAAAAGGGAGAAAGGATGTGTCAGTTTCCTGATATCGTTTATTTACTTTTACCATAAGAATGAATTTCTATAGCGACTTCTATGCTGTTGCAGAACTCCATAGTGTGATAACCTTGTGACAGTGTTGTGTGTTCTGTGACCTTGTGGTGTTAACTGCCTCGAATTCGAGCACTGGGTAGCGTAGTGGTTAGAGTGTTCGCCTCACAACCCCAGGTACGCCAGCGATTCTGAGAAAATCTGATTATGTTGTTAAGTTTCGATTCTGGACCTAGCTGCTATTTGCCAATGGGATATTAATTAATGCTTTCTAACAAAATACAATAATAAATTAGGAAAACCCAGCGAATTCATTGAGCAAAATGTTGATTGCACAAATAATGATAGTTAAAAAATAAATAATTTCTTGAGTAGCATAACACTTGTTGTTACAATTAACAGGATAAAATAAAACTACGTCTCACAACCAGTTGTCTATGGAAAAATGGCAACAGTGGCAACGGGGAGTCCTATTATTGGATGAAGCCCAACTATTTTTTCCTGAATCCGTTAATAGCTATTTCTTTGCTCTATCAAAATGAACCATAAGTCATCAATTTTGGCTAAAACGTTGAAAAGGGACGGGCTTTCAAAGTTAACGTTGGCCTTGGGAGGAAGCAGGAACAAACGCGAAATGTTTCTTCACTAGAGCCCCCCAAGGTTTGAGTCTTCCATATCAATGTTAAAAACTGCCATTGGCGTAGGAAAAATCAAACAAATAACAATTAACGTGCCTTGCATCAATCGGAACGGAACTTATACGCTGATAGCCCGTGGGAAGTGGGCGGCACCCGGTACAACTGTGGTGGCTAGGGCGGGTTCATCGCCAGAGGCCAATACCCCGAACTTGCCATGTTCCCAGCAGCTTGGAGCGCCGACCCTCCAGCTCCAGCTCCAGCTATCTTCATTTTAACCAGCCAGCTAGTGAAACCTTTGTTCGATTCTGCACGCTCACATCCCGGTCCTTTGTGGGCATTGTCATGGGATCGGACCAGATCGAAGCTCGGACCAAGGTGTGGTTCGTGAGTCTATTTCAGTGGGATTAATCCTGCGGTTGTGCAACATATGATGGTCAGGCGTAAATTGCAGTGAAAATTGGTACTAACCAAGTAATATGTTAGTTGGCGAAGATGTAACGCACTAGAGTACTAAAAAGAAGTTCCGTTCTAGACAATTTCTACAGTGGTCGGGCTTGGATGTCAGTTTGAAATTAAACCTGGGGGACATCTAGGTGGAGAAGACGCAGTAGCACATTGATATTTTGAGAGTAGTTCAGATGGCTGTAACCAACAACAATAGCTCAATAAGCTCTGGTTGTAATTGGTGCTTGCTGTTTTACTATGACTGTCTTTTCTTTAAAACGTCTTGGAAACCCTTTTATTTTCTTTTGAGATATAAACTAATCCTCATTTAAGTTTGAGGACAGTACAATTATTTTGGGATTATACATGATCACTTAAACTAAATACCCCCGTAGCAGCAAACCTGAGTACTCAGCGAATTTCCAATGCATATATATGTATCTTAATACCACTTAAAGCCACATACCAATTTTCATCAATATACATTCGTAAATAAACGATTTATGACATTTTAATTATTCTCCATAAGAATAACATGGCGGCTGAGTATGCAGGTTTGCTGAAGCAAGGAACACAAAAAATAGGGTTTTATACAAATATCAATATAACTCATGTAGGTAAAGCCACATACCAAATTTCATTAATTTATTTTCATAATGAAGGCAGATAACACGTTACTTATTCTCCATAAGAATAACATTGGGCTGAGTACGCAGGTTTGCTGCTACGGAAGCCTTGGGTAAAAAATTGTTTTTTTGAGCAAATATCAATGGTCCACAACCAAATGAAGCCGTATACCAATTTTCGTCAGTATACGTTCATAAATAAGCAAGATATAAAATGTGTATTTTCCTCCATAAGAATAACATTAGACAACGTACTGTGTTTAGCACTTTCAATATCTCGGTAACCAACTGACGTAGAGAAATGATCAAAATACAAAATTTGGTGTTTTTTTAAGCTGAATCCAATGGTAAAAACTAAAATTTGATTTTTTCAAAAAATAAATGTAAACAATTCAAAAAACTCATTTTTGGGGTAAAAAACCACCCCAAAATACCCCTTTGGATGGTGCGATCTGGCTGGTTTTCGAACTTAAAGTCATAAATGTTGCTTTACACGTTCATACCAAATTTTATCAAAATCGGATAATTGTTAGAGAGTTATCGTGCTCACGGACACACACACACACACACACACACACACACACACACACACACACACACACACACACACACACACACACACACACACACACACACACACACACACACACACACACACACACACACACACACACACACACACACACACACACACACACACACACACACACACACACACACACACACACACACACACACACACACACACACACACACACACATACACACACACACACACATACACACACACACACACACACATACAGTTCCGAACGAATGGTGTTTTTGGGGTCTGGGGACCTCAAAACGAAAAGTTATCATGGTGCCATGAGTTATGGGTGGTCATGGTCCTAGGTCTTACCATACCGACTACGGTAATAGCTTCTTCCATATAGGGGAAATTTGCTAAATGTTCACAGAGCGAAATAAACCTCGAAAGCAAAGCTTTGTTGAAAAAGCTCGGTGTGTCTGCATTTCCTATTCATATTGTTCATTACTTCCTATAATTACTAATGAGAATTTAAATAGCTGGAAGTATATTTACTGAGCCGTAGATCGACGATGCCACCCACGGAGTGGCCCTGCGAGTTGCCAAGGCAAGTAATTTCAATGCAAATCTTTATGGCCTCTGATAAGGGCAAAACTTGTTTTCAATCACAGCTGCTCACAGCTCCACCACTACCGCAGCACGCGCTAAACGTTATATTGTATACGCCATTTTTAAATATATAAATCTCCAAGGAGTTTAATTTTACGACTAATAGTAAATAGTAAAGTTCCACCTGTAAGAAAATGTTTACGACGAAAAAAGTACGTTTTATGATTCTAACAACAAGATTTTATGTTTCTTTAATGCTTCAACGCCCTCTACAGCGTAGGCAGGGCGGTCGGCCGTTACCTTTGATTCTGCAATGAAGGCCGTGACGCAAGGCGAAGGCGGTTGGTGCAACTAACCTTGATCCCTTCGATGACCTAACTGTCTAGCAAATCCTGGTCACCGGGAGTGTTTTAACCGATAAAGCGGGGATTATCATTCTTTTATGAAAAGGTGCGATGAATAATTAGTGGAAACAGTGGAAATGCAGTAAACGAAATACGTACACTAGACTTTTATTTAGTATACTTCCAAAATGTAGCTCTATGTTCACCTTAAAAACTTAAAATATTTAAAATGATCGTAAAATCATAGCAATGAATACACAAACCTGAAAAAGGTCATATCTAAATAATATTAAAGATACAGAGTCTTTTTTAGCGAATTTCCCCTATAGGGAAGAAGCTATTACCGTAGTCGGCGTGGTAAGACCTAGGCCCGGGACCATGATAACTTTTCGTTTTGAGGTCCCCAGACCACAAAAAAACCATTCGTTCGAAACTGTATATATATATATATATATGTATATGTGTGTGTGTGTCCGTGAGCACGTTAACTCTCGGAAAAATAAACCGATTTTGATGAAATTTGGTATAAACGTGTAAAGCAGCATTTATGACTTTAAGTTCGAAAACCAGACAGATCGACCTACCCGAAGGAGTATTTTGGGGGGTTTTGTACCCCAAAAATGGGTTTTTTGAGTTTTTTACATACAATTTTTGAAAAAGTTAAATGTTAGTTTTTTCTATTGGAATCAGCTTAAAAAGACGCACAATTTTGTGTTTCGATCATTGCTCTACGTCAAATGGTTACAGAGATATTGAAAATGCTAAACACAGTACGTTGTCCAATGTTATTCTTATGGAGAATAAGAACAAATTTTATATCTCGCTTATTTATCAACTTATCCTGATGAAACTTGGTATATTGCTTCATATCGTTGGGGTCTATTGATATTTGCACTAAAAACATTTTTTGGCTGATAGTTCCCGTAGCAGCAAACCTGCGTACTCAACTCCCATGTTATTCTTATGGAGAATAAGTAACGTGTTATCTCCCTTAATTATGAACATAAATTAATAAAATTTGGTATGTGGCTTTACCTTCTTGAGTTATATTGATATTTGCATAAATCCCCATTTTTTTGTGGTCCTTGCTTCAACAACCCTGCATACTCAGCCGCCATGTTGTTCTTATGGAGAATAATTAAAATGTCATAAACCGTTTATTTATGAACGTATGTTGATGAAACTTGGTATGTGGCTTTAATTGGTATTAAGAAACATATATATGCATCAGAAATTCGCTGAGTACGCGGGTTTGCTGCTACGGGGGTATTTTTTAAATTCTGCACTCAAAAAGGGTAGCGTTAGCAGTACGTTTATAATTCCTCCGTGCATGGATC
This sequence comes from Allygus modestus, assembly GCA_963675035.1. Classification (NCBI taxonomy): domain Eukaryota; kingdom Metazoa; phylum Arthropoda; class Insecta; order Hemiptera; family Cicadellidae; genus Allygus; species Allygus modestus. Next base: position 335,035,019 of record OY776112.1, on the reverse strand, counting down.
AGCTGAAGTCTCCCTCGCGCGCAAATTGCGTTTATGTGCAGAATTACATCGAATTGGCGAAACCTTGGCTGAATTGTATTCATGAGACCTGACCTTTTTAGTGTTTGCGTATTCATTGAATATAGTTAAGAGAGAACATAGAATATGAACTTTATCTAAAGTTGTATTTACCCTTTTCATATTTTTGAAGTTTACTTTGTTTATTCACTTTAAGAGGGGGCTCCAGTCATGTAACATTTCGAGTTTGTACCTGCATATCTAATAAGGCCAATGTTAACTTTCAATTTCCGTCCCTCCTCAAAAGATTGTTCGGAACCGTTGATTTGTGACTCAATTTGAAATCGCTTGCCATTGTATTTCTCTATAAAATTATCCATAGATCAACAATTTCGGATAGTCTGTTTAGGAGGGACGAGATTTGAAATATATCATTGGTCTTGAGTAAAACAGGGAGAAAAGCGGTTTACTGGATCCCATTCTTAAATTGTGTATATGAAATTATTGTTAAATCACTCCCTGAATAAGAAAGTCTTCTCAAAGATGTACCGTTTCTTCGCCCTCACTCCGGACACCTGTAACACCCCTGATGTAACGTGTTTGCTAGAAGGTTGAAGGTCTGCCCCGGGTATTGCACGTGGTCTGTGGCCGTAGCTGAAGCGACTAGGAAAAGGAAAGTGATGATGTCACTTTTCGTGCAATGTCGGTGCTCGCTGTATTTTAAACACCACTTTCACACATGCTCGCGAGACTGCGCTGAATTAAATTACCCGGAATTATTCAACCACCGGAAACTAAGAGTCGGAAACGGAAGGGAAGTTGTAAAAACCATAGAGTAAAACGGAACCTATGTTGGGTGAAGGTAGCAATGTGTTGCGTAACAACACTGCGATTGATTAACGCGTGAAGTTCAATTTCCTTTGTTTGGTTTAAAGTGAAGAACCTTTATCGTGAATAGTTTTAGTACAGTGTCAACTTTTAAATAAATATTTAGACGCTGTGTTTTGCGTTTTTTGCCATTTTTATTATGGAATTCGATATTTAAAACGATGACAAATGCTCAGCATTTTCTCCCACTGCTGAACAATATTAGGTACTACCCAGGTTTACACAACTCTTATATTACGGGGCTGTTTTCACTTTGTTTTAAAAACTGTTATGATAACTGTTAGATAATTAACTTTTGTCCATTATCAAACTGATAAATATTTACAAAAATCTATGCGATCTGCAGATTGTTTACAAAAACTTAACACTATTTTTTTATTTCAAGGCCAACGGCATTTCTGGTAATAGAGTACACAAACGGTTTTAGGGAAAGCGGTCAAAACCGCTCAAATTTTTTTGGACACCCCGGGATTTGCACCCGTGACCCCTTGAACCGAAGTCCAAGACGCTAACCTTTAGGCTAGCGAGATGCCCAAATTGCCCAAATTTGGACGGGTTTTCTTGGTATCGATAAATCAATGCAAATATAAACACTCTTCCAGTATTATATGGTGTGTTTATACTTAGATATTATTATCAATAACATCTGCTTAAACTGCAGTAATCCCATGATTATTCATATGAACTGGACAGAACATGTATTGTAAACCTATATTTAAAGTCTAATTAAAGTTCAGGGGCTAAACACCAAAATGTCAATATTTAATATTTAAATTTAACCCGACGTATTTATTTATTTTTATTTACGTGTTAAGGTTAATTCGACCACAATAATCACTGAAGACAAATATTACAAACTTTGCCGTCAAAATTATTTTTTTTATCCCTGAGTCATGGGGCGGATTGCAGTAGTGGAGGCGAGTTGCGCCTTGTTGGCTGTGAAGGAAAGCGCGCCACCGGCAGTGATAGTGACCGCTTATCTCTTATCATCACATCCTGTAGATTTCTCGGATCTGACCTTGAGCAGGCAGCCACTGTTGTGTTTTAGCGAATTTCCCCTTTATGGAAGAAGCTATTACCGTAGGTCTCATGGTAAGACTTAAGCCCGAGACCATGACAACTTTTCATTTTGAGGTTCCCAGATGCAAAAAACACCATTCGTTCAAATTTGTGTATATATATGTCCGTAAGCACGATAACTCTCGTAAAAAAGGTCCGATCTTAATGAAATTTGGTACAAATGTGTAAAGTTCTATTTATTTGAACGAGATCGAAAACCAGACGAATCGCACCATCCGAAGGGGGGTTTTGTACCCCAACATTTTTTTTTTGGGTTTCCACATGTAATTTTATTTAAATCAAGTTTTCATTTTTACCATTGAGTTCAGCATAAAAAAACAAACAATTTGGTTTATGAACATAAACTGACGAAACTTGGTATATGGACTTGGTATATCTGGTTGTGGTTTATTGTTGTTTGCATAAAAAACAATTTTTCACAGAAGGTTCCCGTAGCAGCAAACCTAGGTACTCGGTCCCCATGTTATTCTTATGGAGAATAATTAAAATGTTATAAAATCGCTTATTTCTGAATATATAAGGATGAACTTGCAACCACTTTTTTTACTTTAGTTAGATGAGTTCTATTGATATTTGCATAAAAACCCATTACTTTATGTTCCTTGTTGCAGCAAACCTGCGTACTCATCCCCAGTGTTATTCTTATGGAGAATAATGAATATTTTAAGTATAGCTTATTTATGAATGTATTTCTTATGAATCCTGATAAGTGGTGTAATGTGGTATTAAGACTTACCTGTATATTCATTATAAATTCGCTGAGTACGCAGGTTTGCTGCGACGGAGGTGTTTTGAATTGCTATAATTTCCTGTGTGGTTACCTATTTATTGTGGATTCGGTTGAGCTCTTAGCAATTGTATGAAGAAAGATTTATTTCCTAGCATACATTTTCGTTTTCAGTGAATTTCCTTTGGAAAGTGAACTATTAGCATGACCCGCACGGTGAAACTTAAGCCCGGGACCACCATAGAAGTTCCTAACGTGACCCCCTGAACACGTTTTGGGGGGTCGTTCAAAATTATATATATATATATGTTTGCACTTTAGCGGTCACATTTTTGGTCCGATTTACTTCAAATTTGGTAGGGACGTTCCTTTCTGTAATCAGTTGGACAAGTTCGTTGGGCAAAACAATCGGAAAACTCTAAAAGCCCTTTTTGGGGATTAATCTTTCAAATTTTGAGTTTTTGGGCCCAAAAAGGTTCAGAAAAGCCCCGGATGCAAAATTAGTGCATGTAAAAAGATGGGAATTAGTGAGGCGAAAGTTTTAAGCCCTCTCTCGTCATTCTAGCATAAATATTTACCGAATTATTAAATAAAATGTGTTTCGACTAAACACAGTACGTTGTCTTATGGGATTTTTACACTGGAAAAGCCTGTTATTCCTTTGTTAGAGTACTTTTATAATCCCCAGAAACTCATGTGGAAATTCACTTCCCTCATGTCAGCGTGCTGCGTGGAACTCGTTTCTTCCTTATGCGATTATATAAGAAGATAAAAATTGTTTGAACACTCGGTTAGCTATCAAACTACAATAAGATTATGCGTCATATCAACTGATTAGGCCGTATCGTTAATAAGAGCGGTGTTCACTTATTGGAATGATGACTCATGATTTAAAGGAAAGTGATAGTAACTTACGTGCCCATTAGACGTACAGATATAGCCAATCTTTATGGCATGCTTTCAAAAATATGTTTCTTTTAAGAGTTGCCCCTAATCGCCTAACATATCGCGTGTCTACCTGATTCTTACTCCGGTCTCCCCAACGGAGTATCCATAGAACGTAATAAAGTGAGTACATGTTTTCAATTCTTCTTCTAACTTTATATTAAAGACTATCTGGTACCCGGCGCGTTGCTGCCGCAGAAGGGGCATTGCATTTGTTTTATATCAAATACTCGTTAATTCTCAATAAGAGCTCGTTCGCTTCGCTCACTCGCCTATCCAAAAAAGAGTTTGAGTTGCCATTCAAGTATTTGTTTATTTCCATTATGAGAGTTGCCATTCAAGTAGGTTTTTTATTTCCTTAATGATAAACAGCTATTTACAATATTTTAAGTTATGGATATCATCTGATAAAATCAAAAGAAATCTTTCTTCCATAAGATTAAGGTTGAAACTTTGAAGTCCAGTGGGGCACAGCCCTAATATCCTAGGACTTCGGTTAATGGTCTATAACCTTCCCAGAGTTAACCTGTGTTACTATGCAAAATTTCAAAGCAATCGGATGAACTGTATGGCAGCGCATAAAATACGAACGGACAGACAAACAGACGTACAAACATTGATTTTTATATATTAGATAAATATGGTAAAATTTGGTATCACCAACTTGAGAATGTAATCAGGAACACTAATAAATAACCATTTGGTAACAGACTAGTTATCATTTCAAAAATTATAATTCAACCGAGCAAGTGACGTCTTTTCCCCTAAATTCCCATGCTAAACGGGATCGCTTTTGTCACCTTATTGACTCGCTTGCCATCTTCTCACTACTTGCGAGGGGGCGTGCCTGGCTTCGATGTTAATCTCCTCTCCAGTGGCGATTTATCCATGGTGGAGGCATTGCCCGATGCCCGCGGACAAATTGAACTTTAAACAGGACGTGACTAGAGAAACCGTGGTAATGTTGCCAGATCTGTCACATTTACTGGGCAAGCTGATGCCCAGTTGTTGCCGAATGTCTCCACTGACTGGAGTACGCACTTTTACTATTTAATTTTACTAGAAAACCTAGATTTTGTTGCAACTAAGTCTCCGTGCTTGCAAATATTGTTTAAATGTTAATTGTATACAAGTTATACCAACTGTACAGATAAAAATGTCTTAAAAACTAACCAGTCGCAATTTATATATATACAATTTTTGAGCCACGCAATTCCCATAATAATGTTTTCTCCGATGTTGTATTACCGGAAAGCAAGATAAATTTGGTTGAGTTAGAAACGTTTTCGAAAATATGAAGCAAGCTAAAAAGTTAACTCAAAACTAAATTATAGCTGTATAATTCACATTTCCATTCAGTGTAAATATTTCAAAATCAAGGACTTGGTACCAAAAATGAGTCCTATACCGAAGCTTGAAAATGTGAAAGTTGGGACCATTCACATTGGTAACAAATCGAGTGTTACTGAACTAAGGAATTTATTATAGACTAGCTGTTCCCGCAGGCTTCACCCCGCAAATCCTTATATCTATAAAAGGCAAAGCCCTGGTTGACTGACTGACTCACTTATCACTAATCTCCACCTTCCCATGTAGGTAGAGAGCTGAAATTTTGTACACTGATTCTTTAGGCATAAAATAGGAAAACTAAATGGTTTTCATTCTGGTCTGATCTTAGGGCTCCGCCAGAGACCCCGACAAAGTTCCCATATATTTCTTATGGACATTCATTTTTGTTTTAGATAATGAAAATACAAACAGCTGATCTTTATTCGTAGTAGTTCCACGGGCTAACCACAGAATGCAGCACACACAACTGTCATAGTTTTATAAATTACTAGCTGTTCCCGTAGGCGTCGCCCCGCAAATGATTTATAAAAACCATGACAGTTGTGTGTGCTGCATTCTGTGGTTAGCCCGTGGAACTACTATGAATCAAGATCAGCTGTTTGTATATTCATTTGCTCCAACAACAATGAATGTCCATAAGAAATACATGGGAACTTTTTCGGGATCTCTGGCGGAGCCCTAAGGTCAGTTCAGGATGAAAACCATTTATTTTTCCTATTTTATGCCTAAAGAATCAGTGTACAAAATTTCAGCTCTCTACCTATATTGGAAGGTGGAGAATTAGTGATGAGTGAGCCAGGGCTTTGCCTTTTATAGATATAAGAAGATTATGATAGCTGGCGTTTTATTGGTGGTTGTAAACAAACTAATACAATATTTTACAACTGTTTTCCTATTTTAAAACTTGTCTAAGTGAGACTGTAATAATATACATTCCTATAATGCTAGGAATAATACTAAATTCAAATTTGTTTATTTACAAACAACGTATTCAATGTTCTGATTGGGACCGGTGTAACTTGTTGAAATCGATCACCTTGTACAGTACCATATTTTGTATTTGTTTTCAATCTTGTATGTAAGTACAGTATAAGTATAAATATATTTAGATATGCTGACGTAGTTTATTTTATCCAGTTTAACTGTAACATACACGTATCGCTATTCAGGAAAAAATTACTGTATAAATAAATTATACAAAAATATACATGCTTTAGACAAATGTGAAATAAATCCATGCAAAGGAATCCAGTATTAGCAACATTTTGTAGATTGAGTATGATTCTGAAAAGCCAGAAAGTTATGACATAAAGATAAACACTTTGTTGGATTGTATCCAAACAATATTCATTATTTTTAAGCAAATTGTATGATTGTTTGATAAACAACCCATTACATCCCATTGTTAAATTCGAGTCACTAAAGGATATTATTTTGTATTTAAAATATTTCAACTTCCTCATCAAATAAATATTTGTTGTTGTTACTATTGTAAACTTTTTTAAATTGGTGTTGTCACTTGTCACATTATTGTAGTCAAATAATTTTGTAGGTCTGATTATTTTTCTTATTTTGTTGACAGAGCACTTGTTTTTTTCAGTAGAATAATTCGATTGTTTAACTTTACCAGTTTCTATAGGGTGTCTGTTAAGTGCGTTCCAAAATTTTAAAATGTGGTTATTTAGGTCAAAATTAGTAAAAAAGGTTCCATAAACATAGGTCCTAAATTGCCTCGTTTTCCGTCTGTGTGTCTGTACGTGTTTTTTACATAATCGACCATATCGTATTAACCACTTAAGGTATCAACTTCAAACTTGGTACATGATTTACATCTAATAAGACCCATTTTTGTATGAAATCAAGTTTCTAATTTGTACAATTTCAAAATGGCGGCCATTTTTGTTTTTCAAAGCCAAATATTTTGAAAACCGTAATAATTTATGAGAAACACGTGAGTCAAAAAAGTTGTGTCATTTTGTCCTTAAAATAATAATATAAATATTTTAACTATACGATTTAAAATAACTAAGAAATTTCAATTTTCACAAGTTAAAACTTTTTTTGCCATTTCCGGTCTAAAACATCATGTTTTAACTTATAAAAATTACAATTTAAAAGTTATTTAAAATCGTATAGTTGAAATATTTATATCATTATTTTTAGGACAAAATGCCACAACCCTCCTGATTCTTACATGTTTTTCATAAATATTACGGTTTTTAAAATATTTAGCTTTGAAAAACAAAAAAAGCCGCCATTTTTAAATGGTACAAAGTAGAAACTTGATACTTCATACCAAAATGGGTCTTATTAGATGTAATAAATGTACCAAGTTTTAAGTCGATATATTCAGATGTTCCTAAGATATAACGGTATTAAGTGAAAAAAACACAGACAGAAAACCAAGCGATTTAGGACATACTTTCATATGAACTTTTTCTTTATTTTTGTATGACGAATAACACCTCAAAGTCCTTAAAGGATTTTTTACACTCTGTATATTGATTATAGCTTAAAATTCTAGCTTGGGGGGGGGCTCTAATCACGAACAATGTCGCGTTTCTACCTGCATCCCCCATAAAGCCATTAACTTTCAAGTTTACGTCTTAAAATCCCCAAGTCTGCAAATGGCAAAAAACTGTCTCAAAATTCCCACAAGAAAAATGCAACTGCTAATGAGTCTAAAAATCCCCGAGAGCTAGGGTGGAGGTCTCTTTTAGCTCAAAGCTGTGATACTTATGAATGTAATCATAATTTCAGATAAGTTATATCTCTTTCATCTTCATTTAATTCCAAGAAAATCAAGTCCACGCTACACGTAAGAGTTGTAATACAAAATTAATAAGAGTGTTTTTTATATATATCCTTTTTTTAATAAGATTATTTTTAACAGAATTACGGCACTAATGAACTTTGTATACAAAATATTCTTATTCTTATTCATACCATCCGCCCGAGAAACTAACAGTGTTAATTAAAGGAGATGGTCGCAGTACCGGCCGGCTGACGGGTAAATGAGTCAGTGAAGAAATCGGAATAAGACGTTAAATTTTGATTTTGATTCAGGAAGTGGATTACAGATGATAATAATTAATCATATTATCATACTTAAGATGGTTCATTTTTCTGTGTGTGTGATAAAAATGCGGAAGCGGATTAGAAATGATAATAATTAATCATATTATCATTCTCAAGATGTTTAATTTTGATTCGGATTCTGGAAGCGGATTGCAGATGATAATAATTAATCATATTATCATACTTAAGATGTTTCATTTTGGTGTGTGTGTGATAATAATGCGGAAGCGGATTACAAGTGATAATAATTAATCATATTATCATACTTAAGATGATTATTTTTGATTCGGATTCTGGAAGCGAATTGCAGATTATAATAATGAATCACATTAACATACTTATCTTTCCCTTTCACTATCTCCCCTTATAGACATGGTGTAATACGAAGAATCGTTTTCGCCCATATGTTAGAATTTGAGTAAGTGGAAATATTCGTTTGGTGCTCCCTGAACCGAAAAAGTGCTTTTGAAGTGATGTACGATGGTGGTAAAAATTTAGTATATACGATTTTTTATGGGTGACCCATTTGTGATATCGAAATTCTCCTCACTGAAATCACTGAGTTTTTTGTTCTTTTAAATGATCCGTAAAACAACGATTTTGTTTAATCTGTTGTTCCGTTAAGGACAGACGGGCTTTGAAAGTTAACACTGGCCTAAGGGAGGAGAAGGTAGACGCATTTGACTGGAGCACCTCTTACGAGTTTTGATAATGCGTGTATTAGCATGCAGTCTTGTCAATAACAAATAAATGATTCTCGATTCTCGATTCTTTGACTGACTCGCACTGCGACGCCGACGTCTACTCCACCTCTACCCTTGCCCTCGCACCTGCAGACCTCAGACATATCTGTGTAGTACGGTACTTGGTCTATGTAGGCCGAGACACCGTACTGCAAGTGCCTCAATTATGCACCGCGGGACGGCGGCGCGGCGGCGGCGCGGTAAAAGCTGCATCCGTTTGGCGGCTTCAGCGCTCTCTTCTCACCATTTAATTAATCACTTTCCAATCACTCCATATCTTAACTGCTGCAACGGATACGCGAAAAAACGAATTGATTTTATATTATATATATATATATATATATATATATATATATATATATATATATATATATATATATAATGAGAAGACAGTAAAACCTCTGTATGCTGGCATAGATGTGGTGAAGGCTATATATATATGTATATAGACGGTGTGAGTTGAAGTACTTTGATTGAAAAAGTAATTTCTTGTTATTTAAATGCGGGTGGTAAAATATATTTGTGTTAAGTTTTCAATACAATCTATTATTGTGAGATTTTCAGTTGAAGCTTGAAATTTTGAACTCATGCGTTTTTCATCTTTAGAGCTAAATAAGTGCATTAAAATACCCCCGTCACAGCAAACCTGCGTACTCAGCGAATTTCCAATGAATATATACGTCTTAATATTACATTAAGCCTCCTAACAGAATTCATGAGAAATATATTCGTAAATAAACGATATTTAAAATATTCATTATTCTCCATAAGAATAACATTAGGGATAAGTATGCAGGTTTGCTGCAAAAAGGAACAAAAAATAATGGATTTTTATACAAATATCAATAGAAATCATCTAAGTCAAGTCACATACCAAGTTTCATCCACATACATTCATAAATAAGCAATATATAACATTTTTATTATTCTCCATAAGAATAACATGGGGACCGAGTACTGCCCCTAGGTTTGCTGCTTCGGGAACCATAAGCGAAAAATTGTTTTTTGTTCAAACATCAACAAACCACAACCAGATGAAGCGATATACCAAGTTTCGTCAGTTTATGTTCATAAATAACCGAGATATAAAATTTGTCTTTTTCTCTATAAGAATAACATTGGCCAACGTACTGAGTTTAGCACTTGTAATATCTCAGTAACCAATTGGCGTAGAGCAATGATCAAAATACCAAATTGTTTGTTTTTTTAAGCTGAATTCAATGGTATAAATTAAAATTTGATTTAAATCAAAATTACATGTGAAAACCCTAAAAAAACATTTTTGGGGTACAAAACCCCCCAAAAACCCCCTTCGGATGGTGTGATTTGTCTGGCTTTCGAACTCGTTCAAAGAAATGGTACTTTACATATTTGTATCAAATTTTATTAAGATCGGACTTTTTTTACGAGAGTTATCGTGCTTACGGACACACACACACACACACACACACACACACACACACACATATATATATATAAGATGTATATTCATATTTTAACAAAGTACCCTTTTTTTATAAAAAACATTTTTATTTTAGACTGACATGTTTCGTGCGCTTAGGCCATTATCAAAGTCTATAAAAATATAACCTCACATTTAAAATAAAATAAATATTAATCATATGTTAAAATTAATTATTTTAAAGTTGCATATGAATTGTTTGTCATAATCGATAATATATTTTATTTTCTTCTGTTATTTTCTTTGAATACTATATTAAGTGATTTTTATACGTCCCTGTTCTTATTTTTTCAATTTTATCAAATATCGGGTTTGATTGTTTAGGTAAAACTGTATTTAGTATGTTTGAAACACAAATATACAGATCTAAAAGAACATCTAACAATTTTAGAGTTTGAACGAGAAAGAGAGAAGCTATTTGTCAAAGAAGAAATGAATATTTACTTTAATTTTAAAAAAGACCCTTCAAACATACTAAATACAGTTTTACCTAAACAATCAAACCCGATATTTGATAAAATTGAAAAAATAAGAACATGGACGTATAAAAATCACTTAATATAGTATTCAAAGAAAATAACAGAAGAAAATAAAATATATTATCGATTATGACAAACAATTCATATACAACTTTAAAATAATTAATTTTAACATATGATTAATATTTATTTTATTTTAAATGTGAGGTTATATTTTTATAGACTTTGATAATGGCCTAAGCGCACGAAACATGTCAGTCTAAAATAAAAATGTTTTTTATAAAAAAAGGGTACTTTGTTAAAATATGAATATACATCTTATAATATTATTAGCCCTAATCAATCATTATAACATTATATATAATAATAATAATAATAATAATAATAATAATAATAATTTATTGCATATAACATTACAAAAATGTGTGCAAAACTTCAAAAAAATAACAGGAATGATAGAGATCAGTTTGTTGTCTTTGTCTTCTGTATTTCGTTGAATTCATGATCGAGTACATATAAAGGATTTTCTAAATAATAAAGTTTTACTTTTTTGATGTCTCTGCTTGAATTAATTGAAATGTTGTGATTTTCCTTTAATTTGTTTAATAATTTGCCAATTGCATAATAAATAGTTTTTTCATATATTGTTGTTCGATGTATTGGATGTTGGATATAATTTCTTTTTCTTGTGTCATATTGGCTGTGGCATTGTGTGCTAGTAAATTTGTTTTTGTTTTTTAAGTAGTATTTTAGTAATTCTACAACATATAATCCAAATATAGTCAATATTTTGTCTTCTTTGAAATGTTCAAAGCATGATTCGTCATAAGACAGATTGTTTATTATTCTAATGGCCCGTTTTTGTATCCGAAAAATCTTTTTTTTATTTTCCATTGATGTTGCAAACCAAATTGGGAGACAATAAGTTAAAATACTTTGAAAAAAGGAAAAGTATGCAATTTTTAAGGTGGGTTTGTCCACACATTGGGCTAAAACTCTTAAACAAAAACAACAGGAATTAAGTTTTTTTGAAATCTTCTCTATATGATTAGTCCATGTTAATTTGTTGTCAATAATGAGGCCTAGGACTCTAGTGTCGTGAACCGTGTTAATTATATGGTTATCAAATTTGCAGGTAGGTGAATTTTCTTGTTGTTTCTTTTTGAAATGGAAATTTAAAATATTTGTCTTAGAACAGTTTAACACCATTCCGTTAACCGAAAACCAGTAATTGAGCTCTAAAAGTGAGTGGTTTAACGAGTATTGTAAATTTTCAAATGAGCTTCCAGACACAACAACACTAGTGTCATCTGCAAATTGAATTAGTTTATTCGATTGTGCATTACATGCAATGTCCGAAACATAAATAATAAACAATAGAGGTCCCAGTATTGACCCTTGAGGTACTCCCATTTTTACAGTTTCCCAACTAGACTCCTGTTCATAATTTTTAAATTTTATTTTAACCTTTTGTTTTCTGTTGTATAAATATGATCTCATTATTTCTCCTGCTACACCTCTTACTCCAAGTGCTTCTAATTTATCAATCAAGATTTCATGATCGATGCTGTCAAAAGCTTTTGAAAGATCACATTGGATTGATGCCACAAATTTACTGTCTTCAATATTTTTAATCAACAAATCTATGTACTCAGCTAAGGCATCAAGTGTTGACAAGTCTCTTCGAAATCCATATTGTTCAATATTGATTAAATTGTGTTTTTCCAGGAAAGATACAAGTCTGTCATATATGATTTTTTCAATTATTTTTGAGAAAGAAGGACGAATTGAAATGGGCCTAAAGTTTTCCAATGTATTGATACTGTCTTTCTTTTTTATAGGTGTCACAACTGATAATTTTAGTTTTTCTGGGAATATTCCATGGTATAAACAGAGATTAAAAATATAAGTCAAATGGGGTACAATTATAAATATACAGTTTTTTATGAGGTTGACAGAAATATCGTCCCATCCAGTTGTGTATTTTCCTTTTAACTGATTGACTATTTTTAATATTTCCTTGTCACTGGTAGGATTTATATATACGGACGTTTGAACCTTGTTTGGGTAGTTTTTAAACAGTTCTTTCGCTTTCTCCCTTTTAGGCTTTAGATTTAATACATCTGTTATACTCATAAAAAAAATATTAAGTTCATTTGCAAAATCTTTCTTTATATTAGATTTTTCTAGGTTATCAGATTTGTTATTAAGTCCCAACTCTGATTTTACAACACCCCAAACTGCTTTACTTTTATTTTTCGATTTTAAAATGTATTTTCCATTTGCACTTATTTTAGTTTTCTTCACAGCACTTTGTAATATCATTTTGCATTGTTTGTACTTTTCTTTGTCAAAAGGATTGTTTGATTTTTTTTGTATATAGAAAAGTTTTCTTTTTCTTTTACTAAGAAATTTGATTTCATTAGTCATCCAATATCGATTTAACCTTTTATTTTTAACTAGTTTCTTAGGGATTGTCTGATTGAAAATATCAGTAAATATTCTTAGAAAGATCTCATAACTTTCATTTACAATCTCATACTTTGATTTATTGTTTATATTTAAAGAATATAAATTTGTCCAATCAGCTCTTTCTAATTCTTTCAGAAATTCTTTGATATTACTGTCAGAAAAAATTCTTTTTAGTTCTGGAGTATCTTGATGAGTATTATTGATTTGTATACTGATAAATTGAGTGTCATGATCAGATAGTCCTGATTTAGCTGTAAAAGCAGTTATAGTTGAGAAATTTGTATAAATATTATCAATGCATGTTTTAGATGTCGATGATATTCTAGTTGGATTATTAATATTTGGATCCAGATTATAACTTTTTAACAGAGATATAAATCTAAAACTGTTTGGAGAATTCTTCATAAGATCAATATTAAAATCACCACCAATAACTATTTTGGATTTAAACTTATTTTTAGATTTGAATATTATTTTTAAAATGTCTTCTAATTTTGAAATAAACTCTTCAAAGTTTTTTTGATAAGGAGTTCTATAAATGCACACTATTATTAAATTAAGTGTTAAAATTTCGATAGCTGAAATTTCACATACACGTAAAAGTGATAGAGAGGTAATATCAGTTCTCTCATAAAAGTCATTGGATATATTCTCATGAAGTAAAATACAAGATCCTCCTCTTTTGTTATAATCTCTAAAAAATCCTGAGATAAATTTAAACTTGTAAAATTTGTTAAGTAAACTTTTGTCTTCATTTGAAATCCAGTGTTCAGTAAACATTATTATTTTGATATCTGTTGATATATGCTCAAAAAATATTTGAAGTTCATCTATTTTACTATAACAATGACTAAATATACCTTGTACATTCATGTGGGCTACATAAACAATGTTATCGAGGTCTATGCATTTTAAATTAATAGCATCATCTGGACTCATCCTTAGTTTTCCTGAATTTGTAAACACGTAGATAATACTTTATTTATAGTTTTACCAACGATTGCCGAACCCTTTCTATTCAAATGTAAACCATCCCTGCCTAGCCAACTATCATCCACTAGTCGGTTAACATCGCAGTAAACTGCATTAAGTTGATTGCAAGCCCACCGTATGTTTGCATTCGTTTTTTTAATTAATGAGGGCTGTAAGTCTCGTCTTTGTAACAAACTTTTAACAACAAGAGTCGATTTTGGAAACATCTTCTTTGTTTCTCTAATTAACTTGAGAATTTCACCCATAACATCATCAGGACTTCTTAGATATGATAAATCATTTGTACCGACATGAAGCATAATAACTTGAGGTTTGACAGTCAGTTCATTATTTATTGAACTTAGAGTTTTGCTAAGCTGACTTGACTTAATACCTCTAAATATTTTTACTGCTGCAAGTGGTATGTTAGCATGTTTTAGTATTGAGTCGCCAATGACTAGAGCATTTTTGTTTATCTGGGATGGAGATTCATGTCTTGAGTCAGATGGCTTCCAAGTGTATTTCTTATATTGATTTTGTTGAGACCTATTAGTTAGATGTTTATTTTGTTGAGACCAATGTGTTTGACGTTGATGACTTCTAGATGAATTATTATTAACTCCTAATTTTCTATTTTGCCACCATTGATCATTTTTATTCTTTGAATATGAGAACTTGGGTTTAAAGTAATTTATAGTATTATTAGTACAGTGTTTTGTATGTTCTTGATTCGTTTTCAAACGTTCGTTCATTCTTTCCGTTGTGTTAAAGTTACGGTTTTCATTCACTGGCAACTTAATTATTGCAGGTTTACCTTTTATATGCTGAACTTTATTGCTTGTCTTTATAAACATTTCAATATTATTTAACCAAAAAAGCATATGAAGTGTTACATCCAGTCTTATTGTGTCTTTATTCAACAGCAGGTATGCAATCTGAGACCTTTTTGTAATTACATTGCTATCAGACAAATTAAAACTTTTAAAACTATCAAAAGAAATTGCAGGGTTTGGTAATTTGGATACATAAGTTATTATTGCCTCTACCATAATAAGCGTATATATTCCACAGTCAACAGAATTATTTTGCTGCGGACAAGTTGCTTCGAGAAAATTTAACTGATTTTTACTTCCTTTAATATAACCCATTAAATGTTGTGCTAATATTTTAGCATGTCTAGAATTTCGTCCACCAAGTGAATCATAATGAAAGAAACTATTTTGTTTAGCCACATATAATAGTAAACTCCAATGTGAACCACCAGTCCTTTCTTCACTCCACTCTTCTTCTGCACTATCATTAACAGGGATCAGGATGTAAGATTGTCCATCAAGTTCATGAGAATCAATTAATAATTGATCGTTTCCAAGAATCTTAATAGCATGACCTAATAAGGGGTTCATGAGATATATTTTATTTGCATTTAATGGTAACATATTCATTAGAAATTCAAAATAGCCACCTATATCTGAATCATCTAACCAATTTGGTCCTAAAAAAGTGTGCATTTAATTATATCATTTTGGTTTTTGAGTATGCGTTGTGGAGACCATTTCAAAATTTGAGGATCTTGTATTAATGATTTTGCTCTATCATTATGACTGATTTTGTTAAATGATGTATCATTAAGTTTGGTTTTGACAATCTCTGGATTGGGTTCGTTCTCAGATCTGTGGGATGCATTAATATGAGACTGTAGTCTTTTAAAGGATTTAGTACAGTAAGGGCACTGTGACTTACAATAATTGAAATCATAAAGATCTACATTTGTGTATATATATATATATATATATATATATATATATATATATATATATATATATGTACATATAAAAAATTTGAACGAATGGTGTTTTTGGCATCTGGGGACCTCAAAACGAAAAGTTATCATGGTCTCGGGCTTAAGTCTTACCATGAGACCTACGGTAATAGCTTCTTCCTTATAGGAGAAATTCGCTAAAAGGGTTTCAATATAAAATAGTTCATTCTATATGGGATTAATCTTGAAAATACCCTAACGGATTGTGAACTATACGTTATGAAAGCAAAACAATTTTTAGAAATTGTAAAAACTATATATTTTCCTGGATTAGTTTATCATCTTTTAAGATTCTCTATACAATGGAATTCAATTTTTCAATGATCTAACTGGCGCTTTTGAGTAAAGGTAATGATGCAAAAAGCTTAGTTAATAAGATTAAACACTTCCTAGTGGAGAACTGGAGGTCACCTTCTTGTAGATTTAAGGTGTTAATAATTTTAAAACATGATTTAATCTAAGAGGTTCCACTTATGCTAATTCGTGTACGTTAATATACAGTGCGTGAACTGTCACAAAGAAGATTGTTGATTCTATTTGGCTCTTGGTATCGTGGCACTCGAATACGGCACCAAATCTGACCCTCATTAAGAGTTTAACCAGGCTAAGTTCCGCCATAGATTAAGCATACTCCTATGGTTCCGTATACAATTGTTTACTAAAATTGGTTCTTCATTAACCATAGTGTACCCCAAACCCAGTTGGTATTGTCATAACGTCGCTGTTCCCTGACTCCGGAGCCGAGCGGGAAGGAAGCGACCTCATGGTTCAGATATGGCCACCAGGCGTGCGTGCATGGTTGCTGGTCACTGATGCAGTATGCCACACAACGTCCACGCATTGTGCTCTTGCATGGTTCCGTCCGGGGAAGAAATTAATCCCTTAAATTTAATCCCTCTTTAATCTTCAAAATGACCTTATGATTTCTGTTCTATTCCCTCCTCTTCAACTTTCTCATTATTCATGTACTACATTTTAAATTTTACCAACAAAACTGCTCTTTGGGTAATTTTAATCTCGGGGGCGGGGGGAATTAAACATGTTGCTTGATTAATTTATTCTTTCAACAGTATAGATTTCCCTATGTTATGATTTGTACCACAGTCAAAAAAGTATAGACGATAAAAAATTAAATTCTTCTTTTTATTAGGTTTAGTACTAATACGTATATTTAAAACACTGATTTTAAAATGCCTGAAATGGAATTAGAAATAAATAAGGTGTTATTGTGACAAAATCCTAACCTATAGCATGACAATATTTTCGTTAGGTTGACCATAGAAAAATAAACCAGGTACCTGATTTATTTTTCTATGGGTTGACTCAGAAACTCAGATAATTGTCTGAGGGTCCATTGTGCCTTAAAAGGTGCATGGCAGACGATGAGGTTATTTGTTCTGGTTATATTTGGTAGAAAAGGTTCATCCATAAATTTTCCACAGAATGCAGTATGAGCAAATGGTTTTCGCTCTCCATAAATATTTATGGGGAGACTGGAATCGAAATCTTGCATTGTGTATTAAATTAAAATGTAATACAAAATAACCGATAAGGTTACATCTAAAAGATTATTAACAAAATTAAGTATAATATCATTTACCGACCAAAACTCCATGTAAAACCCTCAAAATTCCCACAACCCTTCATTTCATCCCTTCTTACCACTCAATCTCTCGAGTGCTAAAAATGTCCTAGAAATAATTAAAAACCATCCCTCATTTTAAAACAACGGGCACCAATGTTGGCCTGGATTGACAACTCTAATACAACACGTTATATAACGGGAATGTGGCTGTGGCCTGATGCCACATCTAGTTGTCCGTCGTGCTCGATGTACGCCACGTTTTCCGACATACACACAATCGGACATTGTGCTGCTCAGTCGACGTCACAATCAGACGACGGCTGTGGGAAGTGTGACGGCGGTCCCGCTGGGTCGGTCTGGGGCCTTCCTGTTGAAAGGGCATCAATGTCTAGCATATGAGTGTAATCAAGAGTTTGAGCCAATTTATTCTACGTGTAGGTGATAGATTTGTAGAGTACTTTAATTACTATATTGCACCATTACCGGGGAGGCCGAGCCTTATTTGGCAATATTTGATTCGTTTCGTGGGTGAAAAAGATGTCCACTCTATATGCAATCTTTGTTCAATGGTCCCACTTTCAGTTTTCAAGAAATCATTTGATGATACTTTGCCTTGTGTTGCTCCTTTGACAATTCACTGGTTAATTTATTCACAGCTGTTGATTATTTTGTTTTGATTTGAAACTTCATAAACCCAATATTAAAATTTCCAATTTTAAAGTGGGATTTGTAATAAAATATGAATTTTTCTGGGGCTGGGGTTTTTACCAATAGATTTTTTAGGTACAAAAGCCCCTAATTCCTAAGTTTTTACAAAATCGTTCGGCTGGATTCCGAGATTTTTTTTGCAAATAAACATATATTGCTCGTATTAGAGTATAGGATGCCACAGCATTTTTGTTTAAAATTTATTGTTTGTGATGGTGAGTTTATGTTATTTGAGAAATTATTGCGGACATTTTCCATCACTGAATGAGAAAAATAAATTTCACGACGTTTCGAGACTGTGAGTCTAATCCCGTCTTCAGGTGAGAACAACAACTTTTATATTTTTGTTTTTCCTGCTTTTACATTTCTCTTTCAGGTTTTATTTATTATTTATTTCCTGTTCTACGAATTCTTCTCACCTAAAGACGGGATCACATTCCAAGTCTAGAAACATTGGGAAACTTGTTTTTACCATTCAGCGATGACAAACATTCGCAAAATTGTCTTAAATAACATATCATTACTTCTGTTTGTCTTTGCACCCTTTACAAATTTAGAAGTTAGTGCTAAATGAACTTACAAGTAGTCTGTTGTTCTGTACATGATTCTGTATTTAAAAATGATTGTTATTTGATATATTTTTGTTTGTTTGTCGGAGTTTTGTAAATTTCATCAAATATGATATTCTTTTACTGTGAAAAACCAACATGCTGTATAACCAAATCTGTGTCATGGCCCGGGCGACACATACACAACCCAACCCTTCTATTGGATATTTCAAAAACCTTAATAATACTGTTCTATATTCATGCTGTTTTGAATATCGCCAGTTTTATAAAGGAGCTTTAGCATATCCTGGTCATTCAATACAGAGGTTCTTTAGTTATTCTCTCGACAGCTGTCCTTTTTCCTTTTTATCCCAGTGATTTCAATGTGAAGCTTTGTCCCGTAACCCCCGCAAAGAGAGCATTCACCATTATATTTTTGTATCAGGATTCATATCAAGTAGGTACATTTCGTTATGGTTTGGTTTGGTCATGGATAGAATTATTTAATTTTTTTCCGAAATCATATTGAACATACTGTCCTATCCATTGTTCAAAGGTTTTAGCACTTGCATGCAAGTATGATTTGGGATTTGATGAATATGAATTGTATAATGATTGGTGAATGCACCCATGGAAAAATACAACCATGTTCTTGTTATAGCAATCGAACCTAATAATTTTGTACAAAGGTTGGCACCCCTTTTTTACCTTACTTTGCCCGTCCACACATATTATTCTGTGCGTGGGGCGTATCCAGCAAAGCAAAAAGCGATCCGTTACATTACGAGTTGAACATTGCTGAATCAATTTACTTGTCATTATTGAGATTCAAACCCACGACATGGCCGCTACCACGGGTTCAAAGTCCGTCACCTTCACAACTGTCTCAACGACTCACTAATTCGTGACGGTATAACATCATTTTTTGCTTTCTAGTCGAGGAAAACTAATGCTGTTACTACTAGCCACTGGAATGAAAAAAATCTGTAGAATATTTTGATTTAAAATGCTTCTAAGAAAGTAGTGCAGGCCTACATTACGGGTACGTAAATCTCAAAGCCAATTAAGGTCTTTTTACTTCCACTAACCCATTGTTTCCAGTAATTTAAGCCGAAATCTCCCCATTACACTTATCTCCGTTCAATACCTCTCATCCATTAGCTTTCGATTTACAGCACTCAAAAAGCGACAACCGTTCAAGTGGAAGCCCAACTGTACATTATCTGACGCAACGTTAATGGCGTATTTAAAAATAAAAGCTTCGTCTATCGAGCCCTTAATGCTGCTCAGTCGCCCTCGACTACACAAATAAACTTTCACAGCCGGGGGAGTGCCACATTTTACCACAGTCCCTTGTCCTTAGCGGCAGATTGATTGATGGCCAGTCGCAGGGCGAGGGTGGGGGCGAGGGCGTGGGTCGAGGCGAGGGCGCGCCCTAGGGCCACCACTGTTCCGTCTGGGGTAAACAACCCCATCGCATGGGATCGCACTTGTAATATGACATCTGTTTTACTGCCAGGGTGCGTGATTCCATCCCTACTTTTGAGGTTGTTGGAAATGAAATTCGGTAAAATGATAATGTCTGTTGGATCTTTTTAAGAGTTGGAAGTAAACGAATCTTTAAATTAGTTAATTAGTATATATTTTAAATATGTTTTACTCTGTGTTTCCAATTTTTTAGTGAATTTCCTTTGGAAAGTGAACTATTAGCATGACCCGCACGGTGAAACTTAAGCCCGGGACCACCATAGAAGTTCCTAACGTGACCCCCTGAACACGTTTTGGGGGGTCGTTCAAAATTTTATAGATATATAAACATATATATATATATATATATATATATATATATATATATATATATCATATATATGTATATATCATATATATATATATGTATATATATATATATATATATACATGTGTCTTTGCACTCTAGCGGTTGCATTTTTTGTCCAATTAACTACAAAATTTGGTAGGGACGTTCCTTTCTGTAATCAGTTGGACAAGTTCGTTGGGCAAAACAATCGGAAAACTCTAAACCCATTTTTTGGGGATTAATCTTTCAAATTTCGAGTTTTTGGGCCCAAAAAGGATCAGGAAAGCCCCGGATGTAAAATTAATGCATTTAAAAAGATGGGAATTAGTGAGGCGAAAGTTTTAAGCCCTCTCTCGTCATTCTAGCATAAATGTTTACCAAGTTATTAAAGAAAATGTGTTTCGACTAAACACAGTACATTGTCTTATGGGGGTTTTACACTAGAAAAGCCTGTTATTACTTTGTTAGAGTACTTTTATCATCCCCAAAAACTCACGGCTACTTTTAAGCCTGCCTAGACCTCCTAACATTATAATGCGCACAATTCTATTCCCAGCTTTGCATCAGGTAAATTAAACCAGGAGCATCAGAACAGACAAAAAATCGGTGGTTTCAGATTTCAATAAAAATTTGAATACATGTATTTTTTACACAGATTTTGAGTTTTAAAAGTTTTCATGAGGAAATTCACTTCCCTCACGTCAGCGTGCTGCGTGCGAACTCGTTATTAGTCCTGAGCGTTTGTAACTTAGCTGGAAGCCTTGTGTGACACCTGTGGCATCTCATGCTTAAGTGGAAGCACAGACAAAGCATTTCTCTGTGGTGGAAGTGTTGTACGAAAAATAAAGTTGTGATTTACGTGTAAACGAAACGATGAGGTTTAACTTCGCAAGTAAAAGTGATATTTTAATTTCGTTTATTGTTTTTTATTACCTATAAATATCAGGATTGTCCAAGTAATGAGCAAATTATGGAAAACTCAGTACTACAGAAATTATCAATGATAGGTTTAATAATCAAGAATGCTTTTTCAGTGGAAATCTAGCATATTAAATATTTTTTGAGGAGTGTGTTTTTGGAATGGCTATTTGGGAAAAGTTAACTGATGTTCTCTTTCGAGAGTAAATATGATACAGAAAATAAACTCATATATACTAGTTGAAGTGTTTTCAAGCTTTCTTTCTTACAAATTTCCATATGTTTAACAGCTTTCTGTAAGACTAGTTTTATTATTTGTGATGGTAAAATTTTGTCCTTTAAATATTTGAGTAATATACATTTGCGTTACCTTGACTCAGTTTCAGTCAGTCATAAGAACCACACCACACTGAAGGGCGGAGCGCGCGCTTGCGCTTGTGCGTGTGGGTGTGCGCGTGTCCGGGTCGTATTCCTTAGTTGCGCAACTGTAACTTAACCTCGAGAGTAACCACACGTGAAACCTGCCACCTTCACCCTCCAGTGCAATGCATTCCCACATCTCGTCTGGAGATACTTGTCACCAAAACCCAACTGTAATTTTAAGTGTTGACTTCCACAGTCGTTTTCACAAGATGTGGGCTAGTGCTAATTTCTTAGGATCGACTACGTCGTGGATGACCTCCGATCACTGCTGCTACAGTCAATTGGTTTGTACGTGTTGATTAACTGATTTCGCCCTGAAGATGGAGCAAAGTTACATCTCCGAAACGTCGATTATAACACATTAATTTCGGCGATGCTGTCAATCCCAGAAAAAAATGAGCCTACATTTCGTGTAGTTATGAAAATAACTTACATCAACAATAATACATAACATTAACAACAAATTTACCTTAGGGCCTACCTATGTAAAGTCAAAGTACAAGGTATCGTGATAGCAGTGTGTTGGGACTTTTGCTCAATAAATAGAAACATATCAGCTTATAAAAATCTCTGTCGTGTTTATTTAAAGTCACTTGGACGAAGATCAGGGGATGTTTGACAAGTGAATGTAAGAAAGTTGTCTTCTCATGGTCAATAGATGTAAGTGATGCTTTAAAATCTTTCAGAGTCGTCTTGTCACCAGTTGCCGTAAAAGATTATAGCATTTATTTCATGTTGGATAAGTCCAATGTTTACTTTCAGATCATCCCCCTCCCCTAAAAAGATTATAGAATTTATTTCATGTCGGATTTTATTGAAATTTTTGTATACTAGTGGCTTGAAGAGGCGATAGCCCCTAACCTTTCTCCAAGTAGGAACACATGTCAGTTCGTAAACAAAGTAGACACTCAAACACATGTTTTAATGTAAACAAAGCAGACGTTTTAAAATCCCCATGCTTTTCTTAAGGGGGATTTGTTACGTTATTTCTCATTTTCAGGTAACTTTTTGAAAATACTGCTATCTTCTCCGAGTCCCTGGAATCCCAAGGTCCCTGAAGGTCCCTGAAGTCCCTGAAGGTCCCAAGACCTTTAATTTGAGCCGAATACCATCATCCTGCGATTTGCCAAACTCCCACAATTTTGACTTAAAAATGTCGCTTACAGAATTATATATTAAGATGTGAAATTAAAATCGTGCCAGTTGAAATCGCTAGGTATATTTTTCCCTTAAAAATGAGGTCTATAACAACGATTCTAAAAAATCCATTGAGGAGGGGCGGATTTTTAAAGTTAACATTAGTCTTAAGGTATAGAAGTGTCAGATAGAAACGCATACCTGTTGTTTACATAATTTCTTCCTTCAAGGATGCATATGGGAATTTTCGGTCATTAGCGCAGTCCTCTCAAATCCTGATCCCTTTCGTTAATTCTAAATGTGACACTGATGTCGGTCATTAAGGACTTGATGTATCGTGTATTTTCTGTGTAATATGTTTTTCATAGAATTATCAACGCAAACACCTATTAGTCTCTGTTTATTTTCATTAATGTTAATGAGGATTTTTTATCTGTGAGTGAGATCCATCGAACACAAATTTTGGAACACCTTCTGTGTAAAAAATGTAAACAAGTTTAAACCTATACCTTAGAATCGATTTTAGGAAATATTTGTCTGTCAGTCCGTTCAGTCCAGTTTAAAAGTATACATTTTGATAGATATTGCGTTACTTGTCCGCATATTTTGTTAGTGTATTCATCGAGATCTCCATCGCCATTTGGCCGTACCCGAGGTCCCTTCCCAGATGGGGTCTGTGGGCGTGGGAAGAAATAGTGGGCGGCTTGGACCACAGGTTGGGCCCACGATGTATGTTGTCAGGTGTTCTTTTTTCGGATTAGTTATCAAACATCCATAAGTAGAAGTGTTAGACCAACTCTGACGCTGTAAATCATAAAGTAATTGTGTGGCGCTGAATTTAGATTACTCGATTGTATTTGATAACATGGATCACAATACTCTATCCAATTAAATTAGAATATTTTGCCGTTCAATCTTTTCCAGACCAAATTAACACAATGCTAACCAGTGGTATAGGGGAAATGGGTCAATTTCAGCAGTATTATAAATGTAAATATTTTTAATTTTCGTCTTAAATATAAATAACATTAATAATTAATGGAATTAAGAAGGTTGAAAATGTTTTTAGCGAATTTCCCCTATAGGTAAGAAGCTATTACCGTAGCCCAACCATGGTAAGACCTAGGCCCGGGACCATAATAACTTTTCGTTTTGAGGTCCCCAGACCCCAAAAACACCATTCGTTCGAAACTGTATATATATATATATATATATATATAACTATATATATAGTATATATATAGTATATATATAATATATACTATATATATACTATATATATATATATAGTTATATATGTATGTGTGTGTGTGTGTGTGTGTGTGTGTGTGTGTGTGTGTCCGTGAGCACGATAACTCTAATCAAAATTATCCGATTTTGATGAAATTTGGTATAAACGTGTAAAGCAACATTTTTATGAGTTAAGTTCGAAAACCAGCCAGATCGGTCTAACCGAATAGGTATTTTGGGGGTTTTGCACCCCAAAAATGGGTTTTTCGAATTTTTACATATAATTTTGGAAATAGTCAAATTTTAGTTTTTCCCATTGGATTCAGCTTAAAAAACACACAATTTGGTATTCTGATCATTTCTCTATGTCAATTGGTTACCGAGACATTGAAAGTGCTAAACACAGTACGTTGTCTAATATTATTCGTATGGAGGAAAATACAAATTTTATTTCTCGCTTATTTATGAATATATACTAACGAAACTTGGTATATGGCTTTATCTGGTTGTGGACCATTGATATCTGCTCAAAAAAACAATTTTTTTACCAAAGGCTCCTGTAGCAGCAAACCTGCGTACTCAGCCCCATGTTATTCTTATGGAGAATAAGTAAAACGTGTTATCTGCCTTCATTATGAAAATAAATTAATGAAATTTGGTATGTGGCTTTACCTACATGAGTTATATTGATATTTGTATAAAACCCCATCTTTTGTGTTCCTTGCTTCAGCATACCTGCATAATCAGCCGCCATGTTATTCTTATGGAGAATAATTAAAATGTCATAAATCGTTTATTTATGAATGTATTGATTAAACTTGGTATGTGGCTTTATGTGGTACTATTAGTCTGTCGCGGCTTCGCTTGCGATCACAACGTAATGTTATACTGGCATTCCCGTATAAATATTGTGTTACCGTTCCAAAGCCAACATGGCCTGCTGATTAACTGTGTTTACTCTATCCAGCTGATTTCTTAAAACTTATAGTTATTTCCCAATGTTAAGCTTATGGGAAAAAACGCAACTTTAAGGGGCCCCAGGGCCTCACTCAAAAATTATTTCTCTATAAAAAACGTTTCCTGCACAACTTCACGCTTCGCTCTTTCCAATGACACCAAAAACATGAAAATCAGTTCAGTAGTTTAGGAGGAGTGATTGTCACAAAAAACCTGCTCGCCTAATAAATAAGTATAGATTAAGATACATATATATGCATTGGAAATTCGCTGAGTACGCAGGTTTGCTGCTACGGGGGTATTTAATGGTTAGTTTGCATAAATTTTGTAAAATTTTGAAAATGAAAAAATTTACTTCCTTTACTACATTATTTATTTAATAACAAAGTTTACAAAACGTAGAGTAATTTTGATGTTATGTTTCAGTATTCTGTAATAAATAATATTCAAATGAAATTTTACACTTTATACTTTAAAAATGGGCTGCAGTGATGAAACAGCAGGGTTTCTACCTGCTACTCCGCTAAGGTCAATGGTAACTTTCAAAGCCCGTCCCTCCTCAACGGATTATCCGAAATGGTTGGTATAGTTCACTTTATAGAGTAAAAAATACCTATCGATTTCATTGAGTTGAATTTCGATTTTCACAAATGGTTCATCCTAAATATTGAATATTTTGGAATTATTATTTGGAAATTGAAATTTTGGTCTCCGAAATCACTAGGTATTTTTCACGTTTAAAATGAGCCATAAAATAGAGGCACCGCTTATTTTCAAAATAAAAACAAATTTTACATCCATCAAGACAAACAATAGTGAAACCAAATACTTAAAATATGTAAATTATCGATGTCGGTTAATCCTTTGAGGAGGGGACGATATGGGTGAAGCAAATAAAAACGAAAAATGTTTCGTTAATGAAGCCCATTCTTACAGTTTTAGTAATCTGTAGTAATTGCTATCCAAATAAAAAGTTTGAACTCTTACAACTTTAACTGTCAAATTCACCTCCTTCTCGACTTGCAAGTCATAAATAACTTGGACTCCTAGCAGGTGATGAAACTGCAAAAAGGAAATTTCGCCAGCTCGGGGCTCGGGGCTTGAGGCTGGTTTCACTGGTAATATATTCAAATGGCCGTGAACGTCGGGTAACCGAGAGCAAAGAAACGTAACTGCGATGGTCGTAATTGTGGTGACTGTGACCCGGTTTGCCGGTTAGGATAGATCAAGTGCCCGGGGAAGGACGACATTGGTAACGGAGTCTGGTAGTGTGGTAGTGCGTTTGTTCACACAACTGTAAACATTCGATGTCGTCTGACCGGCTTGCCATCACTGCGACAACTGGATGAGTAATGCCACAAGCTACGAGAACAAGTCCGAACACCATTACGAGTAGAGTGCTGTAGTTCGGATTCTTGCTCCAGTTTTGAACAGGTACGGAGTTATAAATGTCAAAAATGATTATGGATGATGAGCACTAATGACTTCTCTTCAGCGTTTGGTCGTTAGGAGGAATTTATAGTGGAGGTTTTATATATTTTATACTTCAGTTGAAACGGTGGTAGCTATTGCCTCTGATTGTGCATCATCTATACCTACCTGTTGTAAAACTGTCTTACCAATATTTTTTTAATGATGCCCAATGACATATAGTCCACAATGATCATACTTTGAGTAGACTTTTAAGAGGGGGCTCCTGTAACGTAACATTTTGCGTTTTTACCTTTTTCTCCCAATGTTAACTTTTAAAGTCCACCCCGCCATAACTAATTATTCGAAATGGTTTATTTATGGCTGATTTTAAAGGGGGGGGCAAGATGATACTCAGATGGATACTTGGCGATTTTAGTAACCATAATCATAATTTTGATAACACAAATAGTTAACCTCTATAAAACGTCGCAAGTATTGAATATTTTTAGTGAATTTCCTTTGGAAAGTGAACTATTAGCATGACCCGCACGGTGAAACTTAAGCCCGGGACCACCATAGAAGTTTCTAACGTGACCCCCTGAACACGTTTTGGGGGGTCGTTCAAAATTTTATATATATATGTATATATATATGTGTGTGTGTGTGTGTGTGTGTGTGTTTGCACTATAGTGGTCGCATTTTTTGTCCGATTTACTTCAAATTTGGTAGGGACGTTCCTTTCTGTAATCAGTTGGACAAGTTCGTTGGGAAAAACAATCGGAATACTCTAACCCCTTTTTTTGGGGGATTAATCTTTCAAATTTCGAGTTTTTGGGCCCAAAAAGGGTCATAAAAGCCCCAGATATAAAATCAATGCATGTAAAAAGATGGGAATTAGAGAGGCGAAAGTTTTAAGCCCTCTCTCGTCATTCTAGCATAAATATTTACCGAGTTATTAAAGAAAATGTGTATCGACCAAACACAGTACGTTGTCTTATGGGGGTTTTACACTAGAAAAGCCTGTTATTACTTTGTTAGAGTACTTTTATCATCCCCAGCAACCTCACGCCTACTTTCAAGCCTGTCTGGACCTTCTCCTAACCTTATAATGTGCAAAATTTTATTCCCAGCTTTGCAAGTAAATGAAACCAGGAGTATCAGAACAGCCAACAAATCAATGTTTTCAGATTTCAATCAAAATTGGACAAATGTATGTTTTTACACTTATTTTGAGTTTTACAAGTATTTATGTGGAGATTCACTTCCTTCACGTCAGCGTGCTGCGTGCGAACTCGTTTATTTTTTTTAGATTATTATTTGTGGTATCAACATCCTGCTTACTGAAATCGCTAGGTACTTTTCTGCTCTATAAAATGAGCCATAAATAAACTGTTTCTGATAATCCATGGTCGAGGAATGGGGTTTAAAGGTCATCATTAGCCTTAATAGACAAAGGTCTGAAGACTATAGCTCCGTGGTAACAGGAGTGTAGAGGAGGTTAAAACCCAGGCATATATTTTTACATTTCAGCCTACACTGTTTTAGGTACTGTCCTGAATTGGTATTATGCTTTACTGTTAAAACAAGAGATACGATAATCATTAACTCAGAAAGATGTTCTGAGCTGATGATGAATTGGTATTATGCTTTACTGTTAAAACAAGAGATACTATAATCATTAGCTCAGAAAGATGTTCTGAGCTGATGATGAATTGATATTATGCTTTACTGTTAAAACAAGAGATACTATAATCATTAGCTCAGAAAGATGTTCTGAGCTGATGATGAATTGGTATTATGCTTTACTGTTAAAACAAGAGATACTATAATCATTAGCTCAGAAAGATGTTCTGAGCTGATGATGAATTGGTATTATGCTTTACTGTTAAAGAGATACGATAATCATTAGCTCAGAAAGATGTTCTGAGCTGATGATGAATTGGTATTATGCTTTACTGTTAAAACAAGAGATACGATAATCATTAAATCATAAAGATGTTCTGAGCTGATGATAAATTGGTATTATGCTTAACTGTTAAAACAAGAGATACTATAATCATTAGCTCAGAAAGATGTTCTGAGCGGATGATGAATTGGTATTATGCTTTACTGTTAAAACAAGAGATACGATAATCATTAAATCATAAAGATGTTCTGAGCTGATGATAAATTGGTATTATGCTTAACTGTTAAAACAAGAGATACTATAATCATTAGCTCAGAAAGATGTTCTGAGCGGATGATGAATTGGTATTATGCTTTACTGTTAAAACAAGAGATACGATAATCATTAACTCAGAAAGATGTTCTGAGCTGATGATGAATTGGTATTATGCTTTACTGTTAAAACAAGAGATACTATAATCATTAGCTCAGAAAGATGTTCTGAGCTGATGATGAATTGATATTATGCTTTACTGTTAAAACAAGAGATACTATAATCATTAGCTCAGAAAGATGTTCTGAGCTGATGATGAATTGGTATTATGCTTTACTGTTAAAACAAGAGATACTATAATCATTAGCTCAGAAAGATGTTCTGAGCTGATGATGAATTGGTATTATGCTTTACTGTTAAAGAGATACGATAATCATTAGCTCAGAAAGATGTTCTGAGCTGATGATGAATTGGTATTATGCTTTACTGTTAAAACAAGAGATACGATAATCATTAAATCATAAAGATGTTCTGAGCTGATGATAAATTGGTATTATGCTTAACTGTTAAAACAAGAGATACTATAATCATTAGCTCAGAAAGATGTTCTGAGCGGATGATGAATTGGTATTATGCTTTACTGTTAAAACAAGAGATACGATAATCATTAAATCATAAAGATGTTCTGAGCTGATGATAAATTGGTATTATGCTTAACTGTTAAAACAAGAGATACTATAATCATTAGCTCAGAAAGATGTTCTGAGCGGATGATGAATTGGTATTATGCTTTACTGTTAAAACAAGAGATACGATAATCATTAACTCAGAAAGATGTTCTGAGCTGATGATGAATTGGTATTATGCTTTACTGTTAAAACAAGAGATACTATAATCATTAGCTCAGAAAGATGTTCTGAGCTGATGATGAATTGATATTATGCTTTACTGTTAAAACAAGAGATACTATAATCATTAGCTCAGAAAGATGTTCTGAGCTGATGATGAATTGGTATTATGCTTTACTGTTAAAACAAGAGATACTATAATCATTAGCTCAGAAAGATGTTCTGAGCTGATGATGAATTGGTATTATGCTTTACTGTTAAAGAGATACGATAATCATTAGCTCAGAAAGATGTTCTGAGCTAATGATGAATTGGTATTATGCTTTACTGTTAAAACAAGAGATACGATAATCATTAAATCATAAAGATGTTCTGAGCTGATGATAAATTGGTATTATGCTTAACTGTTAAAACAAGAGATACTATAATCATTAGCTCAGAAAGATGTTCTGAGCGGATGATGAATTGGTATTATGCTTTACTGTTAAAACAAGAGCTACTATAATTATTAGCTCAGAAAGATGTTCTGAGCTGATGATGAATTGGTATTATGCTTTACTGTTAAAACAAGAGATACGATAATCATTAACTCAGAAAGATGTTCTGAGCTGATGATGAATTGGTATTATGCTTTACTGTTAAAACAAGAGATACTATAATCATTAGCTCAGAAAGATGTTCTGAGCGGATGATGAATTGGTATTATGCTTTACCGTTAATACAAGAGATACGATAATCATTAACTCAGAAAGATGTTCTGAGCTGATGATGAATTGGTATTATGCTTTACTGTTAAAACAAGAGATACGATAATCATTAGCTCAGAAAGATGTTCTGAGCTGATGGTGAATTGGTATTATGCTTTACTGTTAAAACAAGAGATACGATAATCATTAGCTCAGAAATATGTTCTGAGCTGAATGATGGTAATGACCATAAGGCCATAAGCTAGCTATTCAGTGCATATTGTGAGACTGGCTTTTTGATATGTAATTATTTCATGTACAAAGACTTAACCCACAATGATCATAATTTGAGTAGGAATTTTCAGAGAATGTCAAAGGATTTTTAAATGATAAACATTACGTGGAAAAAACAGGCATAGTAAAAACATTAATTAAGTTACATATTTAGGTTATGCTTTATAGCTATAACCTGAAAATAAATTATTAAAATGTTAAGAACATATTAATTAATCAAGAAGTAGATAACTGAATGTAATATGGAGCATTGTACCTTGATACTAAGGCATTCGACACAGTGGATCACAAAATTGTGCTAAGAAAATGTGAGAGGGTTATCCTATAGTAAGTTTTTTGGTTATTTAAAAGATATAATACAACCCATAAAGTAAAATTTGAAAATCATATGGGTAGCCTAGGGGAACCTAATTTATTCATTTTTCAACTAATATTTTTTTCTTGTTTATAAATTATTTTAATATATATTAGATGTAATACTAGTTAAATTTAAATCATTGCACTGTTTGGTGAATGAAGTTTATTACACTTATTGTATAAAACTTTCTTTTTGTCAATGTTCAGTCATGTGCAACTATAGTTTTCCTTTCTGAGCAATCAACGAAAACTAATTGTCTTTCGATTCCGTTTTCCCCGACGAAGTTAGCCGTCATTGGCAGATCATTCTGCAGAATGATAATTTTCTAAGCAAAGCAAGCGAAGAATCTGTGTCGAGTTCCAATTATTCGCGGAGAAGAGTTTGTCAATGTGCGAGAGAGAAAGGAATGTGCCGCTGTCAAGGTTGAGTTCCGAGTAAAAGTGTCGCCTTGTCAGACAGAGACAGGAGAGTGTCACAGCGGAGTGGGTCGCTGCAGACACGATCTGGGTACTGGGATTGACGACTGACAACATTGACAACGTGCAAGTGCATCTCTCCTATACCAGGCAGGAGGCAGTAGATATTTTGGAAGTATGTCATGACGAAGATCACTGTGAAGAAAGTATCAGAGGCAACTTCTCGTGTTGCTCGGATGGATGTCTAGCGTCTACTGACAACAATGACAACGTGCAAGTGCATCGCTCCTTTTTCACTTACCAGGCAGAAGGCAGTAGATATTTTGGAAATATTTCATGATTAAGATCACTGTGAAGAAAGTATCAGAGGTAACTTTCCGTGTTGCGCGGATGGGTGTCTAGCGTCTACTGACAACAATGACAACGTGCAAGTGCATCGCTCCTTTTTCAAGTACCCGCAGGAGGCAGTAGATATGTTGGACATATGTCATGATTAAGACCACTGTGAAGAAAGTATCAAAGGCAACTTTCCGGTTGCGCGGATGTGTGTCTAGCGTCTACTGATAACAATGACAACGTGCAAGTTGATCTCTCCTTTTTCAATTACCCGCAGGAGGCAGTAGATATGTTGGAAATATGTCATGATTAAGATCACTGTGAAGAAAGTATCAAAGGTAACTTTCTGTGTTGCGCGGATGTGTGTCTAGCGTCTACTGACAACAATGACAACGTGCAAGTGCATCGCTCCTTTTTCACTTACCAGGCAGAAGGCAGTAGATATTTTGGAAATATTTCATGATTAAGATCACTGTGAAGAAAGTATCAGAGGTAACTTTCCGTGTTGCGCGGATGGGTGTCTAGCGTCTACTGACAACAATGACAACGTGCAAGTGCATCGCTCCTTTTTCAAGTACCCGCAGGAGGCAGTAGATATGTTGGACATATGTCATGATTAAGACCACTGTGAAGAAAGTATCAAAGGCAACTTTCCGGTTGCGCGGATGTGTGTCTAGCGTCTACTGATAACAATGACAACGTGCAAGTTGATCTCTCCTTTTTCAATTACCCGCAGGAGGCAGTAGATATGTTGGAAATATGTCATGATTAAGATCACTGTGAAGAAAGTATCAAAGGTAACTTTCTGTGTTGCGCGGATGTGTGTCTAGCGTCTACTGACAACAATGACAACGTGCAAGTTGATCTCTCCTTTTTCAATTACCCATAGGAGGCAGTCGATATGTTGGAAATATGTCATGATTAAGATCACTGTGAAGAAAGTATCAAAGGTAACTTTCTGTGTTGCGCGGATGTGTGTCTAGCGTCTACTGACAACAATGACAACGTGCAAGTTGATCTCTCCTTTTGCAATTACCCGCAGGAGGCAGTAGATATGTTGGAAATATGTCATGATTAAGATCACTGTGAAGAAAGTATCAAAGGTAACTTTCCGGTTGCGCGGATGGGTGTCTAGCGTCTACTGACAACAATGACAACGTGCAAGTGCATCGCTCCTTTTTCACTTACCAGGCAGAAGGCAGTAGATATTTTGGAAATATTTCATGATTAAGATCACTGTGAAGAAAGTATCAGAGGTAACTTTCCGTGTTGCGCGGATGGGTGTCTAGCGTCTACTGACAACAATGACAACGTGCAAGTGCATCGCTCCTTTTTCAAGTACCCGCAGGAGGCAGTAGATATGTTGGACATATGTCATGATTAAGACCACTGTGAAGAAAGTATCAAAGGCAACTTTCCGGTTGCGCGGATGTGTGTCTAGCGTCTACTGATAACAATGACAACGTGCAAGTTGATCTCTCCTTTTTCAATTACCCGCAGGAGGCAGTAGATATGTTGGAAATATGTCATGATTAAGATCACTGTGAAGAAAGTATCAAAGGTAACTTTCTGTGTTGCGCGGATGTGTGTCTAGCGTCTACTGACAACAATGACAACGTGCAAGTTGATCTCTCCTTTTTCAATTACCCATAGGAGGCAGTCGATATGTTGGAAATATGTCATGATTAAGATCACTGTGAAGAAAGTATCAAAGGTAACTTTCTGTGTTGCGCGGATGTGTGTCTAGCGTCTACTGACAACAATGACAACGTGCAAGTTGATCTCTCCTTTTTCAATTACCCATAGGAGGCAGTCGATATGTTGGAAATATGTCATGATTAAGATCACTGTGAAGAAAGTATCAAAGGTAACTTTCCGGTTGCGCGGATGTGTGTCTAGCGTCTACTGACAACAATGACAACGTGCAAGTTGATCTCTCCTTTTTCAATTACCCATAGGAGGCAGTCGATATGTTGGAAATATGTCATGATTAAGATCACTGTGAAGAAAGTATCAAAGGTAACTTTCTGTGTTGCGCGGATGTGTGTCTAGCGTCTACTGACAACAATGACAACGTGCAAGTTGATCTCTCCTTTTGCAATTACCCGCAGGAGGCAGTAGATATGTTGGAAATATGTCATGATTAAGATCACTGTGAAGAAAGTATCAAAGGTAACTTTCCGGTTGCGCGGATGTGTGTCTAGCGTCTACTGACAACAATAACTACGTATAATTGCATCTCAGCAAACTCGTGTGATTAAGTTATCATTAAATAATCAACAGTTACAAAGAAGACATGTCGTCAGCTCTTTCTGAATTAATTATTCTTCAATGTTGTCATTCTTCGATGGAGAAACATTCACAATTTGAGTACTATGACAGTTAGTACTTTTAGCGAATTTCCCCTATAGGGAAGAAGCTATTACCGTAGGTCTCATGGTAAGACTTAAGCCCGAGACCATGATAATTTTTCATTTTGAGGTCCCCAGATGCCAAAAACACCATTCGTTCAAATTTTTATATATGTATATATATATATATATATATATATATATATATATATATATATATATTTATATATATATATATATATGTGTCCGTAAGCACGATAACTCTCGTAAAAAAGGTCCGATCTTAATGAAATTTGGTACAAACGTGTAAAGTACCATTTATTTGAACGAGTTCAAAAACCAGACAAATCGCACCATCCGAAGGGGGGTTTTGGGGGGGTTTTGTACCCCAAAAATGGGTTTTTTGGGGTTTTCACATGTAATTTTTATTAAAATCAAATTTTAATTTTCACCATTGAATTCAGCATAAAAAAACAAAAAATTTGGTATCTTGATCATTGCTCTACGTCAATTGGTTACTGAGATATTGAAAGTGCTAAACACAGTACGTTGTCTAATGTTATTTTTATGGAGAAAAAGAAAAATTGTATATCTCGCTTATTTATGAACATAAACTGACAAAATTTGGTATATAGCTTCATCTGGTTGTGGTTTATTGTTGTTTGCACAAAAAAACAATTTTTCACCTATGGTTCCCATAGCAGCAAACCTAGGTATTCGGTCCCCATGTTACTCTTATGGAAAATAATTAAAGTGTTATATATCGCTTATTTATGAATGTATATGGATGAAACTTGGTATGTGACTTCACTTAGCTGAGTTCTATTGATATTTTGCATAAAACCCCATTATTTTGTGTTCCTTGTTGCAGCAAACCTGCGTACTCATCCCCAATGTTATTCTTATGGAGAATAATTAATATTTTAAATATCGCTTGTTTGTGAATATATTTCTTATGAATCCTGTTATGTGGCTTAGTGTGTTATGTTATAATTCATTGGAAATTCGCTGAGTATGCAGGTTTGCTGCGACGGCGGTATTTTTAATTTATTAAAATATTTAGGTGAACAGTTTAATATGTTTAAATGAATTTTTTGAATGGCTTATTAAACACCTCGACTAACAGTAATGACTTTTAATACGACATGAAGAGACGGAGAACATATCCACGAAAGAATTACTTTCGCCATCTATAATTCCCTTAGCCCCACAACCCTAGTGTTCTTTACAATTCCCTCTATTTGTTCTATTTTCGATTATGCCCGCCGTCATCAAACTTCATTGTGGCAATTTCATTGTGGTCTTGCATCCTATTCGGTTATTATTCCACGAGCAATGACTGACATTTTCCTGATTAACTTTCTCTTTGCGGTGAACTTCGCAACTTATAATTTTTGCACTAGGATTGAGAATAGTAATTTTGAATAATTTCTGTCTATCTTCCTCGCATGTTATCTACACTACGTTTTCAACAAAAATTTACTTATTCAAGATAGGTTTTTGGGTTTTACCTATACAAGTTTTGAAACTTGATTTGTTTATTTTAGCGAATTTCCCCTATAGGGAAGAAGCTATTACCGTAGGTCTCATGGTAAGACTTAAGCCCGAGACCATGATAACTTTTCATTTTGAGGTCCCCAGATGCCAAAAACACCATTCGTTCAAATTTTTATATATGTATATATATATATATATATATATATATATATATATATGTGTCCGTAAGCACGATAACTCTCGTAAAAAAGGTCCGATCTTAATGAAATTTGGTAAAAATGTGTAAAGTACCATTTATTTGAACAAGTTCGAAAACCAGATGAATCGCACAGTCCGAAGGGGGGTTTTGGGGGGGTTTTGTACCCCAAAAATGTGTTTTTTGGGGTTTTCACATTTAATTTTAATTTTAATCAAATTTTAATTTATACCATTGAATTCAGCTTAAAAAAACAAACAATTTGGTATTTTGATCATTGCTCTACAACAATTGGTTACCGAGATATTGAAAGTACTAAACACAGTACATTGTCTAATGTTATTCTTATGGAGAAAAAGAAAAATTGTATATCTCGCTTATTTATGAACATAAACTGGCGAAATTTGGTATATGGCTTGATCTGGTTATGGTTTATTGTTGTTTGCACAAAAACACAATTTTTCGCCTATGGCTCCTGTAGCAGCAAACCTAGGTACTTGGTCCCCATGTTATTCTTATGGAAAATACTTAAAATGTTATATATTGCTTATTTATGAATGTATATGGATGAAACTTGGTATGTGACTTCACTAA
Source organism: Allygus modestus (assembly GCA_963675035.1). Lineage (NCBI taxonomy): Eukaryota > Metazoa > Arthropoda > Insecta > Hemiptera > Cicadellidae > Allygus > Allygus modestus. Next base: position 334,998,538 of record OY776112.1, on the reverse strand, counting down.
GATGAGTTCTATTGATATTTGCATAAAAACCCATTATTTTGTGTGCCTTGTTGCAGCAAACCTGCGTACTCATCCCCAATGTTATTCTTATGGAGGATAATTAATATTTTAAATATCGCGTGTTAGTGAATACATTTCTTATGAATCCTGTTAAGTGTTATAAGTTAAGTGTTAAGTGTTAAGTGGAAATTCGCTAAGTATGCAGGTTTGCTGCGACGGGGGTATTTTTATCTAGATGTGGTACTGAAGGTTGTTAAAGATGTGTATGTTTTGTGAAGCAATTGGTTATCTTTCTATTACGTAGTTACTTAGGATTGCTGAGGTAAGACAGTAATATATCAATTAAGGCAATCAAGAGGCTAAGATGAATTGATTTAGTTTATTCAAAGAAATTCACAGTTAGTTGCCAATTTGAACCAAAATTTTGGGTTTGAAATTCACCAAATATATTTCAAAATAGAAGCACGTATACACTGTACGGCGAGTTTGTAAACCACGTTGGAATATTTAATTCCTTTGTAAAACTCTAGAAACGTAAGAAACTTATTTCCAACTTTTACAAATATTTTCCAACTGCAAATCACCCTTCTGATTAGATGTTTTAATCACATCACAATCAGTAAACAGGTTTCTCTTATCAGATGTAGACATAATTAAAATACGGTATGTGGCGGCTGCGTCACTTGCCGTGTTGAATGTTTGGGCTGGGCGCTCCTACTTTGCATGTTTAATGAACCATGGCCAAACCGGCATTCTTGGGATATATTGGTGAACTTTGTCTATGACAAGATTTGCCAAATTTCCCCTTTTCCAAAAACTAACATTGAATTTAATCTTGCACGCCATTTCGTATATCAATTTTGTAACTCTTTTGTTAAAACATAAAATAATATATTAGTACTTATGTTTGATGGTATTTAGTTTTCTTAACTTAATTTTGCTAGGATGGATCTAATTTCCAAACACCAACCTCTTTTATAGAAATTCATTAAACAAGGTTTAATGAAATACGAAATATATATTTGTAATATAAAAAATCAAATTAGTTTCAATATTATTTAATTTAATAAACTATTCATAGACTAAGTAACAAAAATCGTACTTACTTAAAAAAAAAAATACCCCCGTCGCAGCAAACCTGCATACTCAGCGAATTTCCAATGAATATATAACATAACGCATTATAACACTTAACAGGATTCATAAGAAATATATTCCCAAACAAGCGATATTTAAATATTAATTATTCTCCATAAGAATAACATTGGGGATGAGTACGCAGGTTTGCTGCAACAAGGCACACAAAATAATGGGTTTTTATGCAAATATCAATAGAACTCATCTTAGTGAAGTCACTACCAAGTTTCATCCATATACATCCATAAATAAGCGATATAAAACATTTTAAGTATTTTCCATAAGAATAACATGGGGACCTAGGTACTTACCTAGGTTTGCTGCTACAGGAACCATATGTGAACAATTGTTTTTTGTGCAAACAACAATAAACCATAACCAGATCAAGCCATATACCAAATTTCGCCAGTTTATGTTCATAAATAAGTGAGATATACAATTTTTCTTTTTCTCCATAAGAATAACATTAGACAACGTACTGTGTTTAGCACTTTCAATATCTCGGTAACCAATTGACGTAGAGCAATGATCAAAATACCAAATTGTTTGGTTTTTAAGCAGAATTCAATGGTGTAAATTAAAATTGATTTAAATTAAAGTTACATGTGAAAACCCCAAAAAACACATTTTTGGGGTACAAAACCCCCCCAAAACCCCCCTTCGGACTGTGCGATTCATCTGGTTTTCGAACTCGTTCAAATAAATGGTACTTTACACATTTGTACCAAATTTCATTAAGATCGGACCTTTTTTACGAGAGTTATCGTGCTTACGGACATATATGTATATATATATATATATATATATATATATATATATATATATAACAATTTGAACGAATAATGTTTTTGGCATCTGGGGACCTCAAAATGAAAAGTTATCATGGTCTCGGGCTTAAGTCTTACCATGAGACCTACGGTAATAGCTTCTTCCCTATAGGGGAAATTCGCTAAAACTGAAATAACAGGATTAAATGCACAATGAGCTACGTCAATTATAGCTTGGTTCGTTTTCTTAGTATATTGATTCCGTCAATTTATTTCTGTAGTGCAAAATCAAATCAGCAAACACACAATGTGTGGCTCATTACCAATTAACAGCCTCGAAACTTTCCACACAATGAATAGCGACAATGGATGTGTCAGCGCCTTTTTCGAACGTGGTCCCAATCCTCGAGAAAAGTTTCTCCTCGACCACATGTTCGTTTTTGCCGGGAAAATTAAATCAGCTGATTATCTTCGCCTTTGTCCCCACGGTGCATCGTACGTGGGCGCCATCTTTAGGTTCTCCAAACGTAAATGGTGCACGGAGCCATAACCATACAAGCCATTGTCTGAGCGATGGAATCATTTAGCAGAGTATCATAACAACTTATTGTTCCCTGGCATTTGATTGACATGGAGGCGAGGTGGCGTGGCAGTGTGGGTGTTAAAGTTTAATTGTCTGTTGTATTTGGTGCCACGTTTACCCCCTCCGAGGTGCCACGTTCACAGTTGTACCCCCTTCTAGGTGTCACGTACACAGTTGTACCCCCTCCTGTGGATGTAGCCGAGGAAGTGATTGAAGTTATTAGGAGAAGTGTTAGGTTAGAAGTGTTTTGCTCAATTTGCCAACACTGATGTTTTGCTTACGCTTTATTATGGCTGTTTTTACCCACATCTTAGATATGTTGTTCCTATTTGGGGTTTTGAGAATTCAAGGACAAAATCGATTTTTCGCCTACAGAAAAAAGCCCTTCGAATAATTTTTGGACTCAAAAGGAATGAATCCTGCAAAACTATTTTTCGTCAGAATCAGATTCTTACTTTCCCTTGTTTTTATATATTTTAAACCATAATGTTTTACAAAAAACATTCTTCTACAATTTTCTTCAATAGTTTTTCTTCCAAATACGCACTCCGCCCACGGTTAAACATTCCAATTCAAAAGCACAGTACAACCTTTTTTCAACGTAACATGTCTTTTAACTGTATTAAGCTTTTTAATTCTTTGCCTGCAGGCCTTAAAGTTAACCTCCCCCTGAAACAATTTGGAAAACATCTAAAGGAGTTTCTTACTGATAAAACATATAGTATCTATAATTTCCTCAACCAGTAAAATATATTTTGTTTTATTTGTACTATGTCTTGTTATAAGGATATTGCATTTTTAATTTAGTACATGTTTGTAACACTGACTCATGCCAATGCTGTTTACACTGTTTTATGGCAATAAAGACAATTTGATTTGATTTGATTTAGGTGAGGAAATATTACTTAGTTTACTGATTGGTTTAGTATTATCGATATATTAGGAGGAGGCTCCAGTCACGAAATATTTTTTCTTTTCACCTGCTTCCCCTTAAGGCTAATGTTAACTTTCAAAGACGTACCTCCTCAACTGATGTTCATTTTAATAAAATTCCAAAATATTAAATACCGGTATCTTCGATTTGCTATGACTGAACTATTTATTGAAACTCTGTTTACTGAAATTGCTAGGGATTTCGTTGATATTTAAAATTGTCTTTAAATCAACGAATTCACGGGTTTAATAAATTATCATTGGTCTTATGGGAGAAGCAGGTAAAAACGTGAAATGTGTCGTAACTGGAGCCCCCTCTTATAAGAAACTGGTGTTTTCATCCAAAGTTTCTGAGTTAACCTCACGACGGATTTTTATGATTCTATTTTTGAAGAGAAGGCATAATTTTGAGTAGAGAACACCGAAGCTATCATTTTAATTTCTAGTTTTAATTTTTTAAATTTGAATTTGGTTTTGAAAAAGTATAGCAGCCGACACAAACTTTTTAGTTTGTCTTGTAAGAACTTTAAAATCATATGGTGTAAATCATCAGCTGCAAAACATTCTATCTATGGAATAGACTTAGTGGAGTGAGGATGGCTTGTGAAGAAAGGATATAGAGTAAACATCGCGTGTAATTAATTACATGTTGTTCGTTTATGCGGGGCGTAGGACCATGACAGCCACCTAGGTTTGCAACCAAAACCGCTTGTTTACTAATATCATTGATTATGAATATCACTGCTAATATTTCCCAAGAGGTGCTAAATCAAATATTTTGGTTTTTTTTGCACCGAAAGTTGTATTAGTACAATTAGTTATAATTTGTATTAGTTTTAATTTGAATCCCCTTAGACAACAGTGAACCGTGTTCCTATAAAATAATTTTAATTTATTTCCAATCTCAATGTTACTTTTGCATACTCATTCACTCATTGATTTTCTTAATAACATGTTCCAGCGTGCTGATTCTTAGTCACTTTGACTGGGTAACTAATAAGCCTTTTGGAATTCATATTGTTTAGATCACTTTGTCATGTAGTCATATAGCTCACAACAATGCGTATAAAACCCGCTAAAATAAATTTCATTTTAAATCATTTCACTGTGTATCTTTCAACTTTTCTGATTACGCGTACAAAAGAACCAAGAGCTAATTTTTCCTTGCAATATTCAACATTTTCTCAGAGGATGATCACGATGTAAGTGCTCATCCCTTGACAACGCCTACAGTACAGTGTCCACCACACATTTCTACAAGCAAGGCTTTGCGTGTTCCCATTCCCCTCTTGCGTGTGGCCCGGCTCATTGAGGGAACTTGACTTTAACAAATGCCAACGAATGTTATTGCTATCGTGTCTCTTCGTTCCTTCCCCTCTATATCACATGATTGAAAGACGTGTCCTTGTTTAAGTTTGGTAAGGAGGTTTAAATGAGTTTTGGTAAGAAGGCATAAATGAGTAGTACCTTGAGGAAAACTTTGTCAGGATTATAAGTTGGCTATTTTAAAGAAATGTTTTAAGTGATCTGCAATTGCTTGTAATTCAATTAGGCGTTCAGGAAGCAGATACGCGAATCTCTTTTTAGCGAATTTCCCCTATAGGGAAGAAGCTATTACCGTAGGTCTCATGGTAAGACTTAAGCCCGAGACCATGATAACTTTTCATTTTGAGGTCCCCAGATGCCAAAAACACCATTCGTTCAAATTTTTATATATGTAGGAAAATATACTACCTAAAATGTATTAAAATATATATATATATATTTATATATATATATATATGTGTCCGTAAGCACGATAACTCTCGTAAAAAAGGTCCGATCTTAATGAAATTTGGTACAAATGTGTAAAGTACCATTTATTTGAACAAGTTCGAAAACCAGATGAATCGCACCATCCGAAGGGGGTTTTTTGGGGGGTTTTGTACCCCAAAAATGTGTTTTTTGGGGTTTTCACGTCATGTAATTTTAATTTAAATCAAATTTTAATTTATACCATTGAATTTAGCTTAAAAAAACAAACAATTTGGTATTTTGATCATTTCTCTACGTCAATTGGTTACCGAGATATTGAAAGTGCTAAACACAGTACGTTGTCTAATGTTATTCTTATGGAGAAAAAGAAAAATTGTATATCTCGCTTATTTATGAACATAAACTGGCAAAATTTGGTATATGGCTTGATCTGGTTATGGTTTATTGTTTTTTGCACAAAAAAACAATTTTTCGCCTATGGTTCCTGTAGCAGCAAACCTAGGTACTTGGTCCCCATGTTATTCTTATGGAAAATACTTAAAATGTTATATATCGCTTATTTATGAATGTATATGGATGAAACTTGGTATGTGACTTCACTAAGATGAGTTCTATTGATATTTGCATAAAAACCCATTATTTTGCGTGCCTTGTTGCAGCAAACCTGCGTACTCCACCCCAATGTTATTCTTATGGAGAATAATTAATATTTTAAATATCGCTTGTTTGTGAATACATTTCTTATGAATCCTGTTAAGTGTTATGTTATATATTCATTGGAAATTCGCTGAGTATGCAGGTTTGCTGCGACGGGTGTATTATTAGGATCTTATCAGACAGGCAAAGGGACATTGATGTTAACTAGATTGAAAAGGCTCTAGCCTCTAACCTCTAACCTATTGCATTTTGGATGTACCGTTTACTATAAATAAAACATCACTAATGTTTAAGTTTCACATCTGATTACATTACATAAATGTTATTAAATCCCGTTCTACGCAACAGGGTAAAAATTCAGAGTAGACAACTTAGCAGTTATGTGTGCTGCAATCTGTGGTTAGCCCCTGGAACTACTACAAACATATTTTCATCAGCTAAAACAAAAATTAATGTCCATAAGAATAACATGGGAACTTGGAAGTTCCGTAGGGCAGAGCCTTGAGGACTTTTCAAAACGAAAATAGGCCTATGTGTTTATTTGGTATTTAAGGAAAATTCCTGTAAATTTTCATGCCAATCGGTTCAGCAGTTTTTGAGTGGTTGAGGAACAAAAAGCAGACAGACAGACAGACACACACCATCCCATTTTTATATATTAGTATGATATGATTACAGGCTTTTGTCAGTTCATTCTATAGTTGACTTTTTTTAAGGGCATAAAACATCGGGTTCCGTAGGGTTTCTCCATCTAATATATGAATCAAGTTTCAGCCTTCTAGGTCGTGTTATAGCTTCAGCAACCTACACAAAGGCACACATTTATAATCTTTCCTTTACTGAATAATACATTATGATAACTGATATTTAACTGATTCCTTTACTGAATATAATATTATGATAGTATATTATGATGATAGGAAGTCATTTTAGCGAATTTCCCCTATAGGGAAGAAGCTATTTCCGTAGGTCTCATGGTAAGACTTAAGCCCGAGACCATGATAACTTTTCATTTTGAGGTCCCCAGATGCCAAAAACACCATTCGTTCAAATTTTTATATATGTATATATATATATATATATATTTATATATTTATATATATATATATATATATATATATATGTGTCCGTAAGCACGATAGCTCTCGTAAAAAAGGTCCGATCTTAATGAAATTTGGTACAAACGTGTAAAGTACCATTTATTTGGACGAGTTTGAAAACCAGACGAATCGCACCATCCGAAGGGGGTTTTGGGGGGGTTTTGTACCCCAAAAATGGTTTTTTTGGGGTTTCCACATGTAATTTTTATTAAAATCAAATTTTAATTTTCACCATTGAATTCCGCATAAAAAAAAAAACAATTTGGTATCTTGATCATTGCTCTACGTCAATTGGTTACTGAGATATTGAAAGTGCTAAACACAGTACGTTGTCTAATGTTATTCTTATGGAGAAAAAGAAAAATTGTAAATCTCGCTTATTTATGAACATAAACTGACGAAATTTGGTATATAGCTTCATCTGGTTGTTGTTTATTTTTGTTTGCACAAAAAAACAATTTTTCACCTATGGTTCCCGTAGCAGCAAACCTAGGTACTCGGTCCCCGTGTTACTCTTATGGAAAATAATTAAAGTGTTATATATCGCTTATTTATGAATGTATATGGATGAAACTTGGTATGTGACTTCACTTAGCTGAGTTCTATTGATATTTTGCATAAAACCCCATTATTTTGTGTTCCTTGTTGCAGCAAACCTGCGTACTCATCCCCAATGTTATTCTTAAGGAAAATAATTAATATTTTAAATATCGCTTGTTTGTGAATATATTTCTTATGAATCCTGTTAAGTGGCTTAGTGTGTTATGTTATAATTCATTGAAATTCGCTGAGTATGCAGGTTTGCTGCGACGGGGGTATTTATTTTCCTATTCGGTTGTATAAATAAGTAAACAAGGTTCTACTTACATGTATTATGTAACATTCGGTTATTTTACTTCACTTAAGAAGTAGTCAGTTCTTCGTATGCCCTTTGCTAATTTTTGAAACCAAACCACTTAGCCTTCAGTAATACTGATATGGTAGCTAGTGACATTCAGCATATAGCTTCTATAAGGCCTGTCTGAAGGAGTCATCATCAACATAAGTGTGCATACCGTAGGTTTTCTCTCCAAATTCTGTCACTCCAAAATGTGTGCCACTCCAGCATTGTCCAGATATCACCCCGTCCCCGATATTTCCGATGTGTCCGTTACGCCTTTCTCCCACTCGTGCCAAGCGTGTCACGCGTGACAGACGCGTGATGTAAGCGAAACGCGCGTTATCACGCTGCTAACGCGTGACGCAACGCATCCAGCCACGTACGGTCACGTAGTTCACACTCGGTCAGTGCTGACAATCACCTGTTTACACATACCGCAGGTCTACCAACATCTGCAACGACGTGGGTCGCCATTGTTGTTTTACTGTAGTAAGGAGTTGCGCGTAGAGGTATTGTCCAACTCCTGTCGATGCAGCTTGTTTGGTAGAGTGATTGCTTTAGGTTTGATCAAAGCCTTAGTTGCTTTCAGAGAGTCACTATCAAATACAGTATTATTTTATTTTATAAATCATTCTTATTCTAGAAACTCCGTCACTAATGTTCCAAGTGATCGCTGTGCGCAAAACGATTCATGGTTTTGACAGATTCCTTGCCACTTTGCGCAAAACGAGTTTGCCCACACCGACTCCATGGAAAGTCAGGGAGCCAAAGGTTGAGGCTGAGGGAGTGGCAGTACTGGGGTCAGGGCTGCAACTGCAGTGCGCCCCGTCCTGGCTCTTGGACCAATGTGCAACCGCTGTATATCTGTTTGCTGCTGAAATACATAATAGAAATATCTAAATTCGCTTTACGTTTGTTCACTGTAAAAAACAACAATCAAAGAGAATAAAGGCAATTTATTCTGTTGCAGTGATATCAATAGTCATTTAAATAAGGTTATTATACTTTACCTCCTACTCTAGCTTTGAACAATCAAAACTGACGATCACGGTTTCGGAAGTCACAATACTTCCATCATAAGGGAATTCAATAACGAAAGTTCACTTTTAACCATAAACATTTGCTTTAACATTGCTTTCACTATAATTGGGCGCGGTCTGGAACAATGGCTAGACCGTGTGACTCTGTTCCAAGTGGTAAAGCCGTGACCTTCAATGATTATGATCATGTGAACCTGAACCTGAGTACTGTGCGTCTATAAAATAAAAGTGGATATGTGAATGAAGAAAGTAGAATATTGTCTAAATGATGAAGCTCCATTAGAAACGTCTTTAGTTAAAATATAGTTGTCTGAATTTCCGAGGAAAAGCTATTGCCTGTTATCGAAACACCAACATTGTTCTCTCCAGCCCTCACACCGGCCGCACTAGACACTATAGACACCGACAAGGGTAGCCCTCGCTGTCTCTCTCTCCCTGTTGGTCTCCCTGCCCACCAGGCTTCCCTGTAACCGCTACGGTCTAGGCAGCCTTTATCGCTTTCTCTCTACAAAGAGGACGTTTGCCATAGAAGCTGCTCGCGATGCACGACCATCAATTTGATTTCAATCTATCACCCGCTTGTCTACGGCGCTTTCTACTTCATTAGCTCTATCAGCTCGCTCACGTCTTGGGAGCCAATGCACCCTATTGTAAAAACTGATTCAAAGTTTAGCTTTGTAAGTGTGACAGACTTTCATTATTCAGTGAGTCTAACTTGTGATGGAAGATCAGAATGGAAGGCGCTACACCCTTGTCTACTTCATTAGCTCTATCAGCTCGCTCACGTCTTGGGAGCGAATGCACCCTATTGTAAAAACTGATTCAAAGTTTAGCTTTGTAAGTGTGACAGACTTTCATTATTCAGTGAGTCTAACTTGTGATGGAAGATCAGAATGGAAGGCGCTACACCCTTGTCTACTTCATTAGCTCTATCAGCTCGCTCACGTCTTGGGAGCCAATGCACCCTATTGTAAAAACTGATTCAAAGTTTAGCTCTGTAAGTGTGACAGACTTTCATTATTCAGTGAGTCTAACTTGTGATGGAAGATCAGAATGGAAGGCGCTACACCCTTGTAGGACTAGTACAAAATCAACATGCAAGTATTTCTGCAAGCCACTCAGAATGTTTCTTTTGCGATATACACATTAAAACTGTAATGAAATAGAAATATATCACGTGTTGTACACAAAAAGGTTTACTTTTGAACTCTGTTGTTCTCATCTGAGTTTGTAATACTTTTAACAGTTTCAGGCCACTGTAACACGTTTAGAAGATAAAACCTCATCCAAAGATTGTTAACCCAAATTGCTCTTCACTTTCTCCTGACGAGCGTCTTATCTTTCCCGTGTGACTCAGTAGTAAACAGTCATTACGTGGAACCCAAACAAAATACCTTCCTTGGGTTCCAAAGTCACGATTTGACTGATATTAAATTACCTCTCATTGTTTCTTTAACTCAAATAATGGTGTAAAGAGCGACTTGTGTAAAATCAAGCTGAAATATGCTTATGAGAGGGTGCGGTATCTCAGTAAATATACAGCTGAACTTATCGTTAGTTTAGTCAATATTTAAAAGTCAATATTTTAGACCAAACATCTTTGGACCCATGTTTTCATTTTAATAACTAGAGGAAATGACCCAAGATTACAAGTTTGATGAATCTAATAGGTCTGGTCAGTCGGTCTTATTCGTCCGAGGACTTCTTGCGGCATTTTATATTCAAAAACAGCTTTACATGAGTAGTGGTGAAATGATGGTTTTGCATCACTTCCGGCGTTTTTTTCCCATGTTATTCTTATGGGATCATTTTTTGCACCGACGCCCGATCCTACCCTACACAAATTTTCTTTTTGGCCCCTGCCTTATTTTCCCCCATTTAAAATTTGCATTAATTTTAATACATCCTTTGCAGAAATCCACGAGTTCAAAAATAACTCCACACTAAATAAACAACACATGTAAACAACTTAGAAGTTATTGTATAGTAGTGGATAAACAGGAAAGAGGCCCCACAATCGGCGCTTTTTCCCCATGTTATTCTTATGGGGAGTCGTTTTTGCACCGACGCCAGCTCCCGCCTATAGAGCTCCCGCCTGCTGGCCTATATTAAATATACCCCTTAAATATATTGTCCCCATCCCTCCTCTATATTTTTAAAAATTAATTTTCAAATTCTAAAAAACTATCTTTGGTGTTTACTGTCCGATTTGTCTGCAATTTGGATATGTTATTGTCCTAGGCAAGTGTTTTAATAAATTACACATACATTTCCCAAATTAACTATTACGGTTGAATTAAAAAATATTTTTGAAAAATACTATAGTGCCAATTGCCAACTTCTTTATTAAATGTCCGATTTGTCTTCAATTTGGATATGTGGTTGTCCTAGGCAAGTGTTTTAATAAATTTCACTTACATTTCCCAAATTCACTATAACAGTCAAATTAAAAAATATTTTTTGAAAAATACTGCCAATTGCCACCTTCTTTATTAACTGTCCGATTTGTCTTCAATTTGGATATGTTATTGTCCTAGGCAAGTGTTTTAATAAATTCCACCTACATATCCCAAATTCACTATTACGGTCAAATTAGAAAATATTTTTTGAAAAATACTGCCAATTGCCACCTTCTTTATTAACTGTCCGATTTGTCTTCAATTTGGATATGTTATTGTCCTAGGCAACTGTTTTAATAAATTCCACTTACATTTCCCAAATTCACTATTACAGTCAAATTAAAAATTATTTTTGAAAAATACTGCCAATTGCCAACTTCTTTATTAAGTGTCCGATTTGTCTGCAATTTGGATATGTTATTGTCCTAGGCAAGTGTTTTAATAAATTTCACTTACATATCCCAAATTCACCATTACGGTCAAATTAAAAAATATTTTTGAAAAATACTACCAATTGCCAACTTCTTTATTAAATGTCTGATTTGTCTGCAATTTGGATATGTTATTGTCCTAGGCAACTGGTTTAATAAATTACACTTACATTTCCCAAATTCACTATTACAGTCAAATTAAAAATTATTTTTGAAAAATACTGCCAATTGCCAACTTCTTTATTAAATGTCCGATTTGTTTAAAATTAGATATGTTATTGTTGTAGGCTAGTGTATATGCACCATCCACATTTCCCAAATTCACTATTACAGTCAAATTAAAAAATATTTTTGAAAAATACTGCCAATTGCCAACTTCTATATTTACTGTCTGATTTGTTTAAAATTTGGATATGTTATTGTTGTAGGCTAGCGTATATGCACCATCCACATTTTACAAATATTGCGGCTAAATTTTAAAAAATTTGGAAAAATACTGCCAGTTGGCAACTTCTTTATTTATGGTCTGATTTGTTTAAAATTTATATATGTCATTATTCTAGGCTAGTGTATATGTACCATCCACATTTGACAAATTAACTATAATGGTCAAATTTAAAAAATATTTTGAAAAATATACTAACAATTTCAAACTTCTTTATTTACGGATATGTTATAGCTCTTATATAGGTAACAAGACCACACTACCACACATTCCACTACCCCCTATAATACAGTATTTTGTCTTTTTTGTTTGTTTATTTTGCTGTAATCCCAAAACTGACTGTTTACTGTCCGATTTTCCTACACTTTGGATATTGTCCTAAGCATTTATTGTCTGATTTATTTTTGGATATGTTATAGCCCCCAACTATTATATCTAAAATTACAATATTATTTCCACCTATAATACTGTTGTTTGTTTTGCCGCAACCTAAAAACTAACATTGGTATTTGTGTTTTTACAAAACTATATTTTGCAAATTACTACCAATAACTCCTTTATTTACTTTTCGACTTGTTATATCCCCCCATATCTAAATTTACCATACATTTTTTCCCTAAATACCCCATTTCCAAATTCAATATTACGGTTGGATTAAAAAAAATAAATGCAAGCTTATTATATACATCCAGCAGTTATATTTGTCACATTTCCAACATTGTTGTGACCCTCTCAACTACCTCTCATTGTAATATAATAAGTAATCCACAAAATATTTATGGAACTGCCTAAATTTTGGATATGTTTTAAGCCAATGCGATAACAAAAAATAAATTTTTAAAACCCAAAACACTAATCTTTCTTTGTGCTTGTTTGGAGTAGTCTTTATTTTATCCAACTTAATTTTGCAGTTAAAATCAAACTTCCCACATTCTAGCTCCCCTGCCAGTGGTTGGACACACAAAGGTTACGAATATTTTCAAACTGTACAATATATCTTTTTCTATGTTGGACTTGTTTAATAGCGCACCATAATCCAAATCCTCCAGTCTACTACATTCTTTAAATTTAATATTGCCTTTAATATCTTGCATCTCTATGTCTTCTTGTCCAACATCCCACTCATTGTTACGGAAACTTTCTATTTTTGGAAAGGAATTGCCATAAAATGTTGCGGTTCCGTTAGTGTTAAAGCTTGCAAGTGGCTCGTTGGTAGGTAGGTAAATAATGTCCAAATCACCAGTATATGGCAACACGCTATAACCTTCCCTATTCTTATTTATCTCTATAAATACAGTTTTACAGAGATACTGTAAAACTGAAAAGGCCCCTCCGTCCTTTTCTGCCAACACTCCCACAAACTTGTTTACTACAAACGCACACACTATATAATGTCCATAATGCTCGCAGGAAGTAATCTTTTAATTTATCCTCTCTTTCCCTTCTTTCTTTAGCCAACTGTGCATTCCTCTGCAACAGTATTTTCCACATATTCCAATGTCTTCTAATTCCAGTTTCCTCTTTTTGGAACAACTCTCTGCTTGGAAAGTGGCTCTATTTCTTTAATAGTGTATGGGTACAGTTTATTGGTCCGGCTTCTTAAAACGTAGGGGTTAGGACTTTCCAAATTGATGTGTTTAGGTATAGTGGAGAAAGGTGTATTTGATGTGCCCCCAGATTTGATGTAACACTTATGCTTTACACCTACGGCATCCTCCTCTATTACCTCTACATAGTTGGTAAACAGTTAAAGCTAAATGCAGATAGAGCATACTTTATTAACTTTTCCCTTTGTGTACTATCTTTTGGCAGTTTTAGTTGTACTCCAGTTATCTTCCCCCAATATGCATCGTTAAACACTAAACAACAACTGTTTTGTAATTGATTGGCAACTTTCACCCACATCTTATGCAGAGGTACAGCATAGAATGGAGCATTTTGAAAGTACCGTTTGTTGTCTTCTATTAGACTTAAACAATCTCTTAAAGGTTCAAACCCTTTACCAAAACCTCTACAACAGATTGTTGCCTCTAACCTTGCCATTCTCTCTAGCTAGTTTAGACGAGAACGTTTATTATATGGTTTCCTATACTTTTAACTACTCCAGGACTTGTAATCTGGCATATAAATTTATTATATATTTTTACCCTGCTATTTACATTAAACCATGCTAACATTATCTACAACAACATTATGGGGGCCCATTCGCCCCCCTGGCAGCAAAAGTTAAAGTTTTCTGTTGGCACATTTCCTCTTTATTAAATATTCCAGCCAAATCTAGTGTTATATCGAAATCCATAACATCTTGCAGTATCTTTGGAAGGTCTTCCAACAAATCCTTAATTTTAACATTTGCAAGCTCTATTTTATAGGGAATTGCTATAGGATCATCGTACTTTTGTTTAATTTGATCTTTCTTTATTATTTGTAACACACCCTCGCTTTGGGAGAATGGCAGTTTGGCCACAACACCATGTCGAGCTAAAGAGAACTTTTTAAATATTCCTCGCAAGTAGCTATTAAACGAGCCACATATTTCCTTCTTAACTTTAAATTTATTCCGAACGCCCCCATCACAATCTGTAACATTGGTTATCTAACATTATGTTATCATAAAACGCATCCGTTATAGATGTTATTTAATTTTGGTTCACCCTCGCAATAGTTTATATTACCTATGTCTGTAAGAAGGTTATTATTACGTAGATTTTCTAATAAAACCACATACCGAATCTTTCGTTAGTAGGTTTAATACAATTCCCCAACAAATGGCTAACAGAGTACATTTCTTTTATACAAAAAGTAGCGGAAACATGTAAACAGGACAGATTACACCACAGGCATATAGAGGTTGTAAATATATGGATATTGTATATAAACACAGGCGAGCGGTAAGTTTAACATGTAAGTGGACACCCACATGCAAATATGGAATACCCACAAATTCGACCAAATAAGTTTATAGTCTCAATATAATTAACATATTAACATTAGTACCCAAACTGTCGAAATTCTATAATTCTATTCTTAGTCCTTGTATTAGGTTTTGTACTATTAAACCCAACACCCCGCGCAGTAGAGTAATATATGTATTTAATATGCACATTCTACAAGACCTGTACATCTGATGTATAAGCAGCAGGATAGACGTCTCATTGTGTTGTTGTAAAGTAAAACATAAATGTAAATTGTGCTGGATACAACCGGCCAGATATTAGACAGGAAATGTGTTGGAAGTGTATTGCCAAATAGTAAGACAAACACCACATAGTGCAGCATGTAATCAATCCACCACTATTTAGACAGCATGGTACAACATCCGATATATTAGCCAAACCCACAATCAAACTTGGAAATCAAACAGTAAAAGATAAATATTATAGTAACAGAAATAGTAAGAGTATAAGGACATAGTAATATTTAAAGTTTATAAAACAACACAAATGCAGAGACACAATAACACACCCCAACACATTTGGACACAGGCACAGATACTGGTTTACATCCATTTAACACAACTTTACACGTTCTGTCAACCGACACAAAAATAGTTTGTAAATTGTGTAAGAAATATATGTAATATAAACAAATTTAACACAATCACAACATTGTCCACAATGTTGTGATTGTGTTAAATTTGTTTATATTACATATATTTCTTACACAATTTACAAACTATTTTTGTGTCGGTTGACAGAACGTGTAAAGTTGTGTTAAATGGATGTAAACCAGTATCTGTGCCTGTGTCCAAATGTGTTGGGGTGTGTTATTGTGTCTCTGCATTTGTGTTGTTTTATAAACTTTAAATATTACTATGTCCTTATACTCTTACTATTTCTGTTACTATAATATTTATCTTTTACTGTTTGATTTCCAAGTTTGATTGTGGGTTTGGCTAATATATCGGATGTTGTACCATGCTGTCTAAATAGTGGTGGATTGATTACATGCTGCACTATGTGGTGTTTGTCTTACTATTTGGCAATACACTTCCAACACATTTCCTGTCTAATATCTGGCCGGTTGTATCCAGCACAATTTACATTTATGTTTTACTTTACAACAACACAATGAGACGTCTATCCTGCTGCTTATACATCAGATGTACAGGTCTTGTAGAATGTGCATATTAAATACATATATTACTCTACTGCGCGGGGTGTTGGGTTTAATAGTACAAAACCTAATACAAGGACTAAGAATAGAATTATAGAATTTCGACAGTTTGGGTACTAATGTTAATATGTTAATTATATTGAGACTATAAACTTATTTGGTCGAATTTGTGGGTATTCCATATTTGCATGTGGGTGTCCACTTACATGTTAAACTTACCGCTCGCCTGTGTTTATATACAATATCCATATATTTACAACCTCTATATGCCTGTGGTGTAATCTGTCCTGTTTACATGTTTCCGCTACTTTTTGTATAAAAGAAATGTACTCTGTTAGCCATTTGTTGGGGAATTGTATTAAACCTACTAACGAAAGATTCGGTATGTGGTTTTATTAGAAAATCTACGTAATAATAACCTTCTTACAGACATAGGTAATATAAACTATTGCGAGGGTGAACCAAAATTAAATAACATCTATAACGGATGCGTTTTATGATAACATAATGTTAGATAACCAATGTTACAGATTGTGATGGGGGCGTTCGGAATAAATTTAAAGTTAAGAAGGAAATATGTGGCTCGTTTAATAGCTACTTGCGAGGAATATTTAAAAAGTTCTCTTTAGCTCGACATGGTGTTGTGGCCAAACTGCCATTCTCCCAAAGCGAGGGTGTGTTACAAATAATAAAGAAAGATCAAATTAAACAAAAGTACGATGATCCTATAGCAATTCCCTATAAAATAGAGCTTGCAAATGTTAAAATTAAGGATTTGTTGGAAGACCTTCCAAAGATACTGCAAGATGTTATGGATTTCGATATAACACTAGATTTGGCTGGAATATTTAATAAAGAGGAAATGTGCCAACAGAAAACTTTAACTTTTGCTGCCAGGGGGGCGAATGGGCCCCCATAATGTTGTTGTAGATAATGTTAGCATGGTTTAATGTAAATAGCAGGGTAAAAATATATAATAAATTTATATGCCAGATTACAAGTCCTGGAGTAGTTAAAAGTATAGGAAACCATATAATAAACGTTCTCGTCTAAACTAGCTAGAGAGAATGGCAAGGTTAGAGGCAACAATCTGTTGTAGAGGTTTTGGTAAAGGGTTTGAACCTTTAAGAGATTGTTTAAGTCTAATAGAAGACAACAAACGGTACTTTCAAAATGCTCCATTCTATGCTGTACCTCTGCATAAGATGTGGGTGAAAGTTGCCAATCAATTACAAAACAGTTGTTGTTTAGTGTTTAACGATGCATATTGGGGGAAGATAACTGGAGTACAACTAAAACTGCCAAAAGATAGTACACAAAGGGAAAAGTTAATAAAGTATGCTCTATCTGCATTTAGCTTTAACTGTTTACCAACTATGTAGAGGTAATAGAGGAGGATGCCGTAGGTGTAAAGCATAAGTGTTACATCAAATCTGGGGGCACATCAAATACACCTTTCTCCACTATACCTAAACACATCAATTTGGAAAGTCCTAACCCCTACGTTTTAAGAAGCCGGACCAATAAACTGTACCCATACACTATTAAAGAAATAGAGCCACTTTCCAAGCAGAGAGTTGTTCCAAAAAGAGGAAACTGGAATTAGAAGACATTGGAATATGTGGAAAATACTGTTGCAGAGGAATGCACAGTTGGCTAAAGAAAGAAGGGAAAGAGAGGATAAATTAAAAGATTACTTCCTGCGAGCATTATGGACATTATATAGTGTGTGCGTTTGTAGTAAACAAGTTTGTGGGAGTGTTGGCAGAAAAGGACGGAGGGGCCTTTTCAGTTTTACAGTATCTCTGTAAAACTGTATTTATAGAGATAAATAAGAATAGGGAAGGTTATAGCGTGTTGCCATATACTGGTGATTTGGACATTATTTACCTACCTACCAACGAGCCACTTGCAAGCTTTAACACTAACGGAACCGCAACATTTTATGGCAATTCCTTTCCAAAAATAGAAAGTTTCCGTAACAATGAGTGGGATGTTGGACAAGAAGACATAGAGATGCAAGATATTAAAGGCAATATTAAATTTAAAGAATGTAGTAGACTGGAGGATTTGGATTATGGTGCGCTATTAAACAAGTCCAACATAGAAAAAGATATATTGTACAGTTTGAAAATATTCGTAACCTTTGTGTGTCCAACCACTGGCAGGGGAGCTAGAATGTGGGAAGTTTGATTTTAACTGCAAAATTAAGTTGGATAAAATAAAGACTACTCCAAACAAGCACAAAGAAAGATTAGTGTTTTGGGTTTTAAAAATTTATTTTTTGTTATCGCATTGGCTTAAAACATATCCAAAATTTAGGCAGTTCCATAAATATTTTGTGGATTACTTATTATATTACAATGAGAGGTAGTTGAGAGGGTCACAACAATGTTGGAAATGTGACAAATATAACTGCTGGATGTATATAATAAGCTTGCATTTATTTTTTTTAATCCAACCGTAATATTGAATTTGGAAATGGGGTATTTAGGGAAAAAATGTATGGTAAATTTAGATATGGGGGGATATAACAAGTCGAAAAGTAAATAAAGGAGTTATTGGTAGTAATTTGCAAAATATAGTTTTGTAAAAACACAAATACCAATGTTAGTTTTTAGGTTGCGGCAAAACAAACAACAGTATTATAGGTGGAAATAATATTGTAATTTTAGATATAATAGTTGGGGGCTATAACATATCCAAAAATAAATCAGACAATAAATGCTTAGGACAATATCCAAAGTGTAGGAAAATCGGACAGTAAACAGTCAGTTTTGGGATTACAGCAAAATAAACAAACAAAAAAGACAAAATACTGTATTATAGGGGGTAGTGGAATGTGTGGTAGTGTGGTCTTGTTACCTATATAAGAGCTATAACATATCCGTAAATAAAGAAGTTTGAAATTGTTAGTATATTTTTCAAAATATTTTTTAAATTTGACCATTATAGTTAATTTGTCAAATGTGGATGGTACATATACACTAGCCTAGAATAATGACATATATAAATTTTAAACAAATCAGACCATAAATAAAGAAGTTGCCAACTGGCAGTATTTTTCCAAATTTTTTAAAATTTAGCCGCAATATTTGTAAAATGTGGATGGTGCATATACGCTAGCCTACAACAATAACATATCCAAATTTTAAACAAATCAGACAGTAAATATAGAAGTTGGCAATTGGCAGTATTTTTCAAAAATATTTTTTAATTTGACTGTAATAGTGAATTTGGGAAATGTGGATGGTGCATATACACTAGCCTACAACAATAACATATCTAATTTTAAACAAATCGGACATTTAATAAAGAAGTTGGCAATTGGCAGTATTTTTCAAAAATAATTTTTAATTTGACTGTAATAGTGAATTTGGGAAATGTAAGTGTAATTTATTAAACCAGTTGCCTAGGACAATAACATATCCAAATTGCAGACAAATCAGACATTTAATAAAGAAGTTGGCAATTGGTAGTATTTTTCAAAAATATTTTTTAATTTGACCGTAATGGTGAATTTGGGATATGTAAGTGAAATTTATTAAAACACTTGCCTAGGACAATAACATATCCAAATTGCAGACAAATCGGACACTTAATAAAGAAGTTGGCAATTGGCAGTATTTTTCAAAAATAATTTTTAATTTGACTGTAATAGTGAATTTGGGAAATGTAAGTGGAATTTATTAAAACAGTTGCCTAGGACAATAACATATCCAAATTGAAGACAAATCGGACAGTTAATAAAGAAGGTGGCAATTGGCAGTATTTTTCAAAAAATATTTTCTAATTTGACCGTAATAGTGAATTTGGGATATGTAGGTGGAATTTATTAAAACACTTGCCTAGGACAATAACATATCCAAATTGAAGACAAATCGGACAGTTAATAAAGAAGGTGGCAATTGGCAGTATTTTTCAAAAAATATTTTTTAATTTGACTGTTATAGTGAATTTGGGAAATGTAAGTGAAATTTATTAAAACACTTGCCTAGGACAACCACATATCCAAATTGAAGACAAATCGGACATTTAATAAAGAAGTTGGCAATTGGCACTATAGTATTTTTCAAAAATATTTTTTAATTCAACCGTAATAGTTAATTTGGGAAATGTATGTGTAATTTATTAAAACACTTGCCTAGGACAATAACATATCCAAATTGCAGACAAATCGGACAGTAAACACCAAAGATAGTTTTTTAGAATTTGAAAATTAATTTTTAAAAATATAGAGGAGGGATGGGGACAATATATTTAAGGGGTATATTTAATATAGGCCAGCAGGCGGGAGCTCTATAGGCGGGAGCTGGCGTCGGTGCAAAAACGACTCCCCATAAGAATAACATGGGGAAAAAGCGCCGATTGTGGGGCCTCTTTCCTGTTTATCCACTACTATACAATAACTTCTAAGTTGTTTACATGTGTTGTTTATTTAGTGTGGAGTTATTTTTGAACTCGTGGATTTCTGCAAAGGATGTATTAAAATTAATGCAAATTTTAAATGGGGGAAAATAAGGCAGGGGCCAAAAAGAAAATTTGTGTAGGGTAGGATCGGGCGTCGGTGCAAAAAATGATCCCATAAGAATAACATGGGAAAAAAACGCCGGAAGTGATGCAAAACCATCATTTCACCACTACTTACATGTTTGGAAAAGTTCGTGTAAGTATAAACTGCTGCTTCTATCAAAGAAACAAGCTAGCTCACTCGGTTGATATCCGCCGTTAGTTTATGCCGTCCGGTGATAACCTTTCTCTCTGTTACAGGTAGTGCCGGGTTGCAGGATACTCTAGTCTATCCGGCCACTTAGGAGGAACACCGACGCATCCGGTAAGATTTGTGTTTATTAGTTTATATTTTAGGTATAAATCAGGGGGAGATGAAAGTCGCAGTCATTGAACTTAAACTGTTACGATCATCTCTTCAGTTGACTCGATGTCGTGCGTCATTATATATAAAATAACTTTCTAGTATTGGTTATTTAATTGTGTTATTTATTTATAAAATCTAATAAACGTCTTGCAATAAAAGTTGATTCGTTCTTACAAGACGGTAAATATACGTGAAAGATGACACTGTACAAGGCAATAAGAGTCTTCATCACCGGAAGTTGCTGGACGCCATCTTAAAGTTTTGTTCCATAAGGCCAATGTTAACTTTGTGCCTCCATTACTCCTCACCTGATCGTCACATACAATTAATTTTGGTGTCAATTTAAAGGTTTCGTCGTCCTCTAGGGAAATACAATGTCGAATTTCTTAATTTGGGTATCATAGTTTCATAATAAATAGTTCAATTTTGAACTGAAACACTGTACATGTTCTCATTAATTTGTAAGAAAATCCAAATTCGACTATTGTATTTCCCTAGAGGACGACGAAACCTTTAATTTGACACCAAAACGAATCGTTTGTGACGATCAAGTGAGGAGTAACGGAGGCACAAAGTTAACATTAGCCTTATGGAACAAAACACCAAGATGACGTCCGGCAACTTCCGGTGATGAAGACTCTTAAGCCAAACCCTCAAAAAAGACATTAGCCCCTCAGTAAGATAACCGGCTCGACTGCAGAGGTCACACCGGTCTCCTTCAACAGGAAGAATGCCATAGCGAATACGATTTGTTAATATTAATATCTGAGAAGTTAGGGGGAAATGAGACGCAATTTTAAGTTATGATTACATATAATTACAACGAAACATTATTGTACCATGAAGGCCTTTGCACGAAGGATTTAATGTTTTCATATTAAGAAACGAGTTCGCACGCAGCACGCTGACGTGAGGGAAGTGAATTTCCACATAAAAACTTTTAAAACTCAAAATCAGGTAAAAACGTACATTTATTCCAATTTTTATTAAAATCTGAGAACAGTAATTTTTTGGCTGTTCTGATGCTCCTGGTTTCATTTACCTGCAAAGCTGGGAATACAAATTTGCGCATTATAATGTTAGGAGGAGGTCCAGACAGGCTTGAAAGTAGGCGTGAGGTTACTGGGGATGATAAAAGTACTCTAGCAAAGGCATAACAGGCTTTTCTAGTGTAAAACGCCCATAAGACAACGTACTGTGTATAGTCGAAACACATTGTCTTTAATAACTCGGTAAATATGTATGCTAGAATGACGGGAGAGGGCTTAAAACTTTCGCCTCACTAATTCCCATCTATTTACATACATTAATTTTACATACGGGGCTTTTCTGACCCTTTTTGGGCCCAATAACTCGAAATTTTAAAGATTAATCCCGAAAGAAGGGGTTTAGAGTTTTCCGATTATTTTGCCCAACGAACTTGTCCAACTGATTGCAGAAAGAAACGTCCCTACCAAGTTTGAAGTAAATCGGACAAAAAATGCGACCGCTAGAGTGCAAACACACACATATATATATAAAATTTTGAACGACACCCCAAAACGTGTTCAGGGGGTCACGTTAGGAACTTCTATGGTGGTCCCGGGCTTAAGTTTCACCGTGCGGGTCATGCTAATAGTTCACTTTCCAAAGGAAATTCACTAATAAAAGTAAAGTTCGGTACCCTGTCAAGGTCGGTTGTCAGGTCGCACAAGGATAGGCGAGTTTTCAGGTCGCACAAGTTCCTCTTCAATTATCCGAGTACTACTTAAGTAGGTAGCCATAACCAACGGCTTAACGTTGACTTGTCTTCCAGATTCGTGCTTTCAAAAGTCACTCGGACTTCTCCGGAATAGCTCCCAGCTCTTTCGGGTGATAGGCCATTACTCAACCCACTCAGCTATGACTGCCACAGCTGTACTAATGGAACTTCCTTTTATGACGAGATTTAGCACCAGCGACCACAGAATAAAAGCACCAAGACTGTTGCGCCTTATCAGTACACGAGCACCAGTCGCACTTGACTCCACACTCCCACACTCCGCCCAGCGACTCCCTCGGCTGGGGCAGTGATCTGTAGTGCCGGGTTGGAAGGCCCACGGCCAAACGGTCAGTTCAGCCGGTGCTGCGCAGATATAATTTATCATTTATTTGCAATAAACTCAGCATTTAAACTTTAAACATTTCACCAGAATCACTAAGAATTTTTTAAAATGTATTATTTTCAACTAGCTGACGTACCCGTTATTCGCACAGGGGTTTTCTCTACCCGTTCTATAGTCAATGCAATTTCCATTTTACTTAGCTTGAAACAGCTGTTCTTGCTTCTGCTCTTTAAGCTGTCAAATCGAAATGTCCACAGCTGTTGACATTACAGTTTCTGAATGTTTACTTTCTTCTAAAATGTAAACATTGAGTCTTAGGACGTTCACGGGGCGTAGCCCGTGGGGACTTTAAGGAAGTGAATAGGCCTATGTGTTGCATGGGTTCAAGATCTACCTATGTGTAAAGTTTCAGCCCAGTCGGTTCAGTAGTTTTTGCGTTCACCCGGAACATCAGACAGACAGACAGACAGACAGACAGAAACCACCTCTTCTTTATAATATTATAGATAGATAAGCTGAAAAGTGATGTGCTGGCAGATTATTGTTTTTTCGCATTGTATATTTATTGTGTTGCTTTTCTGAAGTAGTATTGTGAAGTTGTATCATTGTGTATCGGGATTTAAGGTATAATATGTCTACAAATCTATGATACATGAATTATCAGTTAGTGTACTATTTCATTGAAATGCTCGACACCAGATTCCTTGCTGGTCTTAAACCTGTCGGAGTTCTTATCGCTCTTTTTTGATGCATCAAAATAAGTCGAATAACTCTTAGACTTAGCTTCCCCATACTTCAATTCCGTAATAAAAATGGGATTGTTGTATTTCATGTCAAGATATGCCAGCGCTGCATCTATTTGAGGCTGTGTCTGGATCATTTACGGGGTCTTAATGTCGGCCCCATACTTATATCCTGAAATATACTTACATTCAGGCATAATGTCTAAAGGGGTTTGGTAATGGCAATTGATAATTTTATTTTCTTCTTACAAACCAAACCGTTTCCGAGGACATCATAAGAGATTATCGTCGATGAGAATTCCATACAATACGAGATAATTCCAAGTATAGGCTCTGGATTTTCTCCATAGAAGGAGTCAACTCCATGGAGTTTTTTCTTCATTTAAGGTGAATGAAAAGTGTGGAGTTATTGTCCAGTTAAGGAGTCTGGATTTACTCTCCAAGTAAGAAGCTTGGATTTTTCTCCCCCGGACGGGAACACCGAGTCATCGAGTGGTCGCACGTTGCACAACCAGGTTGCGGCTATGGGCCACCCGGTCCCGCGATTGGCTGCGGTCCACGGTGGGTGACCGGATGCGGATTGGACCCGGTGCGGAACACTGGAGACCGTCATTATACGCAGGATTGGTCGCGAAACCACACCAGGAACGGGTTGGAGGTCTGGATGGTTTTGAGGGCATTTCCAGGGTGTCTGTACATCCATCACGTTATTCTACAGACGCCTTGACACCAGAGACTTCAAAAGTTGTCGACTTGCGGTGACACTCGACACTGTTGTAAACGAGACTTTTGTTGCAGTTATAGGTATAATTGCTGATTTTGTTACAAAGAGATGTTCACAACGCTCTGTCGGCAAACGATTTTCACTATTTGAAATATAAATTGTATTTCCAGGGAAAAGTATGTAAAACAAAAAGGAGTTGCCAACATCTGTTTGTAACCAAAGCAGGGTTTACACCAGACAAATTTAATAAAAGTTGTTTTTAATAAACGTTGATAACCTTTTTCACCATGTAATTCTAGTGTAAAATACACAATACTAGAAGACCCGTTGCGGATTCGCTCGCGTAAACTATGACAGTTGTGTATTTCTTCTGTGATTAGCTCATGGAACTACTACAAATAAAGATCAGCTGTAAACCAAAGTGGATATCTTAAGAAATACATGGTAACTTTTAAGCCCCTTGGGGAAAAGCCCTATAGTTGAATCGGTATGAACACACTTTAACTTTCCTATTTGAGACCTATAAAGAATCATTGTACCAGATTTCATCACTCTAGCATGCCGGGAAGTTGGAGAATTAGTGATAATTGAGTGAAGGCTTTGCCTTTTATATATTAAGAATATAACAAATGACTACAACATCGCAGTCCAACAACAGTATTTAATTTGGTAAAATAGTCATCCGTGGACTACCAATTAAGGGTGTGTATATTGCAATCCCCCAGTTTTAGCAGTCAAAAATTAATTTCCTACAAGTAATCGGCTATCACACTATACAGAGGAGACAGAAATTTCGAAAAAAACAATCATTACATTGCGGATATAGACCACCTGGTGTCTGGTATCGCGTGTATGCAGTGTGACGTTCAGCGGGCGGTCGAACAGGAAGTACGGGAGGAACAGGAACAGGACGGTAACTGGAAATGCAGCAGCGAGCATCAAATCAGCGATCGGCCGCGGCTTGTGCATCTCCAACAGGTTCTCTGCAACTGAAGCCACTGAAGCAGCTAGTCACCCGTGACACTGCCCCGAACTTGGAATGGGGCTACTGAGTGAGTCACCCCGAGAATGCAGCAGCGAGCATCACATCAGCGCTCGGCCGCGGCTTGTGCATCTCCAACAGGTTCCTTGCATACTGAAGCCACTGAAGAAGGTAGTCACCCGTGACCCTGCCCTGACCTTGGAATGGGGCTACTGAGTGAGTCACCCCGAGAATGCAGCAGCGAGCATCAAATCAGCGATCGGCCGCGGCTTGTGCATCTCCAACAGGGTTCTCTGCAACTGAAGCCACTGAAGCAGCTAGTCACCCGTGACACTGCCCCGAACTTGGAATGGGGCTACTGAGTGAGTCACCCCGAGAATGCAGCAGCGAGCATCACATCAGCGCTCGGCCGCGGCTTGTGCATCTCCAACAGGTTCCTTGCATACTGAAGCCACTGAAGAAGGTAGTCACCCGTGACCCTGCCCTGACCTTGGAATGGGGCTACTGAGTGATTCACCCCGAGAATGCAGCTGGTAACTTGTCTCAAGCTTGGGTACCCGGTGCATCCAGAATGAGGAGTGGTCGTAACCCGAGTCGTCTCTGGGTCGAGGCAGTGATGACTGAACCGGTTTGTTGTAACACGTCTGCATATCAATAGGAGGATAATCATTCTATAACTTGATACAAATGGGTAACGTTGGTTGTTTGTGGTTATATCGAAAATGGGTAACGTTAGTTGAATAGATTTTTTCACAAGACACCATTAGAAGAACATTATTTCTTCTCTTAATTTTTGAATAGGACAATAATTCTGTCATTTGATTGAAATAGTTGTGTAGATTTTTCAACAAACGGAGGATGACTGCCTATTCATCCCATAATACTTGTTATTGAAGTGATATTTCACTCATGAATGTCACTTTCTACATTTCAGCCAAATTTCATCGAAATCTGATGTTTTTTACTCAATTTATCGTGTTAACGGACACACAATATATATATATATATATATGTATGTATGTAAATTTGAACGAATAGTGTTTTTGACATTTGGGAACCTCATAACAAAAAGTTATCATGGTCTCGGGCTTAAGTCTTTCCATGAGACCTACGGTCCTTCCCTATAGGGGAAATTCGCTAAAAAGGTAGTAATTTAAATCTTCGCTTCGTCCTCTTACGCGACATTAGAGCGTACTCCTAGTACTTGTTATTGAAGTGATATTTCATTTAAGTACATCTGGGGTAGTAAGTCATAGAATAACAAATTCATTGGTCGCTTCTAATGTGAGAAATATGTATCTAGGGAAGACGAGAGGGAAGGTAGAGCCCTAACAGCTCTTAAACCATCGATGTATTACAAAGTTGTATCTCTACAGATCAGATTAAAAAATTAGCTACTCATTTTTAAATTGTGTCTCTACTCCTGCAATATCAGTACCGTTACTCGAAGGTTATCATGCTACATGAAACAAATAAACTCATCTACCCTTGCCTGCAGGAGGTATGAGTCATTCCCTGGTTGAGCAACCCACATCGTGCCTTGTCTCTGCTCGCCGCTCAAGGCCGACTCTATGACATGACGTCTGCGGATGTTTCCACGGGGAGGTCTCAGCTCGCCGTCAGCGTTTATACGAATGACCCTTGAACTTTCCTCTTCCACTAATTGTTTTGTCAGGTATTGTCTAGAAGTGTCAAGCATCGTAGATTTGCATGTTTGTGTTAGTGCTAGAAGTTTTGTAAACACTAGGAGGAAGTTGAACTGTAGTAATTAATCGGTTTAATGTTTTCGAATGCCACGTACTTCAATATTTGTTCTCAGATTAGAATACAT
Source organism: Allygus modestus (assembly GCA_963675035.1). Taxonomy (NCBI): domain Eukaryota; kingdom Metazoa; phylum Arthropoda; class Insecta; order Hemiptera; family Cicadellidae; genus Allygus; species Allygus modestus. Next base: position 334,971,055 of record OY776112.1, on the reverse strand, counting down.
GACGTAAATCACACATCCAAACAAACTATAGTATTGTTAAATATTTCAACAGACTCAGAAATCAGTTGGTATGCCGAAGATTTCACAGGAATAAATAGCAATATGACGACTAAACAGTTATTTAGTAGTACTAGTACCACAGACAAAAAGAACCCAGGTCTTTGAATATATGCAGATTGTTAGGCCAATCACCGAGTAATAAATTTAATTTACTTTTTAACACTCTTTGGTTTATCTTTGTTTATTTCATAAACTAGATTTGAATAAGCCAGTTTGAAAGTTTGTACGTCAAAATACTTTTTCAGTAGCAAAAATGGAAAACAAATGCTGTCACTATCTTGCAATCTTATGTTTGATAGTCAATGGACGTTTACCTACAAAAGAAATAACGCCCTGATGTTCTTTAGAATTAAATCTCTTATGACTCTTCGTAAATCTTGTTCAATATGGGTGTCAATCAAAAATCAACCCTTCATCTTTGTTCACTTTAGATTTTTTTTAAATGTAGTTGGTATACTTATACCTTCGGTATAGGGGAATTAACATTCACCAGATAATCAATATGATCATTAATTTACCTCCCATTTCTTCCTTCCCAATCCGCCTTACAAAGTCGCTGACGAATAACGGATTTAACACGTGTACTCCGTCGCTTTCGCACAAACAAAAGTGTTATACTATAACATAAAAAAGTACTGTCGTGTCTCATTAGAAAATACTGTTCGTATTAGTTTCTTAAATATTTCCAAGGTTTTCGTTTGACCTAATTTCAAACTCTGTTTTTCCCTAAGAACGGTTCATTGGAGTTCCAACGATGGATTTTCCAACCTGCATTTCTGAGACTAAAGCTATCGCCGTGAACGGCAGAGAGAGTGAGAGTGGGATGGTGCAAGAGTAAGTACTGTACTCATCTCTCCATCTCGAAGTGGGACAATGGCCCAGCGTCCAGTGTGTGGTCACACCGCACGACACCGTGTTGACACGCCGACACTATAAGGCCTGTCACTTTTTTTATAAGCCTGCAACGAGGTTAATATATATAGAAATCTCCTCTGGAGTAAAAAGTGTAGACTACATGCTGACCTCCGTTTTGCCCCTCTGTCTACTCTGCTCTCGTAGCAACTAACATGGTAACCAATCAAATCCTTTCTTCACAAGTTATATGTTTGTTCAGCTGGAAAACGTATTGTGAAGAGAGGATTTGATTGGTTGCTTGAGGTAAATGTCATGAAGTATGTAGCCTTCACTGTTTTATCCTATGCGACACCTCTAGACCTCATATCTTCCTCTTCGTCTTTTACCCACGATGTGGGATTGACATCGTCATGTTTTTCACACAAATAAAACTTAAAAATCACTGAAAAAAACAAACATTCATATACTAGGAGTACGCTCTTATATCGCGTATAAGGATTGAGTGATCGCGTAAAATACCAAAAAAATGTTTCAATTGACAATATACCTCATGGGCCCTCCATTATAACTGCAGCTTGACAATGACACACAAATCCAGAACATGACAAACAATGAGGCCTGAAATCTGTCAATCAGTCAGACAAAGTGCATATGAAGTAGTTACTCACCCCTCAGTCTCGCTGTATCATCTAGGCCCTCATAATAATATTAGCTGAAGATTTTGATAACATATAATATGTTGGCGGCAATAAAGGTCCCCAATCAGTGAGAGCACGTGGTTTAAAAGTAGTTATTTACACTTTGGTTCCACTGGAGGACCCATCAGGATATTTATTTTATTGTAGCTTAATATTGCTGTAAAAATCTATAAGTATAAGTACAGAACTTTATGAACAATACGTTTTAAAATTAGTCAATTGGTTTTGAATGCCAAAATATTTTAAACTCTAATCCAGAGGTTTTAATGTAACACATTAACCTTACTGGGGGGAGGGGGGCTGTGCCCCCCAGGCCTCCCATTGTTATTGTAGCTTGATACGGTTGTTCAAATACATAGGCAACCTATAAATGCAGAACTTAAAAAACAATAAGGCTTAAATCATTCCATTTTTTTTTAAGAAGAAGAAATTGCCTCATTTTAAAAAGAAAAGAAAAGTAGTATCTTATGTTAAATATAATCTAGGAAGAAATTAAAACTCTTTGACCCACTTCTTAGAATCCACGAGTCATTGTGTCAAGGTCCAAGATTTTGTATACACCTTAATATATAAATACCCCCGTAGCAGCAAACCTGCGTACTCAGCAAATTTCCAATGCATAAATATGCATATATATGTATCTTAATGCCACATATCAAGTTTCATCAATATACTTTCATAAATAAACAATGTATGACATTTTAATTATTCTCCATAAGAATAACATGGCGGCTGAGTGTGCAGGTTTGCTGAAGCAAGGACCTCTAACAATGGGGTTTTACACAAATATCAATATAACTCAAGTAGGTAAATTTTTTTTTTGTGCAAAAAATAATGAACCATAACCAGATGAAGCCATATACCAAATTTCATCAGTTTATGTTCATAAGTAAGCGAGATATACAATTTTTATTTTTCTCCATAAGAATAATATTAGACAACGTACTGTGTTTAGCACTTTCAATATCTCAGTAACCAATTGACGTAGAGCAATGATCAAAATACCAAATTGTCTGTTTTGTATGCTGAATTCAATGGTACAAATTATAATTTGATTTAAATAAAATGAGATGTGGAAACCCGAAAAAACCCATTTTTGGTGTACAAAACCCCCCGAAAACCCCCTTCGGATGGTGCGATTCATATGGTTTTCGAACTCGTTCAAATAAATGCTGCTTTACACATTTGTACTAAATTTCATTAAGATCAGACCTTTTTTACGAGAGTTATCGTAATTACGGCCACTTATATATATATAAATTGGAACGAGTGGTGTTTTTGGCATCTGGGGACCTCAAAATGAAAAGTTATCATGGTCTCGGGCTTAAGGCTTACCATGAGACCTACGGTAATAGCTTCTTCCCTATAGAGGAAATTCGCAAAAAGAAAAATTGTATATCTCGCTTATTTATGAACATAAACTGACACAATTTGGTATATGGCTTCATCTGGTTGTGGTTTATTGTTGATTCCACAAAAAACAATTTTTCACCAATGGTTCCTGTAGCAGCAAACCTAAGTACTTGGTCCCCATGTTATTATTATGGGAAATAATTCAAATGTTATATATCGCTTATTTATGAATGTATATGGATGAAACTTGGTATGTGGCTTCGCTAAGATGAATTCTATCGATATTTGCATAAAAACCCATTATTTTGTGTACCTTGTTGCAGCAAATCTGCGTACTAATCCCCAATGTTATTTTTATGGAGAATAATTAATATATAACATTACACAACGTACTGTGTTTAGCACTTTCAATATCTCAGTAACCAATTGACGTAGGGCAATGATCAAAAGACCAAATAATGTGTTTTTTTAAGCTGAATCCAATGGTGAAAACTAAAATTTGTCTTTTAAAAAAATTAAATGTGCAAATTTCTAAAAACCCATTTTAGTGGTCCAAAACCCCCCAAAATACCCCTTCGGATAGATTGATCTGTCTGGTTTTCGAACTTAAGTCATAAAGTTTCCTTTAGACATGTATACCAAATTTCATCAAAATCGTACAATTCTTACGAGAGTTATCGTGCTCATTTGTCATTCATTCCTTTGTAATATATATATATATATATATATATATATATATATATATATATATATATATATACAGTAGAACCTCGCTAATTCGATTTTCAGGGGAAAGACAATATATTTTGAATCATGGGAAGTTTGAAATAAAGAGGGTTTGAATTATAGAGGTCATAATAAAGAAAATTTGAATTATGGAGGTCCCTGTTTTAAGTATAGAGAGATTGAATTATAGAGGTCAAAATAAAATTCAAACTATAGAGGTCCAAGTTTATTTTTTAAAAGCTAGACAGAATAGTGTAGTTCAAACACATCTCTTGGACAAAATACTCAACAGGCGTGTTTTTTGTCCTGAATTCGAATTACAGAGGCTAACGGTAACGCAGTTCGAATTGTAGAGGTTGACTTCGAATTTTGGAGGTAACAGTTCGAATTACGGCAACAAAATTTTAATTGTAGAGGCTCGAGTATATACAAATTCAAATTTTAGAGGCTGCATTAAGCGTAAAAATCACTTTGAATTATCTGTATATTATTTTTCAAATTTTAGAGGTTTTCTGAGGGGATCAGACAAACATTACTAATTATAGAGGTTTTTGAATTATCGATGTTCGAATTAGCGAGGTTCTAATGTAGTTTTGAACGAATAGCGTTTTTGGGGTCCGGGGACCTCAAAAGGAAAAGTTAACTTAGTCCCGGGCCTAGTTCTTACCATGCCGACTACGGTAATAGCTTCTACCCTATAGGGGAAATTCGCTAAAAACAAATTTGAAAATTTAAAAAATAAAATTGGTTTTATGGAGTTTCAAATCAAAACAAAAGAATCATAACAGCTGTTTATGATAAATAAGTGAACTGTCAAAGTATATAGTGAACTCGCTTTGCTCGCTGGGGGCTCCGCCCCCAGACCCCCGCTTGGGGTCGCTCCAGTTGTTATTATTGGTCAATGACCCTTCAAGTATTTTTTACATAGTATACTATTTAGATTCATTATGGTTAAATCCACTCTAGATGTTTTCATTGTTCAATAGTTCTATAATTTGTTTATACTCTACCATGTGAAAGTTGCTTTGACAGTTTACTGGATATTTGTTTACAGCTGTTACGATTTCTTTTGTTTTTATTTGAAACTCCATAAGCCCAATGTTAAAATATCCAATTTCCAAGATCAAAATTAGTGGTTTTAAAATTTAAAATTGTATATTTTGGCAATTTTACCGGGGGTTTCAAGGTACTGTACAAGCTACCTGCTTGCTAAATATCACGTTTCTAGTTCGTCTGGAAATGGTCTAGAATTCTTATGTCTGGTGTGTTACACATGGGGCTGTATATATATTAGACAATTATTGTAGTTTAAGTATTAACATGTGATTACCTCAAAGCAGTGACTAAAATAAGCTAAAATCAAAAATGAAGATTACATTAGAATGGCAATGTCATATCCAAAATTAATCAAAGGGACATTGAGCTATAATAACAACTGCAGTGACCTTAAATATCTCCAGAAAAGAGACAAATGAGCTAAGAAAATCTACTCATAAGTTGCGGGATGTGATGAAATATTAAGTCATCTAAACAAACTGACAGACCTTCCCCGAGCAAAGCCCGGCCTTCGGGTACTACTTCAACAACAACAACATGAGTATTACTTTGAACATTGACTCACAGATTATAAACTGCTGTTATTTACTTTGTTTAGATTTTAAACTCTATAAGCCCAATGTTAATTTTTTTAACTTATAAAATTAGTTTTTTCTAATTACCGTATTTGATTTGTCCTGGGGATGAGACCTGTCTAGAAAATATTTTAAAGTAGTTTGATGTGTTTTCAGAGAAGTACAAGTATTAATGAAATAGGCTCTGATTCAATGAAATGATCATTTTTCAAGTTTTTAATTTGTTTATAGGATTGATTATACTGGTAGCCTATTTAAATTATATACTTACTAATTTTACGTTAGTTATTTTTACATTTAAAAACATGCTAGGGGGCCATACACATATATTACATAACACACTTAAGGGGTGGGAGGGGATATGGCGTAGCGTTATGTAGGGGAGGGAGGGGTTATGTAACTCACACATATCAACCCTAAGAGCTGGCGCACTCCCACATCTATTGATAATGTTATAAAACTTTCACAATTAAAAGCTTATCTAATTGATATCTTAATCAAGGTTACTGTTAGTTAGTTCCGTCATACTATTTTACTAACAGTAAAACTAAAAACGAGTTCGCACGCAGCACGCTGAGGTGAGGGATGTGAATTTCCATATAAAAAACTTTTAAAACTCAAAATCAGTGTAAACACAGACATTTATTTCAATTTTTATTGAAATCTGAAAATGTTGATTTTTACTTTCTCCCCCTATACATAGTATATGGAGAAAGTATTGTTTTCGTAAAAATTTTCGAATTTGAGTTGTTAGTGGAAATATTCGTTTTGGTGCTCCCTGAACCCAAAAAAGTGTTTTTTACGTGATGTCTGTCTGTGTGTGTGTGTGTGTGTCCGTGTGTGTGTGTGTGTGTGTGTGTGTGTGTGTGTGTGTGTGTGTGTGTGTGTCTGTGTGGATGTGTACAGAGCTAGAGCCCTAACCTATGGGCCGATTTTTATGAAATTTGGTATGTAGGTACTAATCCACGATATCTCCAGGCGTTTTTTTTCATTTTTTTGAATTTTTGATTTTTAAGGGTAATTATCCCCCAAAAACCGCCAAAAAACATGAAAAATCCAAATTTCTCAAAAACGGCTCTAACGATTTTGATTAAACTTTCGTGGTTTGTAGAACTTTAGGTTTCCAACAAAATGACACTACCCGCATTTCTGCAAAAATGCGGGTTCAGAAATTACAGGACTTAAAAAATCAAAAATTCAGTTTTTTGGATTTTTCATAAAAAATAATAAATGTTAAAAAATATTACTATTCACCATTAAAAAGAGCTCAAAAAACTAAATAAATTAGTATTTTAAATTACTATTCTACGATTGCTAGTTGCGGAGAAAATTGAAATTTTCATTTAGCGGTAAACACAGTACGTTGTCCAATGTTATTCTTATGGGGAATACAAAAATAACTATTTCTCTCTTATTTACTGATCAATTTCATTAAAATTTGATATGCAGGTCAAGTTAGCATTGACCAACAGATGATGTTCAAAATGTGTTGCTATTTAACCATGGGGGGGCAAGGGGGCATTTCCCCTCTCAAAACCACTGTGTGTAGCAACGGACTCTATAGTGCCTCCCAAAAAGGGATTTGGGTGGATATTTCTGAAAACAACTATTTTAGACAATTTTCTGTACATTTATCTATACTTCATATTCTATATTTAGTAAATAACAAATATTTTTGTCATTAAAGTTTGGCTAAAAGGGAGAAAGTATGTGTCAGTTTCCTGATACCGTTTATTTTGCCTGTTCTGATGCTCCTGGTTATATTTACCTGCAATGCTGGGAATACGATTTTGCACATTATAAGGTTAGGAGAGGATCCAGTCAGGCTTGAAAGTAGTGTGAGATTGTGTTGGGGATGAGAAAAGTACACCAACAAATGAATAACAGGCTTTTCTAATGCAAAACCCCCTTAAGACAACGTACTGTGTTTAGTCGATACACATTTACTTTAATAACTCCGTAAATATTTATGCTAGAATGACAAAAGAGGGCTTAAAACTTTCGCCTCATTAATTCCTATATTTTTACATGCATTAAATTTACATCCGGGGCTTTTCTAATCCTTTCTGGGCCCAAAAACTCAAAATTCAAAAGATTAATCGCCAAAAAAGGGGTTTAGAGTTTTCCGATTGTTTTGCCCAATGAACTTGTCCAACTAATTATAGAAAGAAACGTCCCTACCAAATTTGAAGTAAATCGGACCAAAAATGTGACCGCTAGAGTGCAAACGTATATATATACATATATATAAATATAAAATTTTGAACGACCCCCCAAAACGTGTTCAGGGGGTCACGTTAGGTACTTCTATGGTGGTCCCGGGCTTAAGTTTCACCGTGCGGGTCATGCTAATAGTTCACTTTCCATAGGAAATTCACTAATAAATACATAGCGTATTTTGAGTAAGTTTGCTCTAAACCTATGTTTTTTGTTGTTTTAGAGCGTAAAATCATGACTTGATACAGTACTGCGCAGTGCTACCCACATCTTTAGTTTTTTAAGTTATTTTGTGTAAGCCACAAAACAAATCACTGCCTGCGGCAATGGTTTTTTATTAAAATGGAAACTACAGCAAGGCTATCATTGACAATTCAAATTCAAGATCTTTTAAGAGGGGGTACCAGTTAATCCATGTATATTCCTAAACCCATAAGAGCAATGATTCTTTCAAGTTCCATCCAGCCTCAATGGGTGGTCGGATGTTGTTGATTTATAGCTTTTTTCAGGAGGAAAAAAAATAACAAAGCGATTTCAGTGAGCAAAGTTTCAAATTTATTTTTTATTTCTATTTTTCTATTGAATTTTAAAATGCAAATCGAACATGTTGTCACTGAAATTGCTAGATAACCACCAGCACATCATTTTTTCTAAATTTTAAAAATATATATTCACAAATAACACAGGACGGATGTTGAAAGTATTGGCCTTATGGGGGAAGCAGTTAGAAATGCAAAATGTTTTGAGACTTTTCTATTCTAAAAACGCCACATGCATGACCCAGAGGGGAGCGCAGAATTGGACACGTCAGGAAGTGTTGCAGCGACGACTCCAAGCAGTCCTAAAGATTTGGTGGAGTGGTACATTCATGGAGTTCATACCCCTGCCGCCACCATTACTGTACTATTAGACCACGCCCTTTGACTAAGGTTGCTCCCTCCCCATCAGTGATGCCAACAGACATATAACAAAATTGTCGTATACTCATAAAATATGACCATTTTAAACCATAACCTTGCCATTCTTTGGACGCTTTGAACATAATTTTACGTTCTTACGTAACTAATTAAGTAATTCAAAGAGTACATTTAAATTTTTTTCATGACCTTGTAAACTGAAAAGCATTGATTGAATAAAAGTTGAACATAACTTATTGAATTATAAATGAAAAGTAAACAATAACAGTTTTATGCAGGACTAAAAACTTATGTAGCGCGCTGCGGCGGTTGGGTTACATTAGGTTACTCTAATTTTACGTCCATAACACATAATTTATAAGGGACCCATAATTTTAAACTGTATGCTGGAAGTTAGCGGACCTGCTGTTAATATGTGCAGAGTGAGAACAACCCCCCCCCCACAGCTGCAGGGTGGGGGGCTGTGACAATTCTCCTGCCAAACATTTCTACTGCGCGTAGTCGTCGCTGCGACAGTTTTTGACTGAGGACTTTCCATTGTCTCACCTAGAGCATGACTTCCATCGTATTACATGTAGCTAGTTGCATTAGTGATAGCACCTAGTTAATTACACTTGAAAACAGGAATGAAGTCCAGCGAGAAATGTAGGCCTAAATGAAAAATCTACTTACAGGCTTAAAGTGCTCAACTGAATTGTTTTTATGTGAGATTTAATATTTAAGAATACATTTTTAACAAATTTGGTGTGCAATACAGTCACATATCACGATAGGCTATGGCAATATGATGTGTATCGCGTCACCTTATACTGTATCATTTTAGGTGCACCGTATAATTTGAATTTAACTTATTTCCTCATATATGGGACTTAAAAGACCCTTTATTTGAAGCGGCAAAGATAGCCTGGCTATAGTTTTCATTATAAAAAAAGCCTGAATTACTTTCTTTGAAAACTTTGTAAAACAAACTTTTTTTGATTAAAAGTCCAGCAAACTGTTTGCTGTGTGTGTGTGTGTCCGTGAGCACAATAACTCTCGTAAAAAAGATCCGATTTTGATGAAATTTGGTTTAAACGTGTAAAGCAACATTTATGACTTTAATATCGAAAACCAGCCAGATCGCTCCATTGGAAGGGGTATTTTATGGGGGTTTTGTACCCCAAAAAATGTGTTTTTTGAATTGTTTAGATATAATTTTCTAAATCGTCAAATTTTAGTTTTTCCCATTGGATTCAGCTTAAAACATACACAATTTGGTATTTTGATCATTTCTCTACGTCAATTGGTTACCGATAGATTGAAAGTGCTAAACACAGTACGTCGTCTAATGTTATTATTATGGAGGAAAAGAAAATTGTTATATCTCGCTTATTTGTGAACGTATACTGACGAAACTTGGTATACAGCTTCATCTCGTTGGGGTCTATTGATATTTGCTAAAAAAAAATATTTTTTGCCAACGGCTCCCCTAGCAGCAAACCTGCGTACTCAGCCCCCATGTTATTCTTATGGAGAACAATTAAATGCTCTGTCTCCCTTAATTATGAACATAAATGAATAAAAACTGGTATACGACTTCTGCTAGGTGAGTTATATTGATATTAGCATAAAACCCCATTTTTTGTATTCCTTGTTGCAGCACACCTGCGTACTCAGCCCCAATGTTATTCTTATGGAGTATAATTAAAATTGGATATATCGCTTATTTGTGAATATATTGTTATGAAACTTGGTAAGTGGCTTTATGTAGTATTAGGACACTTATATCTCCATTGAAAATTCGCTGAGTATGCAGGTTTGCTGCGACGTGGGTATTTAGTATGTGGTTCTAAAAATCATGGCAACCCTATCACATTCCAAACATATTACAAGCCATCTTGTAAAACTGCGTGTTTCGATCTGTAAAAATGGTGTGATCATTTGAAATAAATAAATCCCAATCATATAATACCCCCGTAGCAGCAAACCTGCGTACTCAGCGAATTTCCAATGTATATATATATGTATATTAATGCCACATAAAGCCTCATACCAAGTTTCATCAATATACATTCATAAATAAACGATTTATGACATTTTAATTATTCTCCATAAGAATAACATGGCGGCTGAGTATGCAGGTTTGCTGAAGCAAGGAGCACAAAAAATGGGGTTTAATACAAATATCAATATAGCTCATGTAGGTAAAGCCATATACCAAATTTCATTAATATATTTTCATAATGAAGGGAGATAACACGTTACATATTCTCCATAAGAATAACATGGGGCTGAGTACGCAGGTTTGCTGCTACGGGAGCCATTGGTAAAAAATTGTTTTTTTGAGAAAACATCAATGGTCCACAACCAGATGAAGTCGTATACCAAGTTTCGTCAGTATACGTTCATAAATAAGCGAGATATAAAATTTTTATTTTCCTCCATAAGAATAACATTAGACAACATACTGTGTTTAGCACTTTCAATATCTCGGTAACCAATTGACGTAGAGAAATGATCAAAATACCAAATTGTGTGTTTTTTTAAGCTGAATCCAATGGTAAAAACTAAAATTTGACTATTTCCAAAATTATATGTAAAAAATTCGAAAACCCATTTTTGGGGTACAAAACCCCCCCAAAATACCCCTTCGGATAGAGCGATCTGGCTGGTTTTCGAACTTAAAGTCAACTTAAATGTTGCTTTACACGTTTATACAAAATTTCATCAAAATCGGATAATTTTTACGTGAGTTATCGTGCTCACGGACACACATATATATATATATACATATATATATATATATATATATATATATATATATATATATATATATACAGTTTCAAACGAATGGTGTTTTTGGGGTCTGGGGACCTCAAAACGAAAAGTTATCATGGTCCCGGGCCTAGGTCTTACCATGCTGACTACGGTAATAGCTTCTTCCCTATAGGGGAAATTCGCTAAAATTAAATTAGGTATTTTCCCCCTCCGTTAACTTGTGTTCAAAATATTAAGCTCTTTTTAGCGAATTTCCCCAATAGGGAAGAAGCTATTACCGTAGTCGGCATGGTAAGACCTAGGTCCGGGACCATGATAACATGATAACACAACGTTTCAACAGTGACGCGATACCACTTCAGCCATATCGTGAAATGTGACCATATTGCACATCACTACTCCATATTCTTCTCAAGTGGCATACCTATTTGTTAAAAATGTCATCAGCATATAGGCCTATACATACTATACACCTAAAATCAGTTCAGTTAAGCCTGTAATCAGTGTTTATACTCTATTTTCATTTAATTTAGATTATAAGTGCATTAATAACAACTATCAAAAGAATATTTGTATCATTTCCGTTAATTAACCAGCTCAACCTTTTTGGCTTTCCATTTATTTGCTACTGTTCACAACATATTTCTTATTACCAAAGAAAACACCAAACAATTTGTAATAGCCTGTGTCTATTTAGTTATTTTGAAGTTTTAAAAACAATTGGTACTTTGGTATTATACGGATGCCACTATTTTTGGAGGTTAATTTTTACCGGATACAAAGGATAACTACATAATTCGAAAAACGTACTTTTATTGACTTACTGTAAAAATTTTACATCATTCTGATGAGCGGTCTTTGTGTTGTGCCTCCCAAAAGCCAGCGATGTCCGCTAGGATCGTATTGAATGCGTCGCCGCCGCTAGCAGCCACACCCGATCGCCACATGTACTCCGCAAAATATACAGCGCGCTGCGGCAGTTATGTTAGGATGGGTTATCATAAAAATACGTACGGTTCCCTCTTCATTTCGAGGTAAATCCCACACCAAAAGAACGTCACTCATTATGAAAACAAATGTAACGTAGTGCACAGCAATAAATCACTCATGACACTGACCCAGATACAGGCGGTGACAGCTGATGCGCGCGCTCCGGTCAACGACCTGACCTTGGCCTATTTGGAGGGGGTTTGGCGGCCGGAAGTATGACTCATCAGGTATCATTCGATTTTTAACGAAACAAGGAAAGTCCTACAATCATTTTTATGATAACCCATCCTAACATAACTGCCGCAGCGCGCTGTATAAGGGTGGCATCCGTATAATACCAAAGTACCAAACAATTTACAGGTATGGTTGGTTGGGGGTGCTTAGACTTATGTTAAATATCTTACCTAACTCAACGTTACTTAACGTAATAAACACACGTCAAACCCACCATCCACGTACCAGAATTTATTTTTTTTGCCTTTTAGGCCTACCCCCAATTAGGTAAGGTTTGGATGTGCTATCAGAACTAAATATGAGTATTCCGCTCAGGCATTTGTTACTTAATTCATAAAAACCCCATTAATTCGGTTTACATTAATTAAGTTTGGTTATGTTTATGTTTAGGTATTGAATAGGGCCTATACACTAAAAAAAACCTTCCTAGCCTAGGCTACGTTAATTTTATTCGTAAGCGGTACCTAGGCCTATAAATATAAGCTAGGCCTATCATAACATTCCCACTGTATAGACTACCAAGACAGACTTATGGTTAGAATAAACTTACAGCAAGGCTAAAATTTAAATAGTATGATGATTGACCAACTTGGGATGGTTGAGAAACTACAGTATCATTGGCCTACCTAAATTAGTCAAAGGATACTGTCTGTTTTGGCGATTAAAACTTTGTAGACAGTATTTAAAGTTTATTAATAACATAAAAAGTTAGTTTTTAGTCACACCTTGTGCTATAATCATCCATGTTATGGCTACGACTGTAAGCTAGTATACAAAACCTGAGTATTATTCGAACACAAACTATCTACAAAAGAACACAGACAAAACCTCCAAAATGTATGTTTGTGTTTGGTACTGATGTATAATGTTGGCATTCTCGCCGAAAACACTTTTAATCGTATTAAATCCAACTTGAACCAAAGTGCTTCACATAGGTTATGTGTATGGAACTCGCAAGGAAATAAGATTTACATTTGATTATTGCTACGGTATAACATTAATGAAATTATTATTGAACTCAAAAGAATGACACGTTTTGAATTTCTAACAGAAAGGTGTCTAGGTAGGTCGAACCACTAAGTTTTAGAACAAATTAAATAAATAAACCGCTCTGACCTGAACACAAACTTCAATCAACAAAATTACAGCAGCTGAGCTGATGTATTTTGACAGTTCAAACTTCAAACAACACGGTACTACAAAGCTCAAAATATGTACTGAAATAATGTTTAATGAAAAAACTGATAATTATTGAAAAGTAATAATAATTCGCCAATTATAGTTTATTTAAAGCATTAAACCGTAAAAACGTTATCCTCAAAATTTCATGACAATCCATCAAACCGTTAAAATGTAGATAGCGTCACACTACTTCGAATTCCAAACTGAGTATAAGGATTTCGTTTCACTCAATCCAACAAGAAAAAGAAAAACTGAGGAACTAGACACATCCAGTCTGATGCTCTGGAAAATCAGATTCACAGATCGGAGAGGTCGTCCTCCAGGAATTCGTCAAGAGGATAATATGCCCTTCTCTTATTAACGTTGGCTTCAGTTCTTCCATCTGCTGGGCTATTACTGGCGACTTCTTCAGGAAGTGAATTGCAGAGACCTTGGACCCAAGTTGTGTCCTGGTCGGCGTACTCTATAAAAGTCGAGTTGGCCACGCTGCCTTGTGCCACATAGAAACGAATCTATAGAATCCTTTGTTTATGCTTGTAATGTAGGGCGGATGTCTCCACGGGTGATGTGGGCATTTTGATGTTCCTTTATGTGAATCAAGCAGAGGAACAGAAAGTAACCAAAGACTGCTAACCCAACAGACTGTGTGTGTAGACTGTGGTGGTCTAGATATACTAACCTCGTTGTAGACCTCTCCTCAGCAGTCAGCATTGCCCAACGTTGTCGCCAATCTGGTGAGACTAATCGCTCCCCATGCGTTCACAGTTCAGACCGATGACGATTTAAACGGTTCGGTTCAATGTTCGGATAAAAATCGTCGATTCGATTGGGCACAAGTTAGCACCTTGAAGGATTTCTGGGATTTGGTTCATTAAAATTGTAAGAGTGGAACAAATCAATCCAGTTGTAGGACGATATGGCGATGTATACTTTTGGAAAGTTAATATTTCTTGATAACACCCAGATCTATATACTCGGCGAAAAAATACGTGAATTTTGAATCCGTAAAGTGAATTTGATCTTCTTGCATCTATCCAATATTATAAAGTTGAGTTCGCCTTAATCATGTTGGGTGGGAAGAATTCCTCGCTCATTCGCTTTCTTTCCCACTGGGAGAGTTGATTTTTACATTGTGAGATAGTAAACTTCGAAAACTGTTCTAGAAGTTTTTACAGTTTTCACTGTTCGAAGTTTTCAAACAAGATTAACGATTTTTGCAAATGTCACGGTGTCTTCAATTTTATACAAAAAACCTACTTCAATGTTGGGTTTTTACTGTTGGGTTTTTACTCCGTAAAACTAAGCTACTTACGTGATTCTTAATGCTATTTTTGAAACCTTGTACCACATTTGTAAGATAATATTTGTAGAATTGTTGATGTAATTTCGTTCATCGTTATTTCTAAAGTTACATTACATTTAAGGCGTAACAGTTACAACTGACGAGCAAGCAACTGAGATGCATAAAACTAAATCACCTTCCATGGCACGTACAGTAATGTCTAAAGTCCATTGTCTGTTCAATTGAGGTCAACCTATATCAAACTTAACTTTTACACCCGACCTGAATAACCACGCTATATCACACTAAACATTGCCAAAGAATTTGTTCAATGTTAGAACGTGACATTCTCGAACTTTCTCCCTGACCATGGCGATGCGATGGTGGAGTTTGTACGTTTAATCAACAAAGGAGGAGTTCCTAATCCCACTTATAACGTAATTTATGAACCTTTGTTAAATTTCGAGGAAAATTAATCCTCGCAAGATGTATTTACATAAAAAATAAAAGGGTTGAAGGAGATTTTTTCTTGCTAAATGCAAACAAAAGTTATTTTAAATCCTACGTTGTTTCATAGCCATATACTATTATAGTCATATCGTGTTTAGTGTTATTTTCTTTGAAATTTCACAAAGGGACTAAAGTTACCGTTGTTAACTAAAATGTAGTGTTTTACAATGAGCGCATCAGTGTTCCTATATACTGACGGGAGGGGCTGCTGCATTTGTGTGCGTGTTGTCTTCTAATCCATTAGGTGCCATGTGAAACTATCCGGAGTATAAATATAAGCCTTTGAATTCGTCGGTGCAGAGTTCCAGTTACACAACCGTGGAAGGGGTTTGGACCATATTCTGCGATTCGCTCTGCCATCGCAACCTCAGGAAGGTAGGATGGTTTTGGTTATTTCCCCCGCAACGTTGGCACCACTTAGATAAGTAACGTTATGGATTTTACGAGGTTCCTGGTGTTGCGTTATTTCCGATCGGTCTCAAATTACAATTAAAGTAACTCTTACGAGCGAGGACCCGAAAATTGTTGTCACCGTTCCACTGAATTTGTTCTTGGGTGATTGGCTTTTGCGCTGAAATGGGATCAAAAATTGGTCAAATAATGAGATAGTGAGAACAACTTTTAAAAAGTTTGATTAGTTTGTAATACGTTTCTCGCTGCTGAGTCAGTTCCTTGGATGTTGCATGAATATATATGTGTTGTTCATCTTAGGCCCCTATGTTAACGCAGATAAATATAAATACCCCCGTCGTAGCAAACCTGCATACTCAGCGAATTTCTAATGGAGATGTAAATTTCTTAATACTAGATAAAGCCACTTACCAAGTTTAATAAAAATATATACACAAATAAGCGATATATACAATTTGTATTATTCACCATAAGAATAACATTGGGGCTGAGTACGCAGGTTTGCTGCAAAAAGGAACACAAAAATGGGTTTTTATCCTATTATCAATAGAACTCAACTAGTTGAAGTCGTATACCAGTTTTTATTCATTTATGTTCATAATAAGGGAGATATAGCATTTAATTATTCTCCATAAGAATAACATGGGGTACAATTTATCAATGGAATCGTTTTTTCTGTGACAAACCACCGCCTTTTGTGGCCTCAGGAAAAGCGGATTTTGCAGTTAAAGGAAACGGAGAGAAAGAGTCGCAGCGGGAAGTCACCAAGTGGCGAGCCGGTCGGAAGAGGTTGTGCAGTAGTAGCAGCATTGCGGCGGCATTCGCCTTGACAGAGGCCGAGTCGTCAGCCTTATTGGGGCAACACGTCCTGACGAGTTTTGGTCTCTACCTGGTATCATAGTGTCGTCCTTGCCACTTTGCCACTTTGCCAGTTCAGTGTACGCGCGGTTTTTGTGCGTGCCGTGCGTGCATGGTGCAAGTTTGGAACTGTAACCTATTTAACCTTGTGTCTCCACTTTTGTTGACTTATGTCCTAGTGTTAACTTTATTCAACGCTCGCTTTTAGTTAGTGAACGTGTGTGAAAGGAAAATGCATTAAGGTCAAAGTCGGATTACTTCACTACTATTTTTTTTACGAAGTGACTGCGTACACGTCCAATGTAAGGGCAAATTCACTTCGCTACCGCTTAGGTTAGGTTGGGTTAGGTTACGTTACATTATGTTACGTTACGTTAGGTTAGGATAGGTTAGGTTACGTTAGGTTAGGTTAGGAGGTTTTCTGGCTCTCAATTTGTTTTAAAAATCACAGGAAAAGTACGTACAGTGCATAATTTGGAACGGACGTGAACAGTAGCCGCACACGTCGCACGTGTACGTAGCCTCTGCCTTTTTTTACGTTTTGACATCTTTAAATGTAGATGACATCGGTAAGTACTTAGATTCAGATGTACTAGCTTTTCCCAACACCTCTGCCTGTTCACCTGATTTCATTTTTGTAGTTAGGGGGCCTAAATAAAATCGCAAAGCTGATCTAATTACCATGTGTTTTATCTTGGCACTTTTATTTAATTCAAGACCTTAGGAGAGGTTTAACAAAAAAACATTTTTCTCCAACCGTCTCTCTGATACTTTTACAGTTTTCTGTGATGATGACGATGATATATTTTATGCAAAAAAATGGTTCATGGGCCATCCCATGGGGTTCAGGCGTTATGGGGTTCTCAAAAGTTCCTGGGATGGTTTGGCTTTATGTATAGACTAGCTGTTCCCGCAGGCTTCGCCCCGCAAACGATTTATAAAAACTATGACAGTTGTGTGTGCTGCATTCTCTGCGGTTAGCCCGTGGAACTACTACGAACCAAGATCAGCTGTTTGTATTTTCATTAGCTCAGACAAAAATGAATGTCCATAAGAAATACATGAGAACTTTGTCGGGGATCTCTGGCGGAGCCCTAAGGTCAGATCAGGATGAAAACCATTTAGTTTTTCTATTTTATGCCTTAAGAATCAGTGAACAAAATTTCAGCTCTCTACCTACATGGGAAGGTGGAGAATTAGTGATGAGTGAGTCAGTCAGCCAGGGCTTTGCCTTTTACAGATATAAATACTCCCGTCGCAGCAAAAACCTGCATACTCAGCGAATTTCCAAAGAATATATAACATCACACATTAAAACACTTGACAGGATTCATAAGAAATATATTTACAAACAAGCGATAGTTAAAATACTAATTATTCTCCTTAAGAATAAAATTGGGGATGAGTACGCAGGTTTGTTGCAATAAGGAACACAAAATAATGGGTTTTTATGCAAATATCAAAAGAACTCATTTTAGTGAAGTCACATACCAAGTTTCATCATAGATTAAGCATACCCTTTAGGAGTATGCTTAATCTATATTCATAAATAAGCGATATATAACATTTTAATTATTTTCCATAAGAATAACATGGGGACAAGTACCTAGGTTTGCTGCTACGGGAACTATAGGCGAAAAATGTTTTTGTGTAAACAACAATAAACCACAACCAGATGAAGCCATATACCAAATTTCGTCAGTTTATGTTCATAAATAAGCGAGATATACAATTTTTCTTTTTTGTCCATAAGAATAACTTTAGACAACGTACTGTGTTTAGCACTTTCAATATCTCAGTAACCAATTGACGTAGAGAAATGATCAAAATACCAAATTTTGTATGCTGAATTCAATGGTAAAAATCCAAATTTGATTTAAATAAAAATTACATGTGGAAACCCCAAAAGAAAATTTTTGGGGTACAAAACCCCCTTCGGATGGTGCGATTCATCTGGTTTTCGAACTCGTTCAAATAAATGGTACTCTACACATTTATGCCAAATTTCATTAAGATCAGACCTTTCTTAAGAGAATTACCCTGCTTACGGTATTTTTATACATATATAAAAATTTGAACGAATGGTGTTTTGGCATCTGGGGACCTCAAAATTAAAAGTTTTCATGGTCTCGGGCTTAAGTCTTACCATGAGACCTACGGTAATAGCTTCTTCCCTATAGGGGAAATTCGCTAAAAGAAGATTTGTATTAGGCTACTGTTTTTTAATTTTATTTGTTATATTAAATTATAAATTAAAAATTTATTTTGTTTGCTTGGAATAGCTGGGTAAAAGTCATTCCGAACATCTGGCAGAGTTTATACGTGCAGAATCTCGTTCAATATAGCGCTTTAGCAGTAAAACATGCTGGAGACATTGAGTAAGATGAAAATCAGTCATAACTCAACACTCAAATTACGGGGTTTAATAGGAGGTTTGCATTACATTTGGGTACGGGGTAGGTGTAACTTCCCTATTATATTACAGGAATAAAATACCTAATTATAGGTTCTACAACAACCGTAAATATTTATAGCTCGATACCATTTCTTTTTTGGTACTCCTTCATATAAAATTAAAACAATAACACTGGTTTATGTTAACTCAGCTGACGACACGACGTTAGTGATGGAATTATTGTACAATAATTAATCTGGAATACCATCATACAATGTTTAGGTAGGCTAATCTTGATAAAATCCGAAACACTAGCAAGATCCACTATGTGTTATTAGTGAATTTCCTTTGGAAAGTGAACTATTAGCATGACCTGCACGGTGAAACTTAAGCCCGGGACCACCATAGAAGTTCCTAACGTGACCCCCTGAACACGTTTTGGGGGGTCGTTCAAAATTTTATATATATATATGTGTTTGCACTCTAGCGGTCGCATTTTTTGTCCGATTTACTTAAAATTTGCTAGGGACGTTCCTTCCTGTAATCAGTTGGACAAGTTCGTTGGGCAAAACAATCGGAAAACTCTAAACCCCTTTTTTGGGGATTAATCTGTCAAATTTCGAGTTTTTGGGCCCAAAAAAGGTCATAAAAGCCCCAGATGCAAAATAAATGCATGTAAAAAGATGGGAATTAGTGAGGCGAAAAGTTTTAAGCCCTCTCTCGTCATTCTAGCATAAATATTTACCGAGTTATTAAAGAAAATGTGTATTTACTAAACACAGTACGTTGTCTTATGGGGGTTTTACACTAGAAAAGCCTGTTATTCTTTTGTTAGAGTACCTACTTTTATCATCCCCAGCAACCTCACGCCTACTTTCAAGCCTGTCTGGACCTTCTCCTAACATTATAATGCGCAAAATTGTATTCCCAGCTTTGCAAGTAAATGAAACCAGGAGTATCAGAACAGCCAAAACATCAATATTTTCAGATTTCAATAAAAATTGGGAAAATGTATGTTTTTACACTTATTTTGAGTTTTACAAGTTTTTATGTGGAAATTCACTTCCCTCACGTCAGCGTGCTGCATGCGAACTCGTTTTACATTATATTGGAAATTCGATTATTTTGTAAGACCACCTCATCGCGAGGTGCCAAATATGAATGTATTAAATAATTGACAATTACTCATAATATAAAGTATAGATATGATTTTCATCATTCTTAGCCTACATTATGTCCTGATGGAGACGTCCTGACAGATAACAATTGTCTCATCTAAACAAAAACAACCAAGTGACAATAGGCCAAGTATGTTCCAGTTTTCTAGAATCATCAAATTAGACATTAACACAAACACCATAACCGCTATTTATGAGAGCCTGCTGCGAGTCAGATCATTATTGGTCCTCAGCCCCGGACTGTGAGATTGTGGAGGTGTCTTTGTGCCCGGCCTACTGGTCCACTTTCCCGGACCGTGCCTGATAACGTTCCGCCATTGTCACAGCGTGTGTGACTGTTCCCCCTTGCGCAACGCTCCTTGTTTCTCCAGCGACTTGTTCTGACTACACACAACACGCGTCTGAAGTAAATTCTTCCCCACAGAAAAAATATATCCCTCAGAATAGTCAAAAAATTATATTTTATCCGTCGAGTTGCTATAAAATATCCCTAATTCACCCCCGAGTTACTTAACATATATGTTCTTATTAGTCGGTTTTTAATCAGGTATAATTGTTGAATCTCTTTGCAATTTTGGGTTGTTACAACAAAAACTAAATAAAAAAATTATATTACAACTTGGATCCAATAAAATCATTTTTATTTATTTGCCGGATCATACTTTTTCGTTAACTACTAATTCACAAAACTATTTACTCAAATAAGCCAAATACGCATATTGTTGTAACGAACTATCTCTTAGTTATAGTTCGACATTTAAAACTAGCTATAGTTTGTGCTAACCCACCTTACCTATTTATCATGGGGGGTGATTTTATCAAAGTTGATTTAATGGCTGATAACCAAAAATTTATATTTCTTTATAGGCTATATTAGAAATATAAATAATGTATGGTTGTTTATCTTTGGAAACATTTTAAAAATAATTTTAGGAAAAAACTCGGACACAACTTATGGTATGTATACATAAAGATCGTCAAAAAATAATCCCACAACCCCATTTTATCCGACTGGGACAGTAAAATAAATATCCCTAAAAAATAATCCCACAACCCCATTTTATCCGACTGGGACAGTAAAATAAATATCCCTAAAAAATAATCCCACAACCCCATTTTATCCGACTGGGACAGTAAAATAAATATCCCTAGGCCTATATAGAATGATAATCCTTCAAGTGGAAGTACTGTAGTGGGTGTGCCACAGGCTTATCGCTACCTTACACATGAGAGCGTTAGACGTCGTATAAGCCTAACGTGTGATATCAAAATGTTAAAGGATAAACATATGCATATATTTAAATTTAAATGAATCGCGCGCTTTTACTCCACACGCGTCCGAGCTCTCTTCTCCAGGTTTTTGTTGATACAACCGATTGCATGTACCTATGTAATGCGTTGCACGAGTGAAAAACCTGGCCTGGTCATGCAACGCACTTTACTCCTAAGAGTGCTAGATCGTGCGATCAGATATGAATACCGCATTCAAACAAAAAATATTTAAGTATTTTGTGACTTTCTGTTACTTCAAATACATCATTTGTATCCATTATGCTGACCAGCTAGAATTTTGACTACTCATTTGTGCTTGTACTCAAAGAGGTATGAAGAAGTAAAAGATAATACTTTGAAATTTGGCATGAACAGTATAAAAATATGTTGATTCACAACTGTCTATTTCTACTGATCAACTTGGTTCAGAATACTTCCAAGTTTCATTCAAATTTACCCCAAAACCTTTGTAATTGTGAATGCTGTCCGGGTAATTGTGAATATGCAGTAACGTTGTTATTAAAGGCTAGAACACATTGTGAAAATCCCATAATCTTGATATATGTACAATTAAATATTACTAGCTCCATTGTGGTAACATTTTCAATTTTCTAAGAAGTTTAATAAAGTTCAGTCGAACCCATTTTTACAATGTCCA
This sequence comes from Allygus modestus, assembly GCA_963675035.1. Lineage (NCBI taxonomy): Eukaryota > Metazoa > Arthropoda > Insecta > Hemiptera > Cicadellidae > Allygus > Allygus modestus. The sequence goes on along the minus strand of OY776112.1, from coordinate 334,948,871 downwards.
TATTGACCCTAACACTGTAATCTATATTTATATACGTGATATTTCTCCAATTTAAATCATATCGACCACTTTTAATATTAGTCTATACTTAAACGATATAAATTAAAGACGCCCAGGATCAAAACAGCTGTGTTAGTCGCATTCTGTGTTGATTTATTAAGAACTTTCTAGATTAACTCAAGCCAAAAGGGTTAAAGTAATCACTAACACGGAAGCTTATTTGTTTGAAGGCCAGTGGGGCGAAGTCCTAATAAAAAAGTAAATGCGCTTGATGGCGTCTCTGGACGTAAATAATTACCATAAACAATAACTAAGCTAATCGGTCTAAAAGGGCGGCAAAGCTACATTAAGACTTAAACGTGTTTTAATACAAATGATAAATGCATAATCTTGTTAAACATAGACACTTAAATATTAGATGATAAACTATCTACCTTTTGGCTAAATATAAAAGACCTCCCATAACATCGAAATTGTTATAAATATTAGATGATAAACTATCTACCTTTTGGCTAAATATAAAAGACCTCCCATAACATCGAAATTGTTATAAATATTAGATGATAAACTATCTACCTTTTGGCTAAATATAAAAGACCTCTCATAACATCGAAATTGTTATAAATATTAGATGATAAACTATCTACCTTTTGGCTAAATATAAAAGACCTCCCATAACATCGAAATTGTTATAAATATTAGATGATAAACTATCTACCTTTTGGCTAAATATAAAATACCTCCCATAACATCGAAATTGTTATATTCAGACGAGAAAATCTCCCGTGGAAAACCCTCAGGTATAAATATAAATACCATTAAATAAAGCAGATTTTTACATGAACCGACCATTTCGCTGGCTTAAAAATCCTTCGTCAAAAAATTTTAAAGTACAAAATAATTTTGTATTTCTACTATCTCGTCCAGAGAGAACAACCCCGACAATAGGCCTACCTACCATTAGCATTAAGCTCGAATCTTCCACAAAATGTCACCCAGTGAAATCCGTGCTCACGACTTTCCTTGTTGCAACCCGCGGACGATTCCACGTCCAGGGCGTAACCATGGCGACGCAATCAGGCAGCGTGAGGTGAAACTGCACTTAGCTAAAGCCGCTTCATCGTGCGATCTCGGAAAAAAACTAAGAGCCGTTAAATGTCCACGTGCGACGGTGGTCGACTAAACCTGTGCCGGTCATTTCCCGGCTTTTTCCGGAGATTCGCGGTTGCCTAATAGCTTTGACAGCTATGACAAATTGTCCACCAAAAACCTGTGCACAATAGCGTTGAAGAGCGCTCGTGCGGTAGTGTTCTTTGAAGGTTTTATAGAAATCCCATGTAGCTCTGAGTAGAATAATAATAAAAGTATCTTGGGGGCCGAGCATTGAGGGAAGGCCACTCAGTTTGTTTAGATGACTTGCCAAGTGGCCAAGATAATCAGATGTTTATAACTCATTTGCCAATTTTCTACATTTTTAAGAACCACATGTTAATAATCATAAACAACATTTTGGTATTACAGTACTTTGACAGTTCTCTGATTATGAACAGCTGTTGTTACAATTCTTTTGTTTTGATTTGAAACTCCATAAGCCCAATGTTAATTTTTCAACTTTTCAATTTCGTTTTTAAACATTATTTGATTTTTACTGAGGATGAGATCTGTCTAGAACATATTTTTATACCATAACTTAGTTATTTCCAAAATTTGAAGGAAATCCTCGTTTCAACTTTTCAATTTCGTTTTTTAACATTATTTGATTTTTACTGGGGATGAGACCTGTTCAGAACATATTTTTATACCAGAACTTAGTTATTTCCGAAATTTGAAGGAAATCCTCGGAGGCGTTTTCGAGATAATTGTGCAACCAACCAACCAACCAACCAATCAAGCGGTCATTGCTCATATAAGAGTATAGGATAATTATTCTTCGGTGAGCGAAGTAACTCCCTCTTCTTTGACCTGATGCTCTCATAAGATCCATATTAACTTTAAAAGCCCTTCCCTCCTCAATAAATTATCCGAAATAGTTGAGTTAAGGTTAATTTTAAAGATGGAAAAATATCAAGCGAATGGAAAAATTGAGCAGAATCCAGATGTCACAGATTAAACCCATAAAAAATCGGAAATATTGAATAATTTTAAATTTGCTTGAAACGACATTTTGCTCTCCAAAATCGCTTTGTATTATTTTGATTTTTAAAATGAACCAAAAATCAGTGATGTTGGATAATACTTTGAGGAGGAGCGGGTTTTGAACGTCAACATTGACCTTATGGGTGAGGCAAGTGTTATAGAAATGCGAAATTTTACATCCCTGGAGCCCACTCAACAGAAATATCTTGATTTTTATTTATCTTGGTTATATTTAAACTTTTAAAGACATGCCGTATAACTCCTTATCCAACTGTCTAAAATATCAAGCCTTAGTATCCAGTAACGATCAAATGGAGTGGTTTCAGCAATGAATGCTTACACTAGGGAGTTCCTACCTTCAGTCCCCCTGTCAAGTGATATATCTCAAAAGACTATCAATTTTGTTACGTCTTACAGCACAAGGGAACATTTTTATGAGGAATGGTACAACCCTTCCCTGGGCTTTCCTCACTAAATTCGATATCATTATACTAAAAGAATAAGGCGATTTTTGTGCAGAAGATTATGGCCAACCTATTGGGTCCTTTTGATGATTTGCGTGTCGTTTGAAAGCCCTTAACGTCTATGTGTGCCTTTTGGGGGTCTCAAGTCAGTGCGTGGAACCAGAAACCCTTGTAAAGCTCTCAAAGTACGGTTTTGGCCCATTTAAATAACATTGGACAGCAAATCAAAACAAAAGAAGCACAACAGTTGGGATTAAAGATACAAACATATATATGGTTTGCTGGTTTCCTTTAAAATAATTACAACAACCAAAAGACAAATGACAGTTAGATCCAGTTTCGAACCTTAACCAGACCTTAACATGTTTTAAGGCCAAACGATAGTTACGGCACGGTAAACACTGTAGTTGCACTATTCAGTCCTTTGATAGCTGTTTGTTACTCGAATCTGGTTCGCCACAGTTACTACACTCCTCTGTTGTGGTACTGGGTACAAAGCGAGTTCCTCTGCACCCTCCCCCCCGCGGCTCGTTCCCATTCAATGTTTTGTCCGTCCACCATGTCGGATTGGGGGGTCATTAATTTTATAGCCTCGTAGAATTACCCAGCAATAAACTAGTACTAATGGCTGGACAATCTGTCGTAAGTGAAAGATAGAAGTGGGGTCATATTTCTTAGTTGGCCTCTAACCTCCAACACAGATGACCAGACACAAATTAAAAGTGATGGACGTCTCGATGATGAAACCTGTGGTTAAGTTGTTGCTTCTTCTATGTTTAAAATGTTAGTTTAGAAATGTATGCAAGCAAATTAGAATCCACATACCGAATATAAAGGTGTTACTGTGATAAACCCATAAAACTCTGCATATCAAAATGCTCGTTATAGGGTTCATACATATCTAAACTCCGAAATTGTCCAAAATTCACTCAGGACTTCATCCCATTCGTCTTCAAGTGTCAACGGTTATCTATGGCAGACTATAATTTTATTAAGTGGTTATGGTGTGTCATGTGTTGCGTGTTTATGTTCGTCGTAAATGTTCATCAGTTTATCCACTGAGTGCAGTCAACCACACTTTTTCGCGCTCTATGGTGTAACCATATGGTCACCATATGTTTTTTCGCTCTGTATGGTTACTTTTTTCAATATTCGCGGTGTAACCGTAATATTCAGACCTACTTAAGGATATTAACCCCAAGACTACAAAAAACATAAAATTCCTTCATATTTGCCAATGCTTTTGTGAAGGGCGAAATTAATTAATTTGGGTTACGCTGTGTCTGTACTGTAATTAATGAGATTTCACGTCTGGTAAAACTTTTTTATCATCACAAGATGTAATGAAATAAAATGTTGGAAGTTGAAAGACCAACAGACGGAGACTCAAGAGATATTCAAATTATTTTAGAGTTTTGATGTATGGAGGAATAATGACGAAATATCTATTGTACACATATTTTATAATACGTATGGATATGTATAGTCAATTATATTTTTCAAAATATAATACTTTCGTAATAACATCTCTTACCACGCGATTTCCCATTTGATTACATGCAAAAGTGTGTTATATATACGTAGGTATTGTAATGTTGATTAATGTTATGTTATTATTGAGTTGCATTAAATTCTTAGTACACCATCCAACAAAAGAATTTCACGACTTTTAAGCAAACTACTACAGTATTCATTTTCCAGCTTTACATTTTGATCAATAGAGAAACAATTTTCCATCGCTGTTGGAAACCTTGAAGTAAAACACATAACCTCTGTCATTTAACTTTAACATCCAATCAGTGATCAAAGTCTACTATCCAATCAGTGATCATAGGTCAACCGAGTTTCAGCATTTAAGGGATTGACGTAAGGCCTGATTGACCTCGACTCTGACGTAGACAACTCGATCAGCTGATCGCAACAGCTCAACAGCTGGCTAGCGAACAGCTGATATTCGCAGCCTTGATTCATATTCATGGGTTCAGTTTATTTTATGGTCCCGTCCACTCGGTTGGATACGATATACATAACCCAATTACTCTCGACGGATGCCGCGTTTCGTGTTTCTGTTTATTTATGCAAATTGTAATTGTACCATTATGATGAAACAAATATAGATCGGTCGGTGTTATGGGCATTCAATTTGTTTAATATAGCAGGCTGGGTCATTTGATTTTATCAACGTGCAATTTTACGAACAAACCAAATAGTTCGTTATCGATTTGATGGTAATTAGGAGGTTTTCGTAATACTTTACCATCACTACTTTAAATAGAAATGTAAATCCTATAGTCGAAATTGCAAATCGATGACGGTTTTAAATAGAACAAAATGTCCAATCCCCCAAGAAGAACGCATTTTGTTTATATTAGTAATGAAATATCGTATGTAACCCACAGAAGATGTATACAAAAATCTGCCAAACTTATTTTATGCGTCTCACATTATTCTGTAGAGGAAATAAAGCATGGGTTGTCTCAATATATTTTTTGTAGAATTGTTCTTGTGGAATTCCCTCTATTTTAATTTATCTGGCTTATGATGATAACAGTTAGTTATTGGTCGCTATGCTATTTTTACAATATGTTAAAACATGTTAAAGTGTTCTATAGTGGAAATTAAGCATGTGTTGTTTCATATTCACATTTCACTGTACTGAATTTATTTTGTAAGCATCTTGGATTGTAACTCAACTATAGCTTATTACAGTCCTGGTACCGATTCACATTTCACTGTACTGAATTTATTTTGTAATCATCTTGGATTGGAACTCAACTATAGCTTATTACAGTCCTGGTACCGATTCACATTTCACTGTACTGAATTTATTTTGTAATCATCTTGGATTGGAACTGGACTATAGCTTATTACAGTCCTGGTACCGATGCACATTTCACTGTACTGAATTTATTTTGTAAATATTTTGGATTGGAACTCAACAATAGCTTATTACAGTCGTGGTACCGATGCACATTTCACTGTACTGAATTTATTTTGTAATCATCTTGGATTGGAACTCAACAATAGCTTATTACAGTCGTGGTACCGATGCACATTTCACTGTACTGAATTTATTTTGTAATCATCTTGGATTGGAACTCAACAATAGCTTATTACAGTCCTGGTACCGATGCACATTTCACTGTACTGAATTTATTTTGTAATCATCTTGGATTGGAACTGGACTATAGCTTATTACAGTCCTGGTACCGATGCACATTTCACTGTACTGAATTTATTTTGTAATCATCTTGGATTGGAACTGGACTATAGCTTATTACAGTCCTGGTACCGATACACATTTCACTGTACTGAATTTATTTTGTAATCATCTTGGATTGGAACTCAACTATAGCTTATTACAGTCCTGGTACCGATTCACATTTCACTGTACTGAATTTATTTTGTAATCATCTTGGATTGGAACTCAACTATAGCTTATTACAGTCCTGGTACCGATTCACATTTCACTGTACTGAATTTATTTTGTAATCATCTTGGATTGGAACTCAACTATAGCTTATTACGGTCCTGGTACCGATTCACATTTCACTGTACTGAATTTATTTTGTAATCATCTTGGATTGGAACTCAACTATAGCTTATTAGTCCTGGTACCGCTAGACTCTCTTATGTTTTATATTGAACTTCGATATAAAGGGAGGGGTCAACCAATGTGATGTTCTGGTCAGTTCTATTTGTATCCCTCCAGCTGATAAGATGCCGCAGATATCGACAGTGCGGCTCCCCAAGTTCGCGGTGATAATTAAGAGAACACCACTTGCGGTGGTCCCTTATGTTATGTATTGAACTTCGATATAAAGGGAGGGGTCAACCAATGTGATGTTCTGGTCAGTTATATTTGTATCCCTCCAGCTGATAAGATGCCGCAGATATCGACAGTGCGGCTCCCCAAGGTCGCGGTGATAATTAAGAGAACACCACTTGCGGTGGTCCCTTATGTTATGTATTGAACTTCGATATAAAGGGAGGGGTCAACCAATGTGATGTTCTGGTCAGTTCTATTTGTATCCATGTGGTCCCCTCCAGCTGATACGAAACCGCAGATAACGACAGTGCGGCTCCCCAAACGCCCGAAGGTCGCGGTGATAAGTGAACACCACTTGCGGTGGTCCAAGGTCGTCTCTTATATCTCAACGGGCGCTAAACATCTGTTGTTGACTGTTTTATCTTCGCAGTTGAACTAAAAACTATGCTCTCACTAGTCACGAGACCGACAAGTCAACTTGTCAAGTGTCAAATCTGTTTCAGAAAAAGTATTTTGGTCGCTTATTTCAATTTGTTTTTCAATGATGAAATAATGACTATAGTTTTCTATGTTTAAAAACGGAAAAAAGTAATTTTTAACTGCACGTAATCTAACAGGAAAATTTCCGTGCCTGATTTGTAGGTAGTTTCAAAACCAAAATCTTATAAAAATTCTTTCTTCTGTAAAAAAATGAAAATCCCAAAGGTCGTCGCCCAATTGGCTTCGACTGTTTTTGTAGCGCTGGCATTGAGTTATTCGATCATATATTTAACACATGTTTATAACTTGCTGATGTGACTGGGATTGTCAGGCCTAATTAAATGGCTTGCCAAACTTTTCTGCCAACTTTCTTGCCTCACCCTCTGAACACTTAATTTTAAATAGCCGTATGGTTATAATTGTGGCTGTAATAAAATAATGATCCCGTGGAGCCTTGTAAGATATTTATTTTCGTGTACATAGTATATGAGTGAAAGTATGACTGTTATATTATTTTGAAAAATAACCTGCCCAAGTAGAAGGGACCTTTCCCTCACCCCCGCAATATACGTAAATTAATAGGCAAGCAAAAAACTTGTCCTCCTTTTTTCTCAGCTTGTGTGCATCTTAGGAGAGATTTGCGCATGCCGTTAGAAAGGTAGTGTCCTGTAGATGAGCAGAAACCCATTATAATTTACATCGGCCCTCAGGGATACGCCTCACATGCTTTCAAAGTTTCTTATGGAAGAACAATAATTGATTAAATAATTCTATATTTAACAGTTGTTGATATAACAAATGCTAGTTGAGCAGGGAGAACAGATGTTTTAGGCATCATTTAAATACAAATACTACTAGCTACTGAAATGGTAACACACTTCTATTATCCTTTTTACCACGACGTTAAACAAATTTAACCTGTTTGTGAGGGGGGAGGTTGAGGGCTGGGGAGAGGATGAGGTGGGGAGGTTTCAGGCATAAATAAAAAGGCTACTGTTTACTGGAATGGTAACGCCCTTCTGCTATCCTTTTTAACTCCACATTAAACAAATTACCTGGGGGTGAGGGTTGGGAAGGGGGAGGGAGAAAGAGGGAAGAGAGAAGGGGGAGAGAGATGAGCGCAACAAAACCCACTAAATATTAAACATTTTTTCAAATATTCGTCAAATAATATTTGGTAGAATTTCGACCATTGCGCGGTTTTTAGTATACGTAAATCCATAACCAGTCTTCGGATTTGTCATTCCACGCTCAATAGCTTTATTCTATGACTCATTCATTGTACTTGATTTGGATCCCCCAAAACCCAGGCAGGATGTTGTCTTTGCTAGGGGGTTCCAGACATGCGTTTTACCTGTTTCTCCCACAAGACCAATGTTAACCTTCAAATCCCCTCCCTTGCCAACGGATTATCCGTCGTTCACGAAAACGTTTGTTGATGGCTCATTTTATAGAGCACAATACATCTAGTGATTACAATGAGTATTATTGAACGATTGTGTTATTTGTGAAATCATATTTTTTTCTCAGTGAAGTCGCTAGGTATTTTTTTTATTTTTTAATGAGCCATAAATCAATGACATCTGACAATCCTTTGAGGAGGAACGGGCTTTGAAAGTTGTTCCTCATGTGAAAAGCAGGCAGAAACTCAAAATGTTACGTGACTGGAGCCCACTCTGAACCACTGTCCAGATATTTACCTCCAGTATGTACTCACTTTAACAAATCTTTCTCCTCTTTACACACAATTGGCCTTGGATGCCCTAAAGCGACTTTCTGCTATATTTAGCCCCGCGGCCCAGACCGGTTTCCCAACTCCTAATATGGCAGTGGTAAGCGAGGAAGCGCCAACCGCCGCCGCTTCTGTCCAGAGTGTTATTGATTGTTGCCGTGTAGGCATTCTTGTCATCTTCGCTCGATAGCATCGATTCTATTTACGGTTACCTAACGTGGGAAAACTCAATGGTCGAGGCTCAGCACAGAGATCTAAGTAAACTTAAGAGGGGGCTCCAGTCACGTTTTATTTTTAGATTCTGCCTGGGTTCTCCCATAAGACCAAAGGTAACTTTTAAATCCAGTCTCAAGAAAATGGATTATTAGAAGTACTTGATTCATGGATCGTTTTAGCGTTTTAGAAATTTTAGTGAGCAGAACTTTGATATAAAAAAGTTATCCCGAGAAAAATTATCTTGGAATTTTATCAAGCGGTTTTTATTTGTGATATCGTAATTCCTGCTTACTGAATTTAAACAAATAAATAAATAAAATTATATTTTATCTAGAGCGTTTTTCATGAACATTACATGGTTTTCAAAACAACTCATAAGTCACATAAAATTTGTTAACACAAAACTATTTACAACAAAAATTATCTAATAAATTATACAATCTTATATGACTTAAAACTAACAAAATTGACCTGATCAAAAACAAAATCTTTTAAATCAGTCCACTTAATAACGCATTTAGCAATTTTTTAAAGTATTTTGACTGACAAATTCATGGCCGATACTGGACAACAGAGAGTTATGGAGCTTTGGGGCAAAATAAGAAAACCCCTTACGAGCGGACTCACAACGCACACGAGGCATCTCCTGCCTGGTACACCGGGAACGCATTTCGGAACGGGTTCTGAGCCTCTCTCTCAAATATTTCGGTCCCTCCTCAGTCAGTACTTTACGAACGAGACAAGAAGTGTGGAGAAAGCATAAGTCAGCCATCGGCAATAAGCCAAGTTTTCCGCTCGAGTGAAATGTGGTCAAATTTCCTCAGTCCACAAATGTACCTGACACACATGTTCTGCACTCTCTGCAACCGGTCCATGTCACCTAGAGATACAACATTGCCATATACCGGAAGACAATACGTTATTTGCTAGGTATCTTTTCGTTCGATAAAATTAGTCATAAATCAGTGATTTTGGGTTATCAGTTCAGGATGAGGAACGAAACTTGTTAACTTAATTTAATCTTAAATAGCCTTAAGGGAGAAGCAAGTAAAATCAAAAACTGTTTTGTGACTGAAGCACCCTTTTCATTTTACCCTTCTAAAGGTTTGAATTCGAATTTGATGAGTAGATATGATTGTAATCACCGCCACCGTTCATCAGACAAAAGCCTTTTCTGACGTCATGGCAGGACGTCAGTCCCCATTAGATGTATCGCCTCTTCTAATGGCTACCTCCTGACCCGTTAGCACCAAACTGAACGCGAAGGCTCAAATTAGAGGAAAATTCCCCTTTCAGCACGTTTTGTAAATATAGAAAATTGTTGCCTCCCCTTGTAGTTAGGCTAACTACATAATGAGTAGGTATAAATTATCGGCCAACTCGATAAATCAAATGATTGATTAATTTCCTTTAATTTTTATAAATGGTGTATCATCACGAAAAAGCCTGTGGCTGGGAAATTTTTAATTGAGGCTGATGGAGCGAAACTGGTGAACAAACCTGATCCCAAAGGAGATTACTTTTTCATTAATACCTTTTGGATCAGAACTTTGTACGCCGTATATTAACAAAATTGAAGTTAAGTAAAATAGTTTAGCCATGAATCATGATATCAGATAATCATGAAACGGCAAGTGGAAGTTGAGGAACGGCAGCCTTTGAAATTTAATAAGGTCTTTTAAATTTAATTTAAGAGTCTTCATCACCGGAAGTTGCTAGACGCCATCTAGGAGTTTTGCTCCATAAGGCCAATGTTAACTTTGTGCCTCCATTACTCCTCAACTGATCGTCACATAAAATTAATTTTGGTGTCAAATTAAAGGTTTCGCCGTACTCTAGGGAAATACAATATCGATTTTTTTAATTTGGGTACCATAGTTGCATAATAAATAGTTTAATTTTGAACTGAAACACTGTACATGTTCTCATTAATTTGTGACAAAATCCAAATTCGACTATTGTATTTCCTTAGAGGACGACGAAATCTTTAATTTAACACCAAAATTAATCGTTTATGACGATAAGGTGAGGAGTAACGGAGGCACAAAGTTAACATTGGCCTTACGGAACAAAACACCAAGATGGCGACCGGGAACTTCCGGTGATGAAGACTCTTAAGGCCTTTGGCCTTATGGGGGAAGCTGTTAGAAACCCCAAATATTTCGTGCCTGGAGCCCCCTCCGTAAGGTTTATTAAAACAACGTTTTTAGTGGTCGAATAGAGCTGGGGAAAAACTACGCCTTATTAGAGGTTTGCAACAAAGTTAGCAAAAGCTCAATTTTAATGTTGTGTTTGCTGAATTATGTCCCTGATAGGCTAATAAAATGTTTCAAAAAAGTTACTTGGCGCTTATTTATTACCAATTTTAGTACTGTATGACACAGACCTCAGACGGTTGACGACATTTCAGCACAGAACTCTCTTTCAAAGAGCGGACGGCCAGCTTTGTTTGAAACTAAAAATGTAATTGCCCGCCCATTGTCCCCTCCGAGATCCCCATCATCCCGGCCGTCACTGCCCCTGTTTAATGCAGTAGCCATGACACCGTCGGTGCGTGTGTGTGTTCACGCCTCCCCCCCTCACTGCCACCCACAATGGCGAAAGCGATGACCGGAAGTTGGGCGTTCCGCCCGGGTCATGCGGAAGTCACAAGGTCGTGCCATACTTTAGTCTTACAAGTTTTGGCATACTCGTGGAAGTGATAAGTGAACATTTCGTATTTTGGCAATGTGTAAAGTCCTGCAATTCTGATTCAAGCTAATTATTCCTGCGAATTTGTGTTTTTTTCAAGTCACCTAGCAAATCCGTCTTGAAACATTAAATTTTGTCAGAAACAATCTATCTTTTTTCAAAACATAAATGTAAACAAATGCAATTTAAATATTCGAAAAAAGGATACTATTCACATAAATTATCGTAGAACAACATTTTTCAAACGACAATTAATATACAATGGAACAAAATTAATGAATAATATCCCTGAAAAGTTGTAAAATTTACCTTCTGGAGAATTCAAATCAAAATTGAAATCTCATCTTCTAGAAAAATGTTACTATTGTGTGGATGCATTTTTTGAAGATCAGAATAACCAATGAAGAGAACATTTAAAATAAATCGAATTTTAAGTAATAAGTTGTAATGCTGATGCAAGATTTTGTCAAAGCAATAAAATTGATTGATTCATTCATTCATTTCCGACCTACCGCACTGAAGCAATAAATATCCCGACTTGTAATTGATGAAAGTGCATTTCATTTACGTCCATATCAAGTCATAGTCATAAAATTGGGGCTCATAATTGGGCTTGTGCCGAAATTGAAGCCCGGCTCGCCTGCTTTCTATAAGCTATTATACAGGCTATTAAACGCCCGGCATCTTGCGTTAATAACTTAATATGTTTGATCAGGTTAGTAATTTTAATTAATTCAGTAGGCATATAAGAGTTAGAGTTGTCCATATTTCGAGACCTGGGAGGATGATTTATTCCCATACTCGACAGAATCAAAATAATATTTTGCCATTGGATGGTATATCCATAAACCCTTGGTTCCTCGTCTTAAAGGTAACTAAACTAGAAAATATCAATGGAAATTTACGATTTGAATCTAATTTAAAATCAAGTAAACTTGTAATTTGTTTTGAATAAATTTTTTCCAGTTTAACGAGTTTGTTTGCAGTTTCTATAAAACGTGATGACATGTACGAGAAACAAAGGGGCAACGCTGGCTCAATGAACATCGTACAATACTTACGTGTATTTTATTTAGGCCTAGTGTGCTGTTATTAAAATTATTCGCTATGGGGAATATTTGTGGGGAAGAATTTGATGGAATATGATAAAATCATCATCATGAAATTTCCTTCCTGTTTATTTGTCTTATTAATGTTGCTGAACAAACTCCTAAATATGTAAATAATACTTTCTAAATTTAGCTTTCAAATTTTGTTTGATGTGTTTGCGGTTCCCTTATTACAATATTTATTACAAAATGTTAGTTGTGAGGAGAGGTAAAATAAGGTTTCTGAAACAGTTTTTATTATATCTATCACTCGTAATGAAGGTACAGTATTACGAATACGTACGGCTAATGAAATAGTATATTTCGTCACAAGTCCGGAAAGTGGCCGTTACCGGTGCACGATCGAGTTTCAAGTACGAAGCCAAGCCGAGTACTTGAATTCGATCAAGCACCAGTATAGCACTTTCGGACGAGTTATGAACAGTACTTTTCATCATACCACCTTTTATATTCAATAGTACCTGGGGGCCGAGCTTTGCTCGGGGGAAGGTCAGTCAGTTTGTTTATTACTGATAATCAGATTTGTATTATTCATTTGCCTCTTTTCTACATTTTTAAGATCCCTCCAGTTGTTATTTATAGCTCAATGTCCCTTTGATTTATTTTACTACTCTATATATGGAATCTTAACTCAAATCTTTTAATCTCTGCTCTCAGGTAACCACATGTTAATACAATCATATACAACATTAGTATTACTTTGACAGTAGTTCCCTGGTTGATTATGAACAGCTGTTACAATTCTTTTGTTTTGATTTGAAACTCCATAAGCCCAATTTTAATTTTTTTAACTTTTCATTTGAGTTTTTTTTTACATTATTTGATTTTTCTTTGGGATGAGGCCTGTCTAGAACTTATTTTTATCCCAGAAATTAGTCATTTCGAACATTTGAAGGAAATCGTTGGAGCCGTTTTTGAGATCCGTGTCGCAAGCAAGCAAGCAAACCTTACTCATATTAGAGTATAGGATTGATTCAGGAATATTAATATTTGAACCAGCCATTATTGAGTACGTTTACACTGTTACAACTAGCAACATCAGAGGTTTGTTATTGTTTCTTTTGTTTATGTTGCTAGAAACAGTCAGCTGTTTAAAAATTATACAATAGAATACTGTAAGTAGAGAATAGCAGCGCTCGGGGTGAGAAATTTTGGAACCTTTTTTCCTTGTCTGGGTCTTTATGCAGTTTTACCCGGACTGTTTACCCGGCCTATCGGGAATCGATTGGTTTCAATCACAGCTAATGAGCTAATAGTAATGGAAACAATCGTTTATTGCGTGGGTATGATGAAAAGTTATTTACAAATTAGATAATGACCAAATAATCATATGACCATCCAAGTTTCAATTGTTATATCAGTGTTTGGCAAAAAGTTTGATTGTGTAAGCTTACAAATACTAGTGGCTTACAGGAGTTATAGCCCCTAACATATGGTTTTTGTGTAAGTGGATAATCACAGCTGATCATTAGTTCATTTTGCTTATTGATAAAAACACTTTAGTGATATTTCCATAAAGGCGGTCCCACACTTCTCGCGAACAGGCCTGAACATTCGGCCGCACATTCTCCCGAATGTTCACTGAACATTCCGTCCCGTATGTTCCCGTATGTATTCAAACGTTCGTGCAGCTCTCACACTTATCGCGAATACTCCGAAGTTCGGGCATGTTCGCGAGAAGTGTTTGGACCGTCTTAAGAAAATCATTGGATCTTTGAAGTCCAGTAGGGCATAGCCCACGTATTTTTTTACATTTCTGATATTTTTCCTACCGTCCTTGGCCCTCAAGCTTTAAAATGAATCGTCATAACCTAACTTAACCTCTTCCTAGCTCGAGATACTTCGTGGGGATCGATGCGCTTACGGAATTGAATATATAGATAAATAACGAGCCCACCTAGGTGTGCGCCGAATTGACTCATCAAATCCCACCACTTTCACTCTGGCACCGGTAGGTACTTGGACAAGATGACGTGACGTGAAATAGCATCATGTGTGGACGCACAAGGTGGCGGGAGTAACAGGTCTGAGCAACAAGTTCGTGAACATATCCATGCGTTTGTTGACGTACAACTTAAGAGGGGGGATCCAGTCACGAAGCTTTAAGCTCTTCTCCGTGCTTCCCCATGTGTAAAATGTTACCATTCCCCTCAAGCCCGTCTATTCTAAATGGATTGTCCGACATTGTTGATTTCTGACTGATTTTAAAGATAAAAAATAACAAGCGATTTTATTGGAAACAAATTGCTAATAACAATTGTTCAATACATTTCCAAAATATTCAATATTTTCTATTGTAAAGGTGAACTGTTGATGATATCGAAATTATACTCCCTAAAATCGTTATGTATTATTTTGTTCCTTAAAATGAACCAGAAAAGATCGCTTCCCGATAATCCGTTGAGGAGGGACGGGCTTTAACACTGGCCTTATAGGAGATGCAGATAGAAACAGAGGACTGGTGCCCCATATTAAATGTGAAATACCTATTTTACAACAGTGCCCAGGAAGCAGATATGTCGGAATGTCGGAATGTCGGAATGAATATCTCATTCAGTCAACGAACTATAAGCACCAGCTTAACCCGGAGTTCATAAACATCTCAACGACAGACTTAGCTGTAGTCAAATACCAGGGCCACACTTCCCCTCGTTTGACAGGAGAACGCGTGTTATACGATAGCCTTCGACTGAGTGATCCAACACAGGAAGCGAGTCGACATCGTAATAAACACTATAAAACACTTCCCTCACAACACGCTCGACACGCGCCGGGAGCAGAACCTCCCAAAATACCACAAAATGCTTAATTTAAACAATAAAATTAAATTTTATTAGTTTAATTTAGGATTAATTTAACTTACTCCCATTAAGATTTAGACTTTTTGCTTAGTATTATTTTCTTAGTTGATATACCTAATCCAAATTAGTCTCCTTGTTTTCCCCAAATACTGATTTTGTCAAACGTTTGTCGTCTGTAAAGCCAACCGGTCCAAGGAACCTTTGACAATCCATTAGTCTGACACTAATGAACCATATACTTGAATGGAACTAGAGGAAGTTGGAACGTTGGGTCAAGTATCGTACCTTCACAAAATGCTCAGATTTTGCTCAGGATCGTTCAGGCGAACCTGAGATTATGAGGCGGTAATCAAAACCACTACGCTATTCAGCCAGTTAAAATATACAAATTATATTGGTTTTTGAACAAACTAACCTCAAAGAAAGCATCAAATGTTAGTTTCTTGTCTGTTGTTTAACTCACAATCATAACATTCCATTTTCCGCATAAAGTCTATGTAGATCATTGAGAAAATCAACGTGGTCAGAAAATAATTCTAGGGTATCGGGAACAGGGTATTAGCATAGATTAAGGAGTATGCTTAATCTATGGTATCAGGGTATCAGTATCAGAGGATTATGGATAAGAGACCTTGAGGCGGGGACCGTCTTCAGATTCGTTTAACATTTTATAATTTCAAGGTAGAGGGCGTAATCGGTGGGGGTGCCACGGTTGTTGCAAGTTTATTGTAATTCCTGGACAAGGACAACAAGTATTGCATCAGCAATTTGCGCGATCCCGGCAAGTTGCATTAATGACGAAACGGTTGAAAATAACTATGAAGGAAGATAAATGAACGGAAGGGGATAATTTTTAAAACTTTAGCTTCCTGTGAAATTGTAAGAGTTACGATTTTAATTACAAACTTATAATAGTAAAACAGCAAAATAATAACTACAACTTTTAAAATTAAATTTGGCTTTTTCCTTGTGCTTTTACCAAGATTGAAAATATACAACTACGATCTCCTTTCGCTGCTACTTCAAATAATGAAAGAGGTCCTTCGTCACGCAATGGTTGACGCAATGGATGAAGTCGAAGAGCTCCATTGTGCAGGTCTCAGCCGTCTTCTCCTTGCTGTTGACGCGCTCGTTGCACGCTTGCAACACCTCTTGCAACTTGCTGCACTCCTCGGATTTGGCACAACATTCCGTCAGTCTCACCTTGTGGTCAACAAGCTCCTCTTCGTCGTCGTCCCCGGTTACCTTGCAAGGCTCCATCCTCTTCTGGTCTTTATCTTTTTCCTCTTTTTTGTCTTTTTTGTCTTTGTCGTCCTCGTCTTTCTCGTCGTCCGGGGGTTTGCCTCCTTCGCCTTGTAGGTGTTTCACGTCCCAGTCGTCCGGCCTCCGCGGTTTACCTGGTGCGCTGACTATCGTCACTTTCGGTATATATCGCGACGGTTGCTCTTCCTCTTCGAAGAACATTTCGGTAAAGATACGTTTAAAGTTGGAAAGTTAAATTTGGAAACAAAAGATTTGACTTGTTACTTGATCAGGTGTTAGCCGTCAAAATACACCGATGCAAATTGTTTGAACACATGGTCTTAATTTGCTTGCTTGCAGTATTACCAACGTAAATATTACATTTTATTAATTAAATGAAAAAATTATATTCACAAGTAATACAAAGTTTAACACGTTATACTGAATAATTTTTCGGTTGGAGATTAAATTTACGAACAAATTTCCAGAGGAACACTATATTTATTTACATGTAACAGGGCTATAATTTTGTTTTTCTCTACCAGTATTTGTTTGTGAGCGAACGTGGTATAAAATGTAGATTGATATCTGCGCGACGTGCCTAGATGTAGATGTCATCTGCAAGTCAATGCCACTGTCAGTCACGTGGCACGTGGGCAGAGATGCATAGGATTGTCGAGGGCAAAACACTTGGCTCCAACAGTATTATGAATTATTCCACCCCCGTCTGGCTACTTTGGCATCTTCAACAGCGCAGTGTACAACCTCCGGTCGTAAATAGGAGATACGATAATGTGTGTTGGAGTGTTGGTGTAACCCTTAATTGATTTACGTGTGTAGTGAAAGTGGGGAGATTCTCCAATGTTAGCAATTATGTGGGATCATAATGTACTTGAAACAATGATATTTTAATGGTTTGCCTTACTAGTGTAATAAACCTCGTTAGCCGTTTCCTTATCGTATAAACATTTCTTTGGTTTACTTCTAAACACATAAAGCAGTTGAAATGAAAAACCATCCGAAACGCCTGATGATAGAGTATTTTATTCGATCGACGAGTTTATGAGTGCTTACTTCTGGGATCGGTCCTTCAGTCTGCAACGGTGCCCAGTAATTCAGTATGAATGAGCGTGAATGGATATAGGCCTACTGTAGGTGGCTCGAAACAACGCAAATAAAGATTTATTCACTTTAGGCTGTGTCTGTAGTAAGAGATTTACAGTAAACAATAGTAATATTCAGTTCAGACGCCTACCTTTTTTGCTAAAATTAATAATTTATCACTTACACTGTTTTGCACTTTACTCATGAATTTGTTGTTCCCCCCTTCGTGATCCACAGCTTTACACCTTACAACACAAATTTATCCAACAAACACATAAACACCTCTCCAAGATCACAAAAGTATTAGTTTCTTTTTATACCCACTACATTCCACGCGCACTCAGCAACCTAAATACGGAAACAATAAAACAAGATTTACAACAGAAACATCCGGCGCAGACGAGGACCTAATTTTGGCGCGGCTCTGTCGCTTCCTTCCCCATGGATATGGTCCGATCCCGTAACCGATCCGTTACTGCTAGAGGAATCGGATTGAGGAAATTGGTCTGTAGCCGCGCGTGTAACGATGACATCCGCCGGACCGCTAGCGCTACAAGGGTCTAGAGGGCGATTGTGGGGCCCAGGAGTGTCGCGGGTGATTGAGGCCATGTCGTCACTAGCGTGGAAGACAGGAAGACCAATACGTTTTTTTCCATTTAACCTTGTACTGCTTCTAAAATGTTTTAGCGAATTTCCCCTATAGGGAAGAAGCTATTACCGTAGTCGGCATGGTAAGACCTAGGCCCGGGACCATGGTAACTTTTCGTTTTGAGGTCCCCAGACCCCAAAAACACCATTCGTTCGAAACTGTATATATATATATATATATATATATATATATATATATATATATATATATATATATGTGTGTGTGTGTGTGTGTGTGTGTGTGTGTGTGTGTGTGTGTGTGTGTGTGTGTGTGTGTGTGTGTGTGTGTGTGTGTCCGTGGGTGCGATAACTCTTGTAAAAAAGGTCCGATTTTGATTAAATTTGGTACAAACGTGTAAAGCAGCATTTTAGACTTTTAAGTTCGAAAACCAGATGGATCGAGCTATCCGAAGGGGCATTTTGGGGGGGTTTTGTACCCCAAAAATTTGTTTTTTGGGTTTTTTACATACAATTTTTGAAAAAGTAAAATTGTATTTGTGTTCATTGGAATCAGTTTAAAAAGACGCAAAATTTAGTGTTTTAATCATTGCTGTACGTCAATTGGTTACTGAGATATTGAAATTGCTAAACACAGTACGTTGTCCAATGTTATTCTTATGGAGGATAAGAAAAATTGTATATCTCGCTTATTTATCAACTTATCCTGACGAAACTTGGTATATTGCTTCATTTCATTGTGGTCTATTGATATTTGCACAAAAACCGATTTTTTGGCCGATAGTTCCTGTAGCAGCAAATCTGCATACTCAGCCCCATGTTATTCTTATGGAGAATAATTTTAACGTGATCTCCTTTAATTATGAACATAAATTAATAGAACTTAGTATGTGGCTTTACCTAGTTGAGTTATATTGATATTTGTACAAAAGCCCATTTTTAGTGTTCCTTATTTCAGCAAACCTGCATACTCAGCCGCCATGTTATTCTTATGGAGAATAATTAAAATGTCATAAATCGTTTATTTATGAATGTATATTGATGAAACTTGGTGTGTGGCTTTATGTAGTATTAATATAAATTTATATGCATTGGAAATTCGCTGAGTAGGCAGGTTTGCTGCTACGGGGGTATTTCTCTTAAAATGGCATTGTCTCATCAACCAATCTTCAAGTGGCTACTTCTGGTGATCTCGGGATCTCACGAGCATGTGGAACAAGTAATAAATATTTGAGTACCTTCTCGTACCTTATAACCTAGAGGAGTGAACGTACTTGCTTTGTCTTAAAATTGTGAAATTTTAAAGTACTTTTAACGCAATTGTTGTGCAATTTTAAAAAGACAATGGTAATTTTTTTACCGGAGTTTAAGGAGTGACTGAAGTGAGACATCAAGTTTGTAATATTTTTACTTTTATGAACTTTACTAATATTATCTTATTATACGTTTCTAACGCTTATTCTGTTCTTGGTAGGGCAGGAACCTTTGTAAGGTGTATTATTTCTTGTCGTTCAGCTATTAACTCATAATCACAATTTACAATTGAACGGAAATTGATGGAAAAACTGTTTAAGTGTGACAGTACAAACTGACCACAAAATTTACAAGCTATTATGTGTTGAATTTGAGAAAATCTCTATAGGGCCATTTAAAGTCAATCTGTTAAAAAAGTTAAGCTCGAGTCATCTTAAAACATGACAATTAAAATACTTAAGTTCGCAAAAATGCATTTTCACTACGACACCACCTAGCTTCAACCATCAGGATACAATCTCCCACGACAGTTCACTGACGCAATGCGTTATTTCACCACATATAAACGATTGCGGCAACTAGAGTAGTTTTCGAATCGCAGACGCTATTTAATAGTCTACTGCCAAGATAATAACGAACGAAACTTCGATTCAATAGCAATAACCGTTAATTAATAGCCACTTAGAGCCATTATGGGAAAAGTTCCGGGGGATGCGGAAATGAACGGACTGGCGACGAGGAAGGGCTTATCGCTTTCATCTCAAGGCTGGGACTCATATAATACCGTAGCCCATCAACAAACTGCGAGCCTACCGCTACGTCGTCTGCCCACAGGCCAGAACTGTCCACTGATGGACATGACCTTGACATCTAGTCGGGAAGTGGACATTATGCCCACAGGGTCTGGTAGGAATTGGCAGTAATGTCAGTGCGCAGTTTACTTTGACACTTGATTGCCAAACATACATTACGTAACGCAATTAGGAAGGAAGGTGGAATTCTAGCATTGCGCTGTGGAAAAGTGACGAAAATTGTTTAAATTTCACCAAAATCGGTTTCAAAAATGGTTTAATATTTCAAATTCAGTTTTATTAATAGTTTAAATATTATTAAACCAACAATTTTGTATTTAAAAGCGTTTGGCGATGTTTGTGGTATTTATTTGTTAAACACGTGAATTTATAAATTACAAATGTACATCAGACAAAACGACTATGAACAATTAATTAGTAACTTAATCTTAATGTTTTTGTTTGTAAAATATAATTTCAGACGTTTTACCTACCTTTTAAAGGACTTCAGGGAAAAAGCTGCGTTACGTGACGCTTTGGTGGGGACGAGGGGTTCGCTTCAGCATCACGTTACGCTATAATACGGAGGAGGAGCCCCATTTGTTGACATTAACAATTTAGATGCAGTCGCAGGTCATCAGTCACTTGCAGCTTGCACGCCTGAGCCCGCTAGACCGCGGCATTGCAGCTGCAATCAGTGGTGCCTTTCCCTCACGATCTCGGGACCTCGACAAATCCTCTCTTGACGCGTTTTCGTCTCAGCGTTCAACGAGACTTCCTGGACACAAGGGTTAAATTATAAAAAGTTAGGTGGTGGGCAAAGACAAGGGATTCTGTAGATTCGTTTCACTGTGGTGGTGGGACTGCATATCCAGGGTTATAAATCTGACAGTGTCTTTTCAGGGTGGGCAAATATACTAAGTGAATCTTCTCTTGCTGGCGGGCAAATTCGAGTTATGAATCGCAGTTTTTAGCGAATTTCCCCTATAGGGAAGAAGCTATTACAGTAGTCGACATGGTAAGACCTAGTCCCGGGACCATGATAACTTTTCGTTTTGAGGTCCCCAGACCCCAAAAACACCATTCGTTCGAAACTGTATATATATATATATATATATATATATATATATATATATATATATATATATATATATATATATATATATACGTCCGTGAGCACGATAACTCTTGTAAAAATGATCCGATTTTGATGAAATTTGGTATGAACATTTAAAGCAACATTTATGTCTTAAAGTTCGAAAACCAGCCAGATCGCTCCATCCGAAGGGGTATTTTTTTGGGGGGGTTATGCCCCAAAAATCGTTTTTTTGAATTCTTTACATACAATTTGGTAAATAGTCAAATTTTAGTTTCTACTATTGGATCCAGCTTAAATAAACACACAATCTGGTATTTTGATCATTACTCTACGTCAATTAGTTACCGAGATATTGAAAGTGCTAAACACAGTGCGTTGTCTAATGTCATTCTTATGGAGGGAAAGAAAAAAATTATATCTTGCATATTTATGAACGTATAATTACGAAACTTGGTATACGGCTTCATCTGGTTGTGGTCTATTGATATTTGCTAAAAAAAAACATTTTTTGCCAAAGGCTCCCGTAGCAGCGAACCTGTGTACTCAGCCCCCATGTTATTCTTATGGAGAATAATTAAATGCTGTCTCCATTAATTTTGAACATAAATGAATCAAATCTGGAATACGACTTCACCTAGTCAATTGGGTTATATTGATATCAGCATAAAACCCATTTATTGCGTTCCTTGTTGCAGCAAACCTGCGTACTCAGCCCCATGTTATTCTTATGGAGAATAATTAAAATTGTATATATCGCTTATTCGTGAATATATTTTTATGAAACTTGGTAAGCGGCTTTATGTAGTATTAAGACATTTATATATCCATTGGAAATTCGCTGAGTATGCAGGTTTGCTGTGACGGGGGTATTATTTATTTGACAGAAGTTAGGTTAGGGTTCTTTACTTGACCACTTTGCTTAGCAAAATACAAGTATCCATTGTATTCAACAATGCAATTGTATCCATTCTATTTGCTGCAACTAAGCGAATTCGTAACTAATCTTACAACAGATTGGCTACATGGCTTTAAAAGTGTTGTGAGGATAAAATGAATAAGAGATTGTATAAACTGTCTGGCTAAAAAGAAGAAGTTCTGTCCATATATATTTATCTATCTGGCTACCCACCTATCTATCTATAATATAATATCAACTTTTATAAGATCAATTTAAACAGATACTGTGGACATTCGGCAAATCACAGGATGATGAGAGCTGATTCAAATTTATGGTACAACCCAAAGAAGATTTCGGGCATCTCGCTAGCCTTACGGTTAGCGTCTTGGACTTTGGTTCAAGGGTTCACGGGTTCAAATCCAGAGATGTCCACAAAAATTTGAGGGGTTTGGACCGCTTTCCCTGAAAGCGTTTGTGTGATCTCATAACAAAAATACCATTGGCAAAAAATAAATTTAAAAAATAAATTAAAAAAAAATTTCTTAAATTTTTTGAAATAAAAAAAGAAAAGAATTCAAGAAAATAGTAGTGTGTTTTCATTATTATTTTTTTAATGTAATTTCATCCAGAAATACGAACAAGTACAGTATTAATCCCATAAAAAAGCATGGAAGGTGCAAAATACTCTGCTTTGATTACATTTCTCCATGCATTTTAAGCCACTGCCATTTTCCATACCTAACATTTGTGACATCACAGAACTCGAATAATCACACGGTTTAAAATCAGTCAGAACAAAAAGCTCTAAATTAGCCTCACATAAGTGGATGTGTATCGCTGGGCTCAACAGTACACGTGTTTGGTTCCTAGTTATTGCCCATAGTTGTCCCACATGTGGGGTATGAACAGGGGCGGCCCGTCAGTTTTTCAGCGCCCGTGCAAAGACCAAACTTGCCGCCCCCCGCCCTCCATCCCATCGTCCGAACCCTCCCCCCTCACCATCATCGAAACCCTCCCTCGCTCATAGCTCTAAGATAAGACTGACACGTGCGCGCCTCGCTTTGTTACGTTTGCGTTGTTACTGGTTCCGTGCAATACTTATCACCTGAAATGACAAGCTATAGAACACATTCAGTTCAGAGACTTGTGTAAATTAAAATATTGATTTCATATTATCGCCCAGGAAATGCTGAGATTCGATAATATATAAATTGTTACAACAGTCATATCTGAATTGCTGTTCTGAAAAACCTAGAATTAAAACAGAGGGAAACAATTAAGCAAATTTAACAAGAACGGCAGGGTCTGCACTAACTTATGTGTGACTGTTTATTTATGTCGGGTCACACACTATAAACAAATGACGGGTCGTGCATTTATTTATGTGTTGCTACGACTACAATATACCCTGTACAGGACGATCTCATGTCATGGAGCGGCGTGCGACGCGGCAGTAGGCTACCTGCTACGATCGCTCGGTTCACTCACACTGACTCACTGACACAAGGGTAGACTGGGAATTAGCTCCCGGCCGCCCTCATGCAATGTCGCCTACTAGATTCGCTCGTAGGGGGGTAGCCTATCGCCATGAGCATGATATTCTGTACAAGGTATACAAACACATAGGAATCAATAGTACTAAATATTTTTTTCTGATCAAAATAAAGTTTGATTTGATTTGGATTTATTTAATTTCTTTGGAAGTTGTAAATATTCTGCCAAATTAAAATTAAAATTATTAGTCATAATAGATATTGAATAAAGAACTATTGTCCATTGTTTTTAAAAATGTAGAAGAGGAAATCATTTTGTCCGTAAAAAACAAAAATGTATTTATTACAGGCTAAATATCGGAAAGTGCTTACATGTTACAATACATTTTTGATTTGTTTCTACTCCTGTGAAAAATGAATTCTCCTTGCTTTTTCTCTGCAAACTCTGAAATAATAAAATTTATATCTAAATTATTGAGTTCTTCAAACTCAATCGACATGATTGCCAGACCAACTAAGCGTTCTTGCGACATTGTTGACCTCAAATAGTTCTTTATGATTTTAAGTTTAGAGAACGATCTTTCTCCAGATGCCACAGTAACTGGCAGAGTCAGCATGACTCTCAGCGCCCAGCGCTATAGTTAAATTGGGAAAGTTTTCAATAAATTTGCTCAAACTTATAAACTTTAGAATGTCTATGGGGGTTTTCATATTCTTCCTTTCTTCATCATTATAACGATTCAAGATTACACAATTAAAAGCATTTGGGTTAAAACACATATGGAAACAGGGATACAAAACCAAACCGAACGATATAGACCATATATTTATGGGACATTTTTGTTTATTTTAAACCCAGGAAAACTTCCTACAGTTTCCGGAGAGAAATAAGAAATATCCAGTACACTATACAAACTAATCCAAAGAGTTCAATTAAATAAACTAACATCTTCAATGCCAATGCTCTGGCGGTCTAAAGTGAGATATGTTTAAATTGTAAGTATTGGGACAATTCATAAAAATCCCTGTCCCAAAAACAAGCAATACTTGAAGTATTTTTATGCGATACTAATTCATTTAACAAATTCTTTGATAAGTTGTAATTAATCTGAGCTCGTTAAAACTCTATTCATTTTTATGTTAGGATGTAAGGAATTTTACGTCAGAATGGCTGTATTTGTATATTTTAGGAGAAAATTACCCAAAAAATAATAAAGATCCAGGAACCAAGTTTAATTAATTTACTTTAGTCGGTATTTTAGAACATTAAAATAATATTTTTGTATATGCAAGTACAAATCTAACAGAGAATAGTAACATACCTTCGGAAGTCTGGTCATAGTTAATAAGCGAAGTGCCTAAAATGAAACCAAAACTCTTTAGTTCCTTTTTATGGTAATTACTAAACTAAAAATTACCTTTTCATTGGAGGTAATCGTAATTTCAGTTAATGACTTTGATGGTCCTGCATCTTTTCTTGCTTCCTTAGGATCCGTTGTAAACGATGAACAGCTTGAAGTAGATGTAAAATATTCGGAAACCTTTTTGACACTTTTTAACAGATTTTGTTCCGTTTCTTCTTTTACCTTCTTCCGTTTCCGATATCCCGCGCCACTAAACTTTTTTGACATTTAAAAATAACAAATAATTCAAAATCTCAAATAATCTAAAAATTTAAAAACGATAGACTCACACACTTGAAGTCAACGTGTCACAATACACTGCTTATCAACAGAGAACGATGTGCTTCTTTAAGAAAATTACAATGAAAACAAACCTCAAAACTGAGTAGGAAGGGGGAAGTGCATACTGATAACAGAACACCTGTTCTAAGCGTGGGAAAGATTTCGTGCAGGGGAAACAAAACAATCATCAATACCGACCAAGATTTTGACGGTTCTGGGAATTTAGACTGAGTTTACAATGACAACAGCAATGTTTGTTGTTAAGAGTTATTTTTATTTTCGTCAAAACTAATATTTTCTAAATATAATTTCGGTTTATTGTGCCCAATTGTGTCTTAAATGTATTACACTTTTTTGAGTTATACAGACTCTATTTTCGCGTATTTAATCTTAAAGGTTTTGTGTAGCTATAAAGCTTAATTTGTTTGATTCTCTAATATATTTAGTATTATCTTATAAAAGTGTTTGTATCACTTAAATTTAATACCAGTGACTCTAAAAACTCAAGTTGGGTGAAAACATATGTTTTTCGTTTGTACAAAACTGTGATATGCTGCCGCAACTAATTTTAAGTACTGCAACTTTGGAAGAAATACAGATGATTAGTCGATTAATCACGACCAGAGCGCAAGTACAGTAATCTGTAATGGCGAGAAGTATTTTAATAGTTAACATTTCCTACTTCTTCTCCAATGTTCCAAAATGACTCAATTAAAAAATAAGAACTTGATTGAAATAGTACTAAACAGACGGAACGATAAACGATATTTTCAAAGTAAACTAAAGGAGGAAACCTTACAAGTAACGATCGAAGGGGGCGCATCATATTTTCCGCCTTATTACATAAAATAACAATATTAAACTCGATTTGTTGTAGCTTCAGTTAAATATGAAATAATTGAAATCCATATTTAATCCTCTCTTATCCTCAAACCATATCTAGGAAGTAGTTTAAAATAATTGAAGAGGGCGGATTGAAACAATAAGTTGCATCGTGTAACTTTATATTTTAACTTCGCAATATTCTTGCATCATATTGCGAATTTTATTCACACTCTCAATACCAATAAGAAAGCCCTGAAGTTATCACAAAACGATAGTGGTGAAAACAAGTTCTCAATTTGGAATAGAGGGGAGCGGAAAATATCTTATCTGTAAATTTAATGTTGTATAATGAAGGTGCAATATGGTGAATACACAACTTTCTAATTATGTCTTTCAACAACTTACTAATATACACCAAATTTACAAAATCAGTCAGGTGTTTATATATTTACAAATACTTTATTTTAGCGCTGCAGATTACGCCCCCCGCCCCCCGTCCCGCTACCCGTCATAAGCGCCGAGCGCCGCCCCCCCAAAAGCGCCGCGCCCCGCGCGCCCCGTGCTGGAGCACGGCTTGCACTGCCCTAGAGCCGCTACTGCCTGAAATGACAAGCTATAGAACACATTCAGTTCAGAGACTTGTGTAAATTAAAATATTGATTTCATATTATCGCCCAGGAAATGCTGAGATTCGATAATATATAAATTGTTACAACAGTCATATCTGAATTGCTGTTCTGAAAAACCTAGAATTAAAACAGAGGGAAACAATTAAGCAAATTTAACAAGAACGGCAGGGTCTGCACTAACTTATGTGTGACTGTTTATTTATGTCGGGTCACACACTATAAACAAATGACGGGTCGTGCATTTATTTATGTGTTGCTACGACTACAATATACCCTGTACAGGACGATCTCATGTCATGGAGCGGCGTGCGACGCGGCAGTAGGCTACCTGCTACGATCGCTCGGTTCACTCACACTGACTCACTGACACAAGGGTAGACTGGGAATTAGCTCCCGGCCGCCCTCATGCAATGTCGCCTACTAGATTCGCTCGTAGGGGGGTAGCCTATCGCCATGAGCATGATATTCTGTACAAGGTATACAAACACATAGGAATCAATAGTACTAAATATTTTTTTCTGATCAAAATAAAGTTTGATTTGATTTGGATTTATTTAATTTCTTTGGAAGTTGTAAATATTCTGCCAAATTAAAATTAAAATTATTAGTCATAATAGATATTGAATAAAGAACTATTGTCCATTGTTTTTAAAAATGTAGAAGAGGAAATCATTTTGTCCGTAAAAAACAAAAATGTATTTATTACAGGCTAAATATCGGAAAGTGCTTACATGTTACAATACATTTTTGATTTGTTTCTACTCCTGTGAAAAATGAATTCTCCTTGCTTTTTCTCTGCAAACTCTGAAATAATAAAATTTATATCTAAATTATTGAGTTCTTCAAACTCAATCGACATGATTGCCAGACCAACTAAGCGTTCTTGCGACATTGTTGACCTCAAATAGTTCTTTATGATTTTAAGTTTAGAGAACGATCTTTCTCCAGATGCCACAGTAACTGGCAGAGTCAGCATGACTCTCAGCGCCCAGCGCTATAGTTAAATTGGGAAAGTTTTCAATAAATTTGCTCAAACTTATAAACTTTAGAATGTCTATGGGGGTTTTCATATTCTTCCTTTCTTCATCATTATAACGATTCAAGATTACACAATTAAAAGCATTTGGGTTAAAACACATATGGAAACAGGGATACAAAACCAAACCGAACGATATAGACCATATATTTATGGGACATTTTTGTTTATTTTAAACCCAGGAAAACTTCCTACAGTTTCCGGAGAGAAATAAGAAATATCCAGTACACTATACAAACTAATCCAAAGAGTTCAATTAAATAAACTAACATCTTCAATGCCAATGCTCTGGCGGTCTAAAGTGAGATATGTTTAAATTGTAAGTATTGGGACAATTCATAAAAATCCCTGTCCCAAAAACAAGCAATACTTGAAGTATTTTTATGCGATACTAATTCATTTAACAAATTCTTTGATAAGTTGTAATTAATCTGAGCTCGTTAAAACTCTATTCATTTTTATGTTAGGATGTAAGGAATTTTACGTCAGAATGGCTGTATTTGTATATTTTAGGAGAAAATTACCCAAAAAATAATAAAGATCCAGGAACCAAGTTTAATTAATTTACTTTAGTCGGTATTTTAGAACATTAAAATAATATTTTTGTATATGCAAGTACAAATCTAACAGAGAATAGTAACATACCTTCGGAAGTCTGGTCATAGTTAATAAGCGAAGTGCCTAAAATGAAACCAAAACTCTTTAGTTCCTTTTTATGGTAATTACTAAACTAAAAATTACCTTTTCATTGGAGGTAATCGTAATTTCAGTTAATGACTTTGATGGTCCTGCATCTTTTCTTGCTTCCTTAGGATCCGTTGTAAACGATGAACAGCTTGAAGTAGATGTAAAATATTCGGAAACCTTTTTGACACTTTTTAACAGATTTTGTTCCGTTTCTTCTTTTACCTTCTTCCGTTTCCGATATCCCGCGCCACTAAACTTTTTTGACATTTAAAAATAACAAATAATTCAAAATCTCAAATAATCTAAAAATTTAAAAACGATAGACTCACACACTTGAAGTCAACGTGTCACAATACACTGCTTATCAACAGAGAACGATGTGCTTCTTTAAGAAAATTACAATGAAAACAAACCTCAAAACTGAGTAGGAAGGGGGAAGTGCATACTGATAACAGAACACCTGTTCTAAGCGTGGGAAAGATTTCGTGCAGGGGAAACAAAACAATCATCAATACCGACCAAGATTTTGACGGTTCTGGGAATTTAGACTGAGTTTACAATGACAACAGCAATGTTTGTTGTTAAGAGTTATTTTTATTTTCGTCAAAACTAATATTTTCTAAATATAATTTCGGTTTATTGTGCCCAATTGTGTCTTAAATGTATTACACTTTTTTGAGTTATACAGACTCTATTTTCGCGTATTTAATCTTAAAGGTTTTGTGTAGCTATAAAGCTTAATTTGTTTGATTCTCTAATATATTTAGTATTATCTTATAAAAGTGTTTGTATCACTTAAATTTAATACCAGTGACTCTAAAAACTCAAGTTGGGTGAAAACATATGTTTTTCGTTTGTACAAAACTGTGATATGCTGCCGCAACTAATTTTAAGTACTGCAACTTTGGAAGAAATACAGATGATTAGTCGATTAATCACGACCAGAGCGCAAGTACAGTAATCTGTAATGGCGAGAAGTATTTTAATAGTTAACATTTCCTACTTCTTCTCCAATGTTCCAAAATGACTCAATTAAAAAATAAGAACTTGATTGAAATAGTACTAAACAGACGGAACGATAAACGATATTTTCAAAGTAAACTAAAGGAGGAAACCTTACAAGTAACGATCGAAGGGGGCGCATCATATTTTCCGCCTTATTACATAAAATAACAATATTAAACTCGATTTGTTGTAGCTTCAGTTAAATATGAAATAATTGAAATCCATATTTAATCCTCTCTTATCCTCAAACCATATCTAGGAAGTAGTTTAAAATAATTGAAGAGGGCGGATTGAAACAATAAGTTGCATCGTGTAACTTTATATTTTAACTTCGCAATATTCTTGCATCATATTGCGAATTTTATTCACACTCTCAATACCAATAAGAAAGCCCTGAAGTTATCACAAAACGATAGTGGTGAAAACAAGTTCTCAATTTGGAATAGAGGGGAGCGGAAAATATCTTATCTGTAAATTTAATGTTGTATAATGAAGGTGCAATATGGTGAATACACAACTTTCTAATTATGTCTTTCAACAACTTACTAATATACACCAAATTTACAAAATCAGTCAGGTGTTTATATATTTACAAATACTTTATTTTAGCGCTGCAGATTACGCCCCCCGCCCCCCGTCCCGCTACCCGTCATAAGCGCCGAGCGCCGCCCCCCCAAAAGCGCCGCGCCCCGCGCGCCCCGTGCTGGAGCACGGCTTGCACTGCCCTAGAGCCGCTACTGGGTATGAACTCGTTGACCTCTTCTTCCCAGTAGCGTGTGTTTACATCCCGGGTCCTCGCCCCTTGCCTTCGCCTACGCCGCACGCCGTTTAGAGGTTCGGCCACGGTTGCTCGGTTGCTCAACGTCTCAGGTAAAACAATGCCGCGTCAGTCATTGTGTCAGGTAGTGTTGAGTGAGCCCTTTGTTGAACTGATCGATCATCGCTTTCC
Organism: Allygus modestus; assembly: GCA_963675035.1. Taxonomy (NCBI): domain Eukaryota; kingdom Metazoa; phylum Arthropoda; class Insecta; order Hemiptera; family Cicadellidae; genus Allygus; species Allygus modestus. The sequence goes on along the minus strand of OY776112.1, from coordinate 334,918,170 downwards.
CGCTCCTAGTTCCACCACTTGATGTGTTATGATTGACGATCAAGAAACATTTCGTCCGTTGACTCTTGTTGTAGATACTTTGTTGTAGCATGAATCGTGAAAACTCCCGTTTGTTACTTGTAACCTCGACCGAGTTTCGGCAGTTTGTAAATGGTGACCTTGCTGTTGCTGTGTGTTTAGTGTATTGCAGTACCGTAACTAAACCGAAGCCAAAGTCTAGAACTGTGCTAAATACTTGCTAGAAATAAAATACCCCCGTCGCAGCAAACCTGCATACTCAGCGAATTTCCAATGAATATATATGTCATAATAACACATTAAGCCACTTACCAGAATTCAAAAGAAATATATTCACAATAAATAAAAGCGATATTTAAAATATTAATTATTCTCCATAAGAATATTATTGGAGATGAGTATGCAGGTTTGCTGCAACGAGAAACAGAAAATAATGAGTTGTTATGCAAATATCAATAAAACTCATATAAGTGTAGTCACATACCAAGTTTCAACTATATACATTCATAAATTAGCGATATTATAACATTTAAAGTATTCTCCATAAGAATAACATGGGGAACGAGTACCTAGGTTTGCTGCTACGGGAACCATAGGCGAAAAACAATTTGTTGCGTAAACAACAATAAACCACAACCAGATGAAGCCATATACCAAGTTTCTTCAGTTTATGTTCGTGAATAAGCGAGATAAAATATTTCTTATTCTCCATAAGAGTAGCATTAGACAACCCTACTGTGTTTAGCACTTTCAATATCTCAGTAACCAATTGACGTAGAGCAATGATCAAAATACCAAATTGTTTGTTTTTTTAACTGAATTCAATGGTGAAAATTAAAATTTGATTATAATAAAAATTACAAGTGAAAATTACCCTTTGGATGGTACGATTCGTCTGGTTTTCGAACTCGTTCAAATAAATGGTACTTTACACATTTGTGCCAAATTTCATTAAGATCAGACCTTTTTTACGAGAGTTATCATGCTTACGGACACACACACACACACACACACACACACACACACACACACACACACACACACACACACACACATATATATATATATATATATATATATACATGTTATGTTGTGTTACACGTACAAATTTGAACGAATTTTTTTGCATCTGGGGACCTCAAAATGAAAAGTTATTATGGTCTTGGGCTTAAGTCTTACCATGCCACCTAGGGTAATAGCTTCTTCCCTATAGGGGAAATTCGCTAAAATGTATTCAGTAAATTTGCAGCAGAATATATCAGGGGACCAACAAATCCAGCACACGAGATGGTTTAACTAAATCTAAAGTCTTTAACAACACTTTCAACAATTTCTTACAATTTTGAGAGAAATGTTATATTCAAATCTACCTCTACTTCTATAAATAGACATTTGGCTTTTCAATAAATATTTTAGTTAATACACTACTTGTTAAATGCAGTACCGGGGAACCCGAGCCATGCTTGTTGATATTTCATTAGTTTCGTGGCTGAACAGTATATCTATATGCAATATTTACTCAATGGTTCTATACTGTTTTCAAGAAATCATGAGTTGATCCTTTTACTGGTTAATTTATTGACAGCTGTTATGATACTATTTTGCTTTGATAAGCCAAATGTTAATATCTCCAATTTTCAAATGAGGTTTTCAACAAAACATGAATTTTACTGAGGTTTCAGTTTTTACAAATCGTTTTTTAAAGTCCAAAAACCCCTATAACTCCAAAGTTTTAAAACAATCGCTCCGCTAGATTACATGGAGGTAGTATAGATTAATGCTAGATTCCGAGATAAATTTTTCACACATACATTGCTCGTTAGAGTATAGGATTAGAATCAGGTTTCATCTTGTTTCTGTTACAAAACTTAATTTACAAAATATATCTTACATTTTTCAGTGCTAAAAAAATATAATTTACGCCTATTCAATCACCTAAGTTAACTTTGTTAAAAGTTCAGACTAGCATAATTTCCTGTACTTCAAAATGTGCTTTATCATATTAAAAATATTTTCCTTGTCAACCTTTTTAATGCTCACTTTATCCTCTTATAAACCACTTGTCGTTTTCTCCTGAAACATTACGTGCGAAATCTCACTGAAGAAATAGCTTTTCAAGTGACTCATAATCTATGCCTTATCATCAAAACGAAGAGATAATGGTGAAGTAAGAACACTCAAGTCACAAGTCTAGAGTGAGAGGTGGTTGATTTGTGTAGAGTTTAAAATCTGTGTTAGTAGTTCACTAAGACATCGGTCGGTTTGTCACAGGCGCAGGAAGAACCAGGATGCTGAAACAGATCCTGCAGGACCTCTGGGTCCATCCTGACATCCTGGCCGAGCTAGACGACCAGCAGAAGCAAACGTTGTTCTGCAGGATGAGGGAGGAGCAGGTTAGGAGGTGGAAGCTGTGGGACCAGGAGGATCAGAACAGATCCCAGAAGATTCGGGACCAAAGTAAGTTGATAGTAAATTGATCATATAATTATATACCTTTTGAGTATTCAGAAGATTTTCGAATAGTGTAGGAGCTAAAGGAACACCGAATACCGAATTTTTGCACTGTCACTAAACAGTGACGAATGTTCTGTGTACGTTTGGGAAAATGTTCGTCGAATATTCGGAAGCTATACATGAATACTGTGGGACAGGCTTGTATTTTAATAATGCAAAAATAAAATGTAGGTAATTTATTTCAAATGCTCTCACTTTCATCTGATAATTTGCTGTATTTAAGTGTATCCTGTTCAAGAACATTTCCTAGCTTACCCAAACAATTATAAAAATACATATAACTGTAAAAAATAAAATTGTAATTCATATATCAAGCTCAACCATTTGGTATCTCCTTATATTTTTGCAGTCTGTAAATCCTTTGTGTGAAGAGACGTAATCCCAGCTTGTAGTGGATTGTAAATTGTAATTAACCAGTACTAATCTCATTATAGAAACTACAAAAGACAACGGAACTTTTACTGTTTTCGTTTTAGAAAAGTATTTAATTAGAAATATGTTATGGAAACAGGAAAAGTAGGCCTAAATTAATTATACTGTGAGGTGACAAATATATTGGAATAGGGAACCAGAGCTTTAATGTTTTTAAAGTATTTTTAAACATGATGTAATAACCTCATAGTTGACTTTTTATTCAAGCTTTTACATAGGGTCATAGGGACTTCCTCCTGGCCTAACTTATGTTGCTACATTACCATGGGGAAGTACTGTCAATCTGAAACTTCTCAATACACTGTCCGTCAGAAGTAACAAAGAAATTATAGTTAAAGCTCCATCCATCTATCTATCTATCTATCTATAATATTATAAAGAAGAGGTGGTTTCTGTCTGTCTGTCTGTCTGTCTGTCTGATGTTCCGGGTGAACGCAAAAACTACTGAACCGACTGGGCTGAAACTTTACACATAGGTAGATCTTGAACCCATGCAACACATAGGCCTATTAACTTCCTTAAAATCCCCTCGGGCTACACCCCGTGAACGTCCTAAGTTTCAATGTTTACATTTCAGAAGAAAGTAAACATTCAGAAGCTGTATTGTGAACAGCTGAGGACACTTCCATTTGGCAGCTTAAAGAGCAGAAGCAAGAACAGCTGTTTCAAGCTAACTAAAATGTAAATTTCATTGACTATAGAACGGGTATAGACAACCCCTGTGCGAAGAACGGGTACATCAGCTAGTAATATTATAAAGAAGAGGTGGTTTCTGTCTGGCTGTCTGTCCGTCCGTCCGTCCGTCTGTCTGATGTTCCGGGTGAACGCAAAAACTACTGAACCGACTAGGCTGAAACTTTACACAAAGGTAGATCTTGAACCAATGCAACACATAGGCCTATTCACTTCCTTAAAGAACGTCCCTTAAAGAAGTATAACAAATTTCAAGTCTCAATGTTTACATTTCAGAAGAAAGTAAATATTCAGGAACTGTAATGCGAACAGCTGAGGACACTTTCATTTGACAGCTTAAAGAGCAGAAGCAAGAACAGCTGTTTCAAGCTAACTTACCTATCTAACCCTTGCGAAGACCGGGTATATTCTACTAGTAGTGTATAATTAAGACAGCTGACCACTCCACAGACTCACAGCATAGACTATCACAATCATAACGATGGTGAATATTGCCTTTGTATCTTGGGTTATCTCTATGTTCCTAACTAGCAGTACTGTTCATCACTCGACCCCACAAGAAAGCAAATCAATCCAATAACAACTGATATAATTGTGGCTACAGTTGACTTTGCACTTAAGCATCCGTTAAAATCATACGATTCTGGAATTTCGTTATGTTATCCGTTTCTTGAGTTTGATTATAATTTCTGAATTTTCAATACAAGTTTTATTTCCATCATATTTTAAGGATAGCACCTTATATACAAATATTTAAAATTATTGTATGAACTAGGCCTATTCCTTAAAAATCACAGTAACCAGTGCTGATAGCTTATAGTGTGACTCGTGCTTGCCATATGGCTTTTTGTAATCAGCTAGTCAATGTAGGGGAAAGGTTTTTCTGATGTATTTCTGTAATTGCAAAACAAATTTCATTTAGTTTGGCAGTCTCTTGATAGTAAATAAAACCTTTCATAATAAGTTCACAGTAAAAACGGATAACTATGGATTGCAATAACTGGAATTCAAACAAGCTTCAACGCTTATTTGAATCCCAGTTAATACATAGTACATGTTAGTAAATAAACAAAGCAGAAGCTTAAATGACATTATTAATCATTCCAGCTTGTCATTGGTTCATTTTAAAAGTTTTGTGTTTTGTTTGTACTCGAATTTTAAGGAAAAAAGGGCACAAAAATAAAATTTGGCCCAATTGAGATCTGATTCATCTATTTTTCTGTCAATGTTCCAAATTTAACATCTTCATAATCCACTTAGACGTACATTTATCATTAATTTCTTATTATTCTACTACACAACCATCATCATCCTAATAAAAAAATAAGGCGATTAGTGTGTACGGGCTACCGGTGAAAACTATTAGGTTTAAAATCATGGTTGATGTGTCATTTGAAAGCCCTTGGCGTCTAGATGTGCCTTTTGGGGGTTTGGTAGACATCCACCCTCAGGACTATTCCACCCCTGGGCTTTCAAAGTTCTAATGTTCATCTTTTGGAAGCTTAGCTATAAATGTAATTTCACATTTAACAACAGCTGATAATTACTAACAAGCAGTACAGAAGAATGACCAGCTGTTTTGCGAACACTTCTGGAATGGCACCTCAATGTAAAATAATAGAGCTCGATATTCCCAATATGAAAAAATTATACATTTGCTCGAAATCGAAAAGCTGGATTTGCTAGAATATATTAAGAGGGTAAATGATTTCAGAGAGGAGCAAGAAGCATGTGCAGTTCATGCTGGATACAGAGGGGGAGCCTTGGACGTGGGTGATGGGGGAACATCCGGATGATAAGACCATAGAACAGATCATGGAGGAGGAGGCGAGGGAGGCAGCACGGCATCTGGCGGAGAGGGAGGCACAGCAACTCAGGTATGTCAAACAGAGGGAGTGCAAGGGGGATGGTAGAGGGGAAACCTTGGACACGGGTGATGGGGAACATCCAGATGACAAGACCATAGAAAAGATCATGGAGGAGGAGGCGAGGGAGGCAGCGCGGCATCTGGCAGAGAGGGAGGCACAGCAACACAGGTTTGTGAAACAGAGGGAGTGCAAGGGGGATGGTAGAGGGGAAGCCTTGGACACGGGTGATGGGGGAACATCCGGACGACAAGACCTTAGAACAGATCATGGAGGAGGAGGCGAGGGAGGCAGCGCGGCATCTGGCAGAGAGGGAGGCACAGCAACTCAGGTATGTGAAACAGAGGGAGTGCAAGGTGAATGAAGAGGGGAAGCCTTGGACACGGGTGATGGAGGAACATTCGGATAAAAAGAGCATAGAACAGATCATGGAGGAGGAGGCTTGGGAGGCAGCAAGGCATCTGGCAGAGAGAGAGGCACAGCAACTCAGGTATGTGAAACCGAGGGAGTGCAAGGTGGATGTAGAGGGAAGCCTTGGTCACGGGTGATGGGGGAACATTCAGACTACAAGAGCATAGAACAGATCATGGAGGAGGAGGCGAGGGAGGCAGCAAGGCATCTGGTAGAGAGTGAGGCACAGCAACTCAGGTATGTGATACAGAGAGAGTACAAGAGGGATGTAGAGGGTAAGCCTTGGACATGGGTGATGGGGGAACATCCAGACGACAAGAGCATAGAACAGATCATGGAGGAGGAGGCGAGTGAGGCAGCGCGGCATCTGGCAGGGAGGGAGGCACAGCAACTCAGGTATGTGAAACAGAGGGAGTGCAAGGTGGATGAAGAGGGGAAGCCTTGGACACGGGTGATGGAGGAACATTCGGATGAAAAGAGCATAGAACAGATCATGGAGGAGGAGGCTTGGGAGGCAGCAAGGCATCTGACAGAGAGGGAGGCACAGCAACTCAGGTATGTGAAACCGAGGGAGTGCAAGGTTGATGTAGAGGGAAGCCTTGGTCACGGGTGATGGGGGAACATCCAGACGACAAGAGCATAGAACAGATCATGGAGGAGGAGGCGAGGGAAGCAGCAAGGCAGCGGGCGGAGAGGGAGGCACAGCAACTCAGGTATGTGATACAGAGAGAGTACAAGAGGGATGTAGAGGGGAAGCCTTGGACATGGGTGATGGGGGAACATCCAGACGACAAGAGCATAGAACAGATCATGGAGGAGGAGGCGAGGGAGGCAGCATGGCATCTGGCAGAGAGGGAGGCACAGCAACTCAGGTATGTGAAACCGAGGGAGTGCAAGGTGGATGTAGAGGGAAGCCTTGGTCACAGGTGATGGGGGAACATCCAGACGACAAGAGCATAGAACAGATCATGGAGGAGGAGGCGAGGGAGGCAGCGCGGCATCTGGCAGAGAGGGAGGCACAGCAACTCAGGTATGTGAAACAGAGGGAGTGCAAGGTGAATGAAGAGGGGAAGCCTTGGACACGGGTGATGGAGGAACATTCGGATGAAAAGAGCATAGAACAGATCATGGAGGAGGAGGCTTGGGAGGCAGCAAGGCATCTGACAGAGAGGGAGGCACAGCAACTCAGGTATGTGAAACCGAGGGAGTGCAAGGTTGATGTAGAGGGAAGCCTTGGTCACGGGTGATGGGGGAACATCCAGACGACAAGAGCATAGAACAGATCATGGAGGAGGAGGCGAGGGAAGCAGCAAGGCAGCGGGCGGAGAGGGAGGCACAGCAACTCAGGTATGTGATACAGAGAGAGTACAAGAGGGATGTAGAGGGGAAGCCTTGGACATGGGTGATGGGGGAACATCCAGACGACAAGAGCATAGAACAGATCATGGAGGAGGAGGCGAGGGAGGCAGCATGGCATCTGGCAGAGAGGGAGGCACAGCAACTCAGGTATGTGAAACCGAGGGAGTGCAAGGTGGATGTAGAGGGAAGCCTTGGTCACAGGTGATGGGGGAACATTCAGACTACAAGAGCATAGAACAGATCATGGAGGAGGAGGCGAGGGAGGCAGCAAGGCATCTGGCAGAGAGTGAGGCACAGCAACTCAGGTATGTGATACAGAGAGAGTACAAGAGGGATGTAGAGGGGAAGCCTTGGACATGGGTGATGGGGGAACATCCAGACGACAAGAGCATAGAACAGATCATGGAGGAGGAGGCGAGGGAGTCAGCGCTGCATCTGGCAGGGAGGGAGGCACAGCAACTCAGGTATGTGAAACAGAGGGAGTGCAAGGTGGATGAAGAGGGGAAGCCTTGGACACGGGTGATGGAGGAACATTCGGATGAAAAGAGCATAGAACAGATCATGGAGGAGGAGGCTTGGGAGGCAGCAAGGCATCTGGCAGAGAGGGAGGCACAGCAACTCAGGTATATGAAACCGAGGGAGTGCAAGGTGGATGTAGAGGGAAGCCTTGGACACGGGTGATGGGGGAACATTCAGACTACAAGAGCATAGAACAGATCATGGAGGAGGCGAGGGAGGCAGCAAGGCATCTGGCAGAGAGTGAGGCACAGCAACTCAGGTATGTGATACAGAGAGAGTACAAGAGGGATGTAGAGGGGAAGCCTTGGACATGGGTGATGGGGGAACATCCAGACGACAAGAGCATAGAACAGATCATGGAGGAGGAGGCGAGGGAAGCAGCAAGGCAGCGGGCGGAGAGGGAGGCACAGCAACTCAGGTATGTGATACAGAGGGAGTACCAGTGGGATGTAGAGGGGGAGCCTTGGACGTGGGTGATGGGGGAACATTCGGACGACAAGAGCATAGAACAGATCATGGAGGAGGAGGCTAGGGAGGCATCTCTGCATCTGGCGGAGAGGTAGGCACAGCAACTCAGGTATGTGTTACAGAGATATAGAGATATAGGTACAGGGGGATATAGAGGGGGAGCCTTGGACATGGGTTGTGGGGGAACAGATCATGGAGGAGGAGGCGACGGAGGCAGCACGGCTCAGCAACTCAGCTTTGCATACAATTATAGACATGATTTAATATATTTGGTTGTTACAAAGTGATATATTGTGAATGGGTCAAAGCTACCACTTGGTGGGATTATTTGAGATTAATAACTGACAGCTGATTTACCTATGTTAATTCTTTACCAAAACTGTGCAAAAACACACTATATCATGATGTAGAGTATAGTATAATGTGAAGAGCAGAGCAACGAGGTTATTAAATCTAGACGTCTCGTCTGGGGTAAAAAAGTGTAGCCTAAATGCTGACCACCATTTTGCTCCTCTGTCCCCTATACTCCCAGTAACCTACACAGTAACCAATCAAATCCTCTCTTCACATGTTATGTGTTTGTCAGCTGACTAACATATAACGTGTAGAAAGAATTTGATTGGTTATTTCAGGAAAACAGCGGTTGACCATGTATGCCTCACTTATTTGGCACGAGACAAGACCTGTAGATATAGTAACGTGATTGGAGCAGAGTGTAGTAGAGGTCTAATATTATCTCCCACAACATTTTTCCTCTTGGGTCTGACTTTTTCAAGGGAAGTTGCTAGAGCTATAACACAGCATAGCTAGAGGTTGCTAGCTAGAGGTTGCCCTCACACAGTACTTGACCAAATCAGTAGAAGGCAAGTGCAAGTGAGTGAAAGACAAATTATAGTGTTAGGCCTACCTTTAATTATATCACACTTCATACAAGTTCATAAAATCTGTAAATAGCTGTAGAATAAATTTGTCCAACTAATTTGTGCAAATTTAGAGCTTTTCATATTTTTATTGTGTTCTGACCTGATTTTATCAAAAGTTTAGATCGGATGAAAGTATTTTATGACAGAATCCGAAACAAAGTCCCTTGTGAAATCCCTCTTACCCAACCACTTTATTGTGTAAGGCTTTTAAAAGGTTTTAATCAACAGGGTTCATGGAACCACTTATGAAAAAGTTGGTGACAAGGTTATGAAAATTATCTAGTTAACCATGCTATCACTTCTCTTCATTGTTTGTTAAAAGTAAAAAGATTTTGATACTGAAAATAGCAATTATTCAAAACTTTCAATTGCTATTTGACAGGATTTCTTTATCTGTTTCATTGTGAGCATAGAGTTACTGATACTGAAAGGGTTTTCATTCAAATGTTCAGCTGGCTATTTTGTACGACTCATTGATCATGTATGTTTGTGCAGGTTGACAGTGGAGGCAGAGTTGACAGAGTTGCTGGACCTGAACCAGAAGCAGTTGGCAGCAATGGAAGCCGCTCATCAGACGGAAGCCGAGGACATCTACTGCTCAGTCAACGAGATCAAGGATAGGATAAAGGTCCCTGTCTCTCCCCTGCCTAGGGACGCCCTCCAGCCGATCTCACTAAACAAGGTTTGTGTTTGTTCTTATAGGATTGACTATCGCAGAAAACAATACAATACGACAGAAAGATGTCTCCCATTCAAACGGCAGTCGTGTTTTTGAAACGGTTAGTTTGGTCTCCGCCCGCTTTGAGCGCTAGGGCACACAGAGGGGGTGTAATGCCATGTGTTTTCATTTCTCCCTACATCTGCTGCCACATCTCTTAGCGACCCAACTATCCATAGTGTCCTTCCTTTGGGGAATTTTGACGAATATGTTTTGAAGAGTGTGGGGTAGGAAATTTTGTGGGGATTTGAGAAATGAGGGGATTCAATTAAATTTTATTATGAACTTATTTGTACTTTTACTAAGTTGCTTATACTAAATTAGTTATTTTTAAAATCCCTCAGGAATGTCCATTTTGGCAGGACGAACATTTTTGTTTTATCCCATATGCCATTTTAATCCCATAGAATGTATGGAAAAAACAAATAAATATATGTATCCCACAAATGGTCCTAGGTCAACCTTAAAATTAGTCCATACCAGTTTTGAGGCTGACATTGGATACAGCAAATGGAGTTGTCATTACATATGGTAAGTCTTTTGGCTGTCCATTATGACAAACTTTCCTTTCACCTTTGGTCCCTCCATTTGCAGCGGCTGGGGACGGAAACTCCGGGTTTGGTCCCCAACCTGATGGTCCCTGGCAGTTGTACATGGATACCCTGTCAGTTGAGTTGGCTTTTGAGTTGTAACAAGAGTACACAAGGCATCTCATCGATTCAACACTCATCATTCATATTCATACTCACCTTAAAATACTGCGTCGGCGTCTTAAAGAGATATTAAGATATTTACTATTGCTGTTTTGACCATTACGTACTCCAAACATAATAACCTCAGAAATGAAAAGCGCTACTGTATATTACAACGTATGTTGAGTACTAAAGACGAAGAAGGATAGTTAATTAAGTTTTTCATGAATTAGTAATATTTTGCTCAGTAAAAATGAAAATGTTTTGTATTGGGCAGATGAGAAGTGCAAGTTTTCTTGCAGTCTGTTAGAGTTAAAAACACATGCCCTCTTGTTGAAAGGATTTGGTTTTGTCCTCACATTCTGGTTCTTGAGACCTATATGAATCTTGTTTTGCAGACTTAAGTACCGGTACTGTAAATTAAAGTGTATATCGAATTGTACAAATTAAGAGTTTACTCACTTAAGCTATCCAAGGTGTTTTTAAAATCCTCAAGATTTTTATGTTTTTGTTTGGCTGGTTTTAAGGCTACAAAGTTTTAACATTTTTGAGGACATTATGAGTTTTTATATACAGCCTTACCCAAGCGCATAAGTAAAAGAAACTCTACAACTAAATATATTTTACATCATACTACACAGAAACAGGTACTTTTCCATCCGTATTGATAGGCTGGAAAGTTGCCCTTCGCCGTGCCTACACACGGAAAATTACTTTACCGTGCACTGCACGGTAAAAGCTTTTTACCGTGCACTTAGTCAGCTGATGAAATAAACAGCTGATTGCAACAATACAACGTTAAACCACATGAGTAATTACGAGTGTTGAATAGTAAACACATTTTGAGAGAACAAACCATTCTATTTGATACTAAAGGAAACTTTTGAAAATGCATTTTAGTGAGGAATACAATGAACCTGATATAATATACCTCATATATTTTCTGTGTAGTATGATGTAAAGTATCGTACGTTACTCGCCCGGTAAGCTTTACCGTGCTCGCACGAAAATCCCGCACTCGGCTACGCCTTGCGCGGGAACTGTCGTGCTCGCACGGTAAAACACCACTTACCGGGCTAGTAACGTAATATACTATTAAAACATTGGAAGTTAATTAATTAGTTGTGCGATTTAATTTTATTTGATAAAATACATCAGGTGAAAAGGTAGCTTTTGGGGCTCAGCTAGTAATAAATAACATTTGAACACTTGTATTTAATAAAGCAAATGTGTCCAATATATTAGCAAATACTGTACGGTATATAATTTTTCTACTTTTTCAATCTAAAATTTATTTTATTTTGCATCAGAGTAAAATAATAGCACAATGAAAATACAGCAGATCACTGCTGAGAACTTTTGACATCATCCTTATCATCTCGGTTGATTGCAGCGAGTGTATCACTTCCTGTCAAATACTGTAACCCTGACTGTCATTATCTCAGTGGTGGAGAGAATGGCTTCACCAGAATTAAAGTGTGTAATGTGCTTGGACCCTATAATGGACACATTATTCTTAAAGTGTCATAAATGTGAGAAATATGTTCATGTATTGTGTACAAAGCTACCGCAAAGTACATTAAACTCATTGCCAAAGTTGAGTTTGAGTGTGTGGGTATGTGTTAAGTGTCGTTGGGTGGAAGAGAAAAAATCAGGAGTTTGTTTTGAGGAATGTGACCTTGAAATGGTAAATACATAATAATAGTTGCCACCTTAGGTTACTAGGTCATCAGTATATTTTTATTCTTTTGTCCACTAAAGTAATGTAATCTTCATTACGGACATAAGTCTTAAATGCTCCATTCTCTGGTTATACAGTTTATAAGAATAAAATAAATATGTAGTATAGAAATAACAAGGGATATAATGTTAGCAAGGCATAAAGTACAGTAGAACCGCTCTAATTCAACCTCGGATGGTCCGACTCCTTGCCTAGTCCGATTGTACCATTATCAGTATTTATATTTGTTTACGTATGCAGTGCTTCGCTCCGTGCAGGTCTTCTTCTGTCGGTGACTCTTCATTGACAATGTAAATCAGTGGACCAGGACAGCTTTTATCACACTAAGCGTTATGATTTACTGTAGTATTTGTGTAACTGTACATACATTTCAATATTTTCAGTTTAAACCACAGTTGTATCATGAATTCGTGTAAATAAGTGTTCCTCTAAAAATTCAACCTTTTTTGTGTTCCGACCATGCTCTCGATTCCATGTTAGTGATGGATTAGCGGAAATTTATTGTACTAGATCTATTTTGAATTGTTCAAGGGAAAGTATTACCCCCTTTGAGCCCCAAGAGTCGATATATTGACGTTTAAGTCTGACAACTAATAACATGGTTAGTTAAGGTATAAGCAATTGTACCGTTAGAAGCGCTGTATGCAGTCTGAGTCCATCATGTTGTGAAACCTGGTAGACGGAAATGGAACTACGAGGGCCGTTCAATAAGTAAAGAGACAAACATTTCCAAGTTAAAAAATGATCTCCTGGAAAATTTTACAGCTATCAATATTGTAAGTTGGCACCCCTGCCAATATTCTAAAACAGCTGTTATGTCATTATTGAAGGTTTGTTTACTCTTATTTCTGCAAAGGAAAGACTCACAACTTTGTGGAACCGTTCAACACTTGTGGTTGAGGCCTGTATTTTTGGGCAAGTAAGTTTAAATAGTTCTGAAACAAATCTTTTTAAAGAAATCATTATTTCAGTGAAATTTTCAAGCATGTGGAGATGCTGCATTACAATATTAAGAGGAAGTTGTAAATTTAATTTCTTTCCTTGTACATGTTTTCTTTTGGCAAAAAGAGGCTGCCAAATTCTTGAAACGAAATATTAAAAAAATTATTCATTTTCCAGCCTCACAAAGTATCTCAGAGGGTAGCCATGTGGGAGAAGAAAGTGATGGAAGAAAGAACCTCGCAGATCTTCAAAGGCATCCAGAAGAAGAAGTTGGAAGCCGCCAAAGAAGCTGAGGAGGCCGAACACAAACACGAACAAGTGTGGAAAGAACAAGGTAACAAATATACCAGAACACGGGTAGTTAGATGACTCAACTTATGGATGAATATCAGCCAAAAAGCTGAAATTAATTGCAATGTAGGAAAATTAGTTGGTACACAAATAAATAAACAATGTACTACCTCTTTACGAATTCAGGCTGAAGATTCAGTCATTAAACAGATTTTCCATAGTTGTAACTATTACAAATTAAGTGGATGTTAGAGAGATCAGCTGTTGTGTTGGATGTTTAATCAATAAGAATACTCTAAAAGGGAAAGCTCGATATTTGGTTTATTTATGAACAATATCTCAAATTAAAGATTCACATAATGAGGAATTTTGATTACGAAGAACTCTTATTTTAAAGGAATAAATTCCGATATGATATACAATTTTGTATTAATTTTATATTGTTCTTTTATAAGATTAAGGAACAAATTATTACTCAAACAAAACTTAAAATCACATAAACCATAATTATTTTGTAACACGTTCACTGCGTCATGAGGTCCCGAGGTCTCGTACCATAACCTAAATTTGGTGCGCTTGCATAATATGATATTCATCCCTCAGATACGGTGTCGATAACTCTATTCAAATTGACATAGAGAAATAAGATATAATATAAAGATATGTCAATAAAGCTTGTTGATTGCTGGATCGTTTGGTAACCATGACAACAAACAAGATCTACAGATCTCGTAACGCATTGAAGTAATAAATGATTACTTTTATACGACACGAGACCCCTGGACCTCGCAACGAAGTTTAGTTGCTCAGAGCGCAGCTTGGAGCTCTTGAGTACGTTCCGTTCACAACATTGCACCAAAAGTTTGTTATTGTTATTGCAATAACCTAAATTTATTTGTGGTTTGTTTTTTTGTGTTTTTTCTCGTAATGTGCAGTATGAGATCTCGGTGCCTCGTACTATTGTGTCATATTCAAATCCTGAGCAGGCTGTGGGTTGGCAACAGTGTGCTAGGTCACAAAATACACCACAGATTTCTCTGTTTCTATTCGTTTCAATGTTATGATGCGTAAAAGATCGTCTGCACAACGAGATCGTAAGGTTTCACATCGGACAGCCGTAATCACACCAAACGAGAACCATAGGTCTCGTAACGCACCTCAGTAATCTCATACTAATTTGAAATTTTTTTTTTTTTTTTTTTTTGTAATGCAGTGAACGTGTTAATATTTGTTTAAAAAGCAATGAAGAAATTATGATTTTAGTTTACACATTTCGAGGATGTATCAAAAGTGTAATTGTTATTGAATTGCCAGTGCCCAGCTGGCCTGTTTTGAAGCTAGTGCTCCAACACATAGGTATAAACACTTCTTGATGGGCGGTTGGAAAAAACTATTAAAACAACCCCCAATGCACCTTGGAATAAAACTGTTCTATTATGTTCTGAATTTTGTTGCGAACCTGATGAACACTCTCAGTTAATGAATCTTAGAAAATTTAAAATCTTAAAAAGTGTTTATTGTATTGCAGGAAGTTTACTATTTGGCAGCTAGTAAAGGCGGTCCCACACTTCTCGCAAACAGGCCCGAACATTCGGCCGAACTCCGAATGTTCGGAGGATTCTCAAGAAGTGTGGACGCTGCACGAACTTTTTAATACATATGGGAACATACAGGACGGAATGTTCAGTGAACATTTGGGAGAATGTTCAGCCGAATGTTGAGGCTTGTCAGCGAGAAGTGTGGGACCGCCTTAAACAAGGTTGTGAGGGGAAATTTACCCCCACCACAATTTTATCTTGCTTATGCCATTGGACAAAGTAATTTTGATTTGTTTTTATTGCAATATTTTGATCACAGCTGATGATTGAACATCACTACACTGGTTCGATAGTTTCTTGGTTGGCTGTGTGTCAACAGTGGAGGGGTAATCTCCCCCTCAATCCTTCGTTTTACTAGCCGGCCAACAAGTACCTCTCACAGTACATATTGTTGAATAAATAATTTATTAAATAAAAAACTTTTTAAAACGGACTAAACAGTAGAAAATAATTTATCACATCCCATATAGATTGCCTTGAACATTTGTGATTGTGAATACTTAATAGTTATGAAAATACGAGGGTCATCCAGAAAGTAAAGAACGTTTGCTTGCTGCGTCTAGCACAGCTCCCCCATCACCGCCATTGCGTGTGCGGCAGTCCACTCACCTCTCCACCAAAGTCTGAGCCGAGTCTCGTTGCTGTGCGGTCACACGTCTTATTTCTACAGCAATTCAAAATGGCAGCGGCAATCGAAAATCCCGCCAAATATGGGATAAGCAGTTTTATTTGGTTCTGAGTTAAAAAATGTCTAGACCAACACATTTTTTAGAAAATCACCAAATAGAATTGGTGGTGAAAGTGCAAACAAGTCTTCAAGTCGAGTTTTCAGGGGAAAAAATGGTGCAACAGGTTTAATGAAATAAAATCCATTATGCACGACGAGGATCGGAGTGGCAGGTCATTGCTCGCAAAAGACGATTTGAAAGAAAGACTTGAGGGAAGATTGGAGGAAAACAGCTGCTAAAATCTTAGCACATTACATCAATTTTAAGATTTGTTTTTTTGCACTTTCATCATTAACTTTCTTTGGTGTTTTCTAAAAATTTCTTCGGTATGGACATTTTTTTACTCAGAGACCGATTGACACTGCTTATCTTAGATTTGGCGAGATTTTCGATTGCCGCCGCCATTTTGAATCGCTGTAGAAATAAGACGTGTGACCGCACAGCAACGAGACTCGGCTCAGACTTTGGTGGGGAGGTGAGTGGACTGCCGCACACGCAATGGTGGTGATGGGGGAGCTGTGCTAGACGCAGCAAGCAAACGTTCTTTACTTTCTGGATAACCCTTGTACATGTAAGATTTAAAACTAAAAACGTGGGGCACAATTAATAGCTATATAATATGACGGTTATCTTCATCTACCAGAATTGAATTATGAGCTATTTTTGATCTCAATATGAATTATAGCTGTAAATTATAGGAACTGATGTACTGTTGTGCAGCTGTTGTTCTCCTACCGACAGCTTCTCCCTCACGATGCTTGCGTCCCAAGTTTTTTATTTTAAATCTTACAAGTATTTTCATAGCTAATAAATATTCACAATCACAAACGTTCAAGGCAATCTATTTGGGGATAGGATAAATTATTTTCTACATTTTAGTCCGTTTTAAAAACGTGGTATTTTATAAAGTTTTTTTATTTAATAAATTATTTTCTACTTTTAAGTGTTTTATGTGTAAACATTTTCAATTCATTTTAATCATCTATATCAGAATATGACCGAGGCTTGTGGGAAATTTAAGGTTTATTTGAGTTTTTTTCATGTAATCATGTCCCAAATTGACATATGTTTGATTATGTTTATATTTTGGTTATTGTGAGATATAATTTAAATAACATTTACTTTATTGCAAGACAATTATTTAATATTGCATTGTCATTCATTTCTGAGCTACGTTCCAAGTTTCAGGACACTTGCTCATCGGGAAGTTAGTTTAAAATCTATTGCAAAATTTGTACCGAACAGACAAGAAAGTGAGCTGATAAAAACGTACCAAAAATAAATCGTGAAAGTTGAAGATGATCATCTAGAGAAACAAACGAATATTACTTACAATAAAATTGCAATTTTACCAGGCCAATGGCCAATGGAGTAAAGCCCTAAGAAACTTGGACGTCTAAAAAATTAATAACGGGTGATGTATTTATTATTTAAGCATAAATATCTTCAACCAAAGTTTAAATAAAATTGGTTGAATCAGCCTGTAGACAGAGTTATGATCATATTTCCTAATTTGTTTAACACTTTGAGCTCCAATGAATGGAATAGTTGAATCTTTGTTGTTTTGCATCCAATGCATCTGTACACTGCTTGATCTTCTAAGCCTCTATAGTTGCACAAATGTTTGTTTATTGACTGATGAAATGCCTCACCCCATCTGGTGCAGTACACGTTAGTTACACAAGCACGGACTTAAGTATGTTCATGCATTCTGAGTGACCTGAGCATCTGTAGGGTTTGTTAGCAGTTCAGAGTTATTTAAAGGTATACAGTCAAATTTATGTTAAAATTTTAGTGGATTAGATTCCCAATCACAGTGCTATTCATATTAAATCAAATTTTATCCAGGCAGTTGAATAATCTTAACACAAATATTGTAATTTCAGAAAAGAAAGCCAAAGAAGCGGAGCAAAAGATTAGAGAAATTGCCAGACTCGCGAGAGAGGAACATCGAAGAACGTCTGTTATGGATGTTGAAATGGATGTGCCACAACCAAATCCAAACAGGTATATATGAAATCCGTTAGCAAGTTGCAGTATACCATAAGTATTAAATATATGATTAAATTGTCTTTATTATTACAAGTTTGTTAATATATTAGACTAGTAGACCTGTTGCTCGAAACCAAGCAATGACGGTCATAAGCACTACACAGATCGTGTTGCCATTTCAGTGGTTTGTGTGCTTACTTTCATGAGACACGTTAATGGTGTAAAACTGTGTTTATTGCTTCAACAGCTGTTTTAGAATGCAGTTGAAAGAAAACTGATCTCCACCCAAGTAGCACAGGTTGTGGGCCCAAGGTTGGGAGAGAGTCGGCTTTGTTGGTAGGCTGTGAGTTAGCATGCCAACTATAAACCAACCAAGATCCTCATTTATTTGATTTGATGGTGGTTAGCATCACAAGTGTTTTTGATGGTCCTTCATTGGGTGATTGTTAGCTAACAACCCTTGTTTTACACAACATTGGGCCAGTGTAGTTCAACAGTGGAACTGTTGGATAATGGTGTACGTTGGAGTTTCCAAAACAAGCCAACCGTTTCCTAACTGAAAATGTTTCCATAAAGAATCCAGTTCATGATCTAAGTTTTTTCTCTGGAGCAATATATTTATCATCTTTTAGAATTAAACCGTATATAAACATATAGTAATAAAAAAATAACTCCAGACATGCTCTTTTAAAAAATACAGTGCAATTTAAAGAAATTTAACAGGAATTACTTATATTCTGTAAAGTTTTTCAAAATTAGTGATGGTGACGGAAGTTTAGCCAAAGCAGTTTTGACTTCACGTCAATGAGTTATCGACAGACTGATAGAAAATATGGCTGAGAGAAACAACTACTTTATTGGTATACATAAATGGTTGTTTTTTCTACAGTCCGACCCCGCCCAAATCCCTGACGCCGGAACAGTTGGACCTGGGTGGACCGAAGCCTCCGAGTAAAGAAGCCATCATCGAGTGGTTCCGCTCCAGTGAGCTCGCTCGTAGGGCCGGCCTGGAACCGCATAGAAACATTGTGGCACCTTGGTTCCATGGTGAGTCTAGTTACCAAATTGTGTATTAATTGTGTATTGTATTGTGTGTTACCAATGTCTAAAATTAATATAACTGTTACGTGACGCGCCGCGCCGTGCCATGCCGCGCCGCGTCCTGTGTGTTTGTACCCTGATGCTGAAGACCAACTGATTTTTTGCCAGGATCATTAATTAGTAGCCCAATGAACAATGGCAGTTGGATCCAGTATCAAACCTTCACAACAATTTTTCAGGATTTTGCTCAGGATTGATATTTTATCCAATATCCTACTTCAGTTGTTCCCATAATCTAATATTTCCTTCTGATAATTTCAAAATAATGTATTTCTCTTTAATGTACAACATCTTCTTCTTAAAGCTTAACATGGCATTATTCCCATCACGTTTTTATCCTTCCGGTATTTTTCCCATATTTCTTTAGCTTGCGGTACCTTCAAAGCTATCAACTACAGTACATGGTCTACTCGTGGACTACAATATTGTGTACTTGTGTTGCAGGGCTGATCTCACGGCAGGAGGCAGAGGCGTTGTTGAGTACTCAGCCTGTCGGTTGTTTTCTGGTGCGGGTGTCAGAGAGGATATGGGGCTACGCTATCAGCTACCGAGACACGGACAGATGCAAGCACTACCTCGTAGATGCCTCCAACGGCCATTACCAGTTCCTTGGTACCAACCAGATAGCTCATAACTCCCTTGGTGCGTATAAACCGTAACAGTACAACAATATCAGTAAAATATTGGTATCACGCTTTCAAAAAGGGAAAAATTTTAAACAAAATGAGCCTCTGGAACGTCCTAGCACAAAGCACATTGGCATTTTTAGAAACTTAGATCCACACTATGGCTGAAGTTGTTTGCCAATATTACAGTTCTGATATCAACTTTATTATATATAACATACCTACTTAATTCCCACATCATCCCAATTAACCCCCTCATCCTCTGTTGAGGGATGTTTGTCTTTTTTACCTCTTGTCTGTATAGGGTGTTTAATTAATGTACCAGACCTGTAGAAGCCTAAAGTGGGACATAGTTTAATTAACTGGAAATACCGAGGTGTGTGGGGGTTACGGGTCATCCCCTACAAAAAGAGGGGTCCGGTGCGGGGCTATAGAATAGACAGGGGCTAGCTCAGCTGGTGGTGGGAGTTGGAACCAGGCTTGGGGAGGAGCAGGGGTCTGTGGCATCTACACGGTGCCACCGCTCTCGGCCGGCACTGCGCTCTTACCGTACCTCTGGTATAACGATCACCACTAACACCGCTCTAAACTTGGACAATTGATGTGAATAACTGTCTTAATGAACGTCTCCGTATTATGTTAACAAGGAGTTGTAACAAAGAGCATTTACAAAATTATTATAATTAATAAAAAACAATGTTGTGGTTAAACAAATGTACTGAACTTCACGTACAGTTTGCGTTTTTTGAATCGGTTTAAATATAAAGTAACAAATTCTGTATTTTTAAAAATCTTATAATTCAGATATAACCTAAAATAGGTTTTAATCATAGCTGTTGTATCATGTTAAAAAATTGCTCTTATTATATTTGTTACAAACCTATTTTGCAATAATTTAACGATACAAAGAAAAAAAAGTTTTTCAATCTATAAATATAAAAAATACAAAATTAAAATCTTTGCATCTTATATCATACAGTTTGCATTTTAGAGGAGTATACCCATTTAAGCATTTTTGGTCACTATTTCTTTGTATGCTTACTTTCATATTTTTAGAGGTGCCTTATTCTAATAACATTTGTTAACCGAGCATAAAGCTTAAAGGCTTCTGATCACATGTTTGGATATTTTTAGCGAATTTCCCCTATAAGAAAGACGCTATTACCGTAATCGGTATGGTAAAACCTAGGCCCTGGACCATGTAACTTTTAGTTTTGAGGTCCCCAGATGCCAAAACCACCATTTGTTAAAAACTGTGCATATTTACGAGGGCTGATCAGAAAGTAAGTTCCGTAGGTGGCTAACGATTAGAGGAGTGGGGACAGAGGTGTGGCCACGGCGGCGTTGAGGAGTCTGTTCGCATATGTGCAAAAGTAATACCTCTATATGTTTTGATATATCCTTTCAAATTGTTTAAATATTAGTAAGGAATTAATGCATTTTGGTATTTATGTTTGCTGGTGAAAAAACAGTAATAACATATTTTTCCATTAAATACCAAACAGAACAGGATAAATAAAATTCGTCTTACACCAAACAGAACAGCAAACAGGATATTTTATTTATCCTGTTTAGTTGTAACAACAAGTATCATGCTAATAAAGAAATTATTAAATACCAAGAATATGCACTTGTTAGAGCTTGTTGGTAAAACATATTTTACATTCTTTTTTAAAACTAATAAATTATACAATTTAATTTCCAAGTCTAATTGACTGAAAACTGAATTGCTTTATCACACACTGACATTTACTAATTTTATTCGACTTGTTTCATAATTCAAACGTTTAATGAATCTTGACAACTTTCTGAAAATTAAAACTGATCTTCACATCCTATATTTAACTTAATTCTCTTCAATCATAAAACAAATTCCAACATCCAATATGATATCCCCAGGACAAATCCGCTACCAAACTCATCTATACGAATACATCAAAAATGGTTATGTTTAAAAAAACAAGTGAGAAAACCTTAAGAGGTGGATTATAGAGACGTGGTGCGAGCGGCGCGGGCAGCAGCACTGCGACGTCACGATGGCGGGGAAGTAGGGGAGGGAGCCGGAGTCAGTGCGGGGCGCGCCACATCAAAGGCGGGAGCTAGCCCCTGTCTGTAATACTCCGGGTTCGGTGGCCCTCCTTGGAAGGTTTTAATAAATTAGATACTGGGAACAAAATAGTGAGTTTTGTACAGTTTTTGCCCAAATAATACTTATTATTGTAACAACAGATTTTGTAATCCTTCATAAAATCACTATACAATACTGAACCATCACTATGATATGCAAAACTTAACTGATAAAAGAAAATACCGATTAATATTACTAATAATTGTCAGTGGAGTGAATAGCTGTCATTAACCTGAATCTTAATTAAAACTGAACCAATCTTAAATTAACGTTACTTTTTAGCAACTACATGCATTTCTTTGTTTCTAGTTTTAACTAGTAGGCCTATGACTTCCATAAATTGTTCATGACATTGAAAACTCTCCCCACTGGTGCATAGGTACCAGGCATAGAGAGTGCACTAGCTCAGTTAAAATCTTAGAAAAAATATTTTTGTTTTGCTTCAACATATTTGAAAAATTCAACATATAATAACGAAAATACGACATACAATTCAACATATAATAACGACAATACGACATACAATTCAACATATAATAACGACAATACGACATACAATTCAACATATAATAACGAGAATACGACATACAATTCAACATATAAAAAGCTATGGTGTTTATGATTCAATGAGTATTTTCATATCTATAAAAGGCAAAGCCCTGGCTGACTGACTGACTGACTGACTCATTCACTCATCACTAATTCTCCACCTTCCGATGTAGGTAGAGAGCTGAAATTTTGTACACTGATTGTTTAGGCATAAAATAGGAAAACTAAATGGTTTTCATCCTGATCTGACCTTAGGGCTCCGCCAGAGACCCTGACAAAGTTCCCATGTATTCCTTATGGACATTCAATTTTGTTTGAGCTGATGAAAATACAAACAGCTGATCTTGATTCGTAGTAGTTCCACGGGCTAACCACAGAGTGTAGCAGTTTTTATAAATCATTTGTGGGGCGAAGGCTGCGGTTATCAACTAGTTTTCATATAAAACTGCTAAAGCGGGACATTAGGCTGTCCCCACAGCTCCCGGGATCCCGGGACATACCTCGCTAAAGTGGGACTGTCCTGCCGAAATGGGGACGTCTGGTCACCTTATATTTAATGCTTTAATTGAAATTAAATGTATCCTCACAAGTTACATTATGTTGTGTGAATTACTACTCCCTACCAAGTATGTTTCCTGAGAAGAGAATCAGTTTATCATTGTCATTTACCACCACACAATTTTACCATGCTATAAAAACTTATAATATTCTACTATTTGTATACTGATTTAAAATTTGTTCGGTGTAATAGTGAGACCTAGGAGCTTGTCCACAATCATAATCATTTACTAAGCTATTCTCATATGTGTGGTGTTTCATTTACTCCTATAACACTTTAACATTGTTAGTGAATTTCCTATGGAAAAGTGAACTATTAGCATGACCCGCACGGTGAGACTTAATCCCGGAACCACCATAGAAATTCCTAACGTGACCCCCTCAACACGTTTTGAGGGGTCTCTAAAAACTTATATATATATATATATATAAAACCCTCTAGGTGTCGCCCGCCCGAATTCGGACGACTTTGCAGACGTTCAGTTACAACGGTCTGAATACACTCTAGTTGTACTGAACTGCATTGAATTTGGTATCACTGTAAACGGCAGATTTCAAGCTTTACTCCAATGTCTATCTCGAGAGGTTCTACTCTATGTTGGGAAGAAAACATCTGCGCCAAGATCTGTTACGTCACTGTTGTTTTCTGCCTTCTGTTTTGTTTACGTTTTCGTCATTTATTATTGCTTTTTAGGTTATATTCAATTGAAAATGTTGTTTATTATCATTAAAGTGCATTTATTATTGCCAAATAAAGTGTTTGAACAAGGTTATTAGTAAAAATATAAGCGATAAGTGATATTGTGTGTCTTGGTTGGTTTTACATGCATCTTTATGGGATTTAGGTCAGTACCATGGTGATCATATTTGGTTTTATCGTCATAGATATTTATCTTATGTATTTTACTAATAACGAGTATATATATATTATTGTCTCTAGTTACATTTTGAACAAAATGTTTATATTGAATTTTGTACCTGGTGCACAACCTTTTTTGTACATATATGGATACATAAGGAAAGTAAATGTTATTTTGCAATTTCTGGATTTGGCCCTATACTGGATTTGTTGTGTATAAAATAAGGACATAAAGGTATGTACTGCAAGATAGACAATTTTATCTAGTTTACAAAAATGTATAACAGTATACCATTTAGTGATAATTTAAATTTTTTGTTGATTTTCAAATAAAACCCTGTAAGAGAGCTAAAAATCACGTGGCATTTAGACAATTATGACAGGGCATCTAGAGGGTTATATAGTATGTGTTTGCACTGTAGCGGTCACAATTTTTGTCCAATTTACTTCAAATTTGGTAGAGACATTCCTTTTTATAATCAGTTGGACAAGTTCGTTGGGCAAAACAATTGGAAAACTCTAACCCCTTTTTTTGGAGATTTTAAGTTTTCAAATTTTGGGCCCAAAAAGGGTCAGAAAAGCCCCAAAGGTATACCTAGTGCACATTACCTTATTGTACGTAAAAAGCCAAAGATTTTAACCCCTCCCTCATCATTCTAGCATAAGTACTTACCGAGTTATTAAAGAAAATGTCAATTGTCAAAATACAGTACGTTGACTTATCGGGATTTTACCCTGGAAAAGGCTGTTTTTCATATCTTAATATCGTTTTATCACCCCCAATGCCCCTATACCAACTTGTTATCCCGACAATACCTCCTTCTAACTTTATAATGTGCAACATTGGCATCCTATTAGTGAATTTAAATATAACCAGGAGGAATAAAACAGCCAACAAATTTTTTTTCAATTTTCAAAAAATCTAACAAGTGTTGGTTTAAACTCTTTATTTGATTTTTTTAAGGTTTTATTGTGGTAATTCCCTTCCCTCACGTCAGCGTGCTGCGTGCGATCTCGTTTGATTTGTTAACTGTTTATGTTACAGGTGGACTGATCGAGTACCACAGCACTCAGCCAATCACAGTTCTAGGAGAGTTGCTGGTGTTACCGTGCGTGAGAACGGAAGCTCTCCCCGCGATATGCCAGGGGCTAGGCCTAGAACAATCGCGGTGATCAACACCTCAAACTGATCCTCGCTTTTAGTATTTATTGAACTCGTTTTATAATTTGTACATACCTTTGTAATTTATAAACCCATTAAGTGATATAGAGTTAAAGTTGCATTAGTGTCATTTTGATATTAATTTCTTGTATTTAGTAAGCTTATTTTCACTAGTATATGAGTGTGTGTGTGAAAGTTTGAATATATTGTGATCATAAGATTGTATATTCGATTCAGTAAGACTGTAGTTTTAAGAAAGACCAAAAATTTGTTTGGGATAAACTGTTGGCTTTTGTTTTTGAGTGTCTAGCTTGTTAGTGTTAGGTTTTATAAATGATTCTTAAAATAAAGGTTATTACTTGTTCATTCATTTGCTAAATATAGAAATGTTTCCAATTTAAGGTCTATTTAAAATTGAAAGATTCAAAAATACAAGTTTTACCGAAGAAAAGCCAATTAAAAATTTTGGTCAAACTAAGCAAGAGTTTGCATTTTATTTTGTAGTATGGGCATAAATAACAGTTTGATTTGTGTTTTGTAAATACCAGCATATTAGTCATAGATGATTAAGTGATTTAGTTAATTCATATTTAGTGCTAATGAATTTTATAACATGATTAAAAAGAGCTGTGCCTTATATAAATTGGTTTTTATTTTTTTAAATTTCCCCCTTGATTTCAAGATTGAATCTCTTGAAAATCCCAACCCCTACATCAGGGCCGCCCCGGGCGCCACAGCCAAGTGGGCGCCGGGGCCGTGTAAGGGAAAAATAAAAAATATCTGCCCTGCATTAAGGTATCACGAATATTTCACGGGAAAAAATTGTAAACATTTAATCAATAACTACGAGGATGTAATGTAATGACTACGAGGAAAAATAAGTCGTTCTATAACTTTGGTTTATTTATACATAAATTACAATTTAAAATTCAATACAATAATAAGTCGTAGATGAGTATCTGTATCGACACTGATTCATAGTAACTGTACAAAAATGTTAATACAGTGCAAGTAAATCGTAAATCATAACAGTATTGCGTTTGGCCATAGTCTATGGTTTGGCTAAGTACGTAGGCCAACGCCCTTGCTGCATATTGGAATATAGTTGGACTCTCCAGCCACTCGCTCTCTGCGGTTGTGCACTGTACACGTGTCCACTGCGCATACGCCCACACTGGCCCAGCCACTCGCTCTCTGCGGTTGTGCACTGTACACGTGTCCACTGCGCATACGCCCACACTCGCCCATTTCTAACCTCAAACTCTCACGTAATTTTTTTCGTCATTGAGTTGTCCGTATCGTATATGCATTGATTCTAGTTATTAGTGAATTTCCTATGGAAAGTGAACTATTAGCATGACCCGCACGGTGAAACTTAAGCCCGGGACCACCATAGAAGTTCCTAATGTGACCCCCTGAACAACGTTTTGGGGGTTCGTTCAAAATTTTATATATATATATTAGACATATATATATATATATATATATGTGTGTGTGTGTGTGTGCAGGCACTCTAGCGGTCACATTTTCTGTCCGATTTACTTCAAATTTGGTAGGGACGTTCCTTTCTGTAATCAGTTAGACAAGTTCATTGGGCAAAATAATCGGAAAACTCTAAACCCCTTTTTTGGGGATTAATCTTTCAAATTTCGAGTTTTTGGGCCAAATAAGGGTCAGAAAAGACGCTGATGTGAAATTAACGAATGTAAAAAGATGGGAATTAGTGTGGCGAAACTTTTAAGCCCTCTTTCGTCAATATAGCATATATATTTACCAAGTTATTAAAGGAAATGTGTATTGACCAAACACAATACGGTACGTTGTCTTATGGGGGTTTTACATTAGAAAAGCCTGTTAATCATTTTTTGGTCTACTTTTATCATCCCCAACAACCTCACGCCTACTTTAAAGCCTGACTGGACCTTCTCCTTACCTTATAATGCGCAAAATTGTATTCCCAGCATTGCAGGTAAATAGAGCCAGGAGTATCAGAACAGCCAAAAAATCAATATTTTCAGATTTGAATAAAAATTGGAATAATTGTATGTTTTTAACTGATTTTGAGTTTTTATAGTTTTTTTATATGGAAATTCACTTACATCACGTCAGCGTGCTGCGTGCGAACTCGTTTTGTTTAGTGTAGTGCATTACAGTTAGTTCAGTGCTGTGCGAACTAAGACGTTGTTTTTTAAGAAAACAGTATAATATTATATTTGACATTACCATTAGCAAGTTGAAACTTATCTTCAATCTACGATGACAGAGGAAAGGCAAAATGCTTTGGCTATTTTGTCCATTCAGAATGATGTTGCAAAAGTTACTTTAAAGACATTTTGACTTCTTTTCCGAAAGTCAAGGCAAGGAAAATTCCTTTGGGGTTTAAAGTATTGACGAATCAGACTAATTATTTTTAAGTTGTTCTTAAAATCAAAAGTTTTGTTTGTTGTATTTCCTACAAAATATTTAACTATTTTTGTAAATATAAACGCAAATAATAACAAAATGTGTTGTTTATTAAATTAATTCTTATAAAATATCTAGAAATACCCTTATGGGGGAGGGGGGGTGCAGACCAAAATCTCGCCCCAGGTGCCCATCAACCTCGGGATGGCCCTGACCTATATAACTGTAAGGGAGTTTTCTGTTATATATGATGAAAAAGGCCCTTTACACAACATCTCAGTTCGGTCTACCAAGGGTTCAGTCCTGGGTTCAGAGACAACTCTTGATTGTAAGAACACTGATATTTTTGCGCTACCTAATATACACAGGGGACTATGTACAAATTTTTTCCCGGCTTACAAATATTATATTAACTTATCAGCACTGAGGGTTGACTCGTAGGGTAGCACTCCTCAGCGACTCAGGAACTTCCCTGGTGGGTCTTCGGATGTCCCTTTGGATGTTCCAGTAGAGTTGGCAATATTTCGAGCGGTAATGACTGCCAGATCCCAACTAACTAATCTGAAACAGCCCCATCTTATAAATACCATCCGAACAATGGGACACCACAAGAGGGGTCTGATCTGTTGATCATACAGGAAACCAGGGGCTCAACACACCCATCTAGCCGGTGCGAACTCAGCACGCCCATGCACCCGGGAAAAGGTTTGGAGGGAATGCCGGGGGCTCAACACACCCATCTAGCCGGTGCGAACTCAGCACGCCCATGCACCCGGGAAAAGGTTTGGAGGGAATGCCGGGGGCTCAACACGCCCATCCAGCTTCCCACGGGCTCAACACGCCCATCCAAACCACCGGGAGCTCAACACGCTCATCCAAACCACCGGGAGCTCAACACGCCCATCCAAACCACCGGGAGCTCAACACGCCCATCCAAACCACCGGGAGCTCAACACGCCCATCCGGTGGGTCGGGCTGCTAGGGCCCAACTGACTGATCTGCCCAGAGTGTCCTTATAAGCCCAGGGTTTTGACCCCAAATGGTGGGGGAAGGTACCCAGTATACCAGGCCTGGGTACTGAGCGCCTTCCCCAGTAATTTCCCTGAGGTAAATTACCTGGGGACAGTCACCTGGGGGATTTCTTTAAGGGAAATCTTATCTGTTACTCTTCTTACCAGAGTTTGCTATTTTTACTTCACTTGATGTCCAACTGGAGGTTTCTTAAAGACGAAACATTATTACCTTTGTCGAATTAAAAAGCACTTTTACTCATGTAAATACTCTACCATAAACACTTCATTACATAACCTATCAACACCTACTGTATAACAAAACCCAGGTTTCACAGACTGAGTCTCAAATTTAAGTTTGTTTTGGCAACACTGGTGTAGAAAACTGCCCTCTCCCAGTCAACTTAGTACCTTCCAGTCACCTTCCATACTTTAAGACTAGGTGGTATTAAACGGTCTGTGAGGGTTTTGGTTTGGTGTAAGACCCCTCATTATTAACAGTATTGGTATAACGGATTGATCTGTGAGACCGTGGGTTTTGGTTTGGTGTAAGACCCCTCATTATTGTCAGTATTGGTAACGGATTGGTCTGTGAGACCGTGGGTTTTGGTTTGGTGTAAGACCTCTCATTATTGTCAGTATTGGTAACGGATTGGTCTGTGAGACCGTGGGTTTTGGTTTGGTGTAAGACCCCTCATTACTGACAGTATTGGTAACGGATTGGTCTGTGAGGCCGTGGGTTTTGGTTTGGTGTAAGACCCCTCATTATTGTCAGTATTGGTATAATGGATTGGTCTGTGAGACCGTGGGTTTTGGTTTGGTGTAAGACCTCTCATTATTGTCAGTATTGGTAACGGATTGGTCTGTGAGACCGTGGGTTTTGGTTTGGTGTAAGACCCCTCATTACTGACAGTATTGGTAACGGATTGGTCTGTGAGGCCGTGGGTTTTGGTTTGGTGTAAGACCCCTCATTATTGACAGTATTTGTATAATGGATTGGTCTGTGAGACCGTGGGTTTTGGTTTGGTGTAAGACCCCTCATTATTGACAGTATTGGTGACAGATTGGTCTGTGAGACCTGGGGTTATATTAATGTGATATCAATGTGAAATATATGAAAACAATGTTTTAGTGGTTAAACAGTTTTTTTTTCTAAGAGCAGCTGGGATGGTAATTTTAATCAGACAGATGTGGCCAACATATGGTATATTTTAGAATGGGCTAACAATGAAAGAGTTTCACAGATAGAGGATTTCAGTTGGTTATAAAGAAAGTATTTCAGTTTATGTGTTAAACTATGCAAGACCCAAATAACAAAAAGGTACATATGAAGGAGCTGGGCTAAATAATGATATCGTCTACTTAATCTGTCAGATAAATTTGGGAGAGAAACTGTGGACATTTGGTAAATCACAGGATGGTAGGAGTTGGGTAATTTTTAAAAGCATTGGCCCAAGGGACTATGGACAGATTTAGGTGGTGAACTTTTGGGGGTTGAAACATTATCGGGGGAGGCTGGGGGATGGAATTGCTCCCTGTAAAATCACCCTTGCAAGGGACTTGGGCACTAGAAAAGCCTGTTATTCCTTTGTTAGAGTATTTTTATCATCCCCAGCAACCTCACGCCTACTTTCAAGCCTGTCTGGATCTTCTCCTAACATTATAATGTGCAAAATATTATTCCCAGCTTTGCAGGTAAATGAAACCAGGAGTATCAGAACAGCCAAAAAATCACTGTTTTAAGATTTCAATAAAAATTGGAATAAATGTATGTTTTTACACTTATTTTGAGTTTTAAAAGTTTTTATGGGGAAATTCACTTCCCTCATATCAGCGTGCTGCGTGCGAACTCGTTTAAAGTACTTGTGGATATAGGTAACATAAATAAGTCCTTAAATTTATAAGTTAAAAAGTTAATTTATTTTGACCTTGTGGTATTTAAGTTATTTTTATTTGCAAAGAAAACATGACATCATCATGTGTAAACAAAGATAAGTTCCAAAAACTGCAGTTAAAATTAACGTTAAAAACAACCGCTTCAAGATATTAAGTGAATTTCCTTTGGAAAGTGAACTATTAGCATGACCTGCACAGTGAAACTTAAGCCCAGGACCACCATAGAAGTTCCTAACGTGACCCCCTGAACACGTTTTAGGGGGTCGTTCAACATTTTATATATATGTATGTATATATATATATATATATATATATTCATGTGTGTGTGTTTGCACTCTAGCGGTCACATTTTTTGTCCGATTTACTTCAAATTTGGTAGGGACGTTCCTTTCTATAATCAGTTGGACAAGTTCGTTGGGCAAAACAATCGGAAAACTCTAAACCCCTTTTTTGGGGATTAATCTTTCAAAGTTTGAGTTTTTGAGCCCAAAAAGGGTCAGAAAAGCCCCAGATGTGAAATTAATGCATGTGAAAAGATGGGAATTAGTGTGGCGAAACTTTTAAGCTCTCTCTCGTCATTCTATCATAAATATTTTTCAAGTTATTAAAGAAAATATGTATCGACCACACACAGTACGTTGTCTTATGGGGATTTTGCATTAGAAAAGCCTGTTATTCATTTTTGGTGTACTTTTATCATCCCCAACAACCTCAAACCTACTTTAAAGCCTGACTGGACCTTCTCCTAACTTTATAATGCGCAAAATTGTATTCCCAGCATTGCAGGTAAATAGAACCAGGAGCATCAGAACAGCCAAAAAATCAATGTTTTCAGATTTGAATAAAAATTGGAATAAATGTATGTTTTTAACTGATTTTGAGTTTTATAGTTTTTTTATATGGAAATTCACTTCCCTCACGTCAGCGTGCTGCGTGCGAACTCGCGGTTAAAGACAATATACCCGAAATAACCCTCGAAAGATCAAATTTCTCTTGGAATAGGTAATTTGCTCTTGAATTAGTAACCCTGAAAATTCAATTGAGGTCTGGTTAAAACATTAATTGTTGTCTCTCTTGAGAAGTAAATTTTGAAATGTCCTTGCAACGATCTAATTTGACGTAACTAAACAATTTATGATATTAACACTTTAATATTTTATTATATAATACGGAAATATTGTTTATTGATTTAAATAATAAAATTTTGTTATTTATGTGAAAGGTTGCTTGTTAACATCAAATTTCAGCTACATTACACTGATTACCAACATTAGCGCTCATAGCTTGGTGTGGTGGCCACGGAAACTACGAACAGCACTGCTGTTAATTGTAGTTTTGTATACAACCACCTAGCGCTAGCTTCGACTTTAGAATTCCTAACTAAAGTCCGATTTTCAAAAGAAAGTGAGCTGCCTCGCGGCAACCTAACATTTTGTTTCATAACCTCGTGTAAGCGTAAAACTGATGTTTATAAATTTACAATAAACTTGATTGAAGTAGTAATTTTAACACGTTTGTAGCACATTTTTTCAATTTTTAGCGAATTTTCCCTATAGGGAAGAAGCTATTACCGTAGTCGGCATGGTAAGACCTAGGCCCGGGACCATGATAACTTTTCGTTTTGAGGTCCCCAGACCCCAAAAACACCATTCGTTCGATACTGTATATATATATATATATATATATATGTGTGTCCGTGAGCACGATAACTCTCGTAAAAATTATCCGATTTTGACGAAATTTGGTATAAACATGTAAAGCAGCATTTATGACTTTAAGTTCGAAAACCAGACAGATCGACCTATCCGAAGGGGTATTTTGGGGGGGTTTTGTACCCCAAAAATGGGTTTTTTGAATTTTTTACACATAATTTTTGAAAAAGTCAAATTTTAATTTTAACCATTCGATTCAGCTTAAAAAACACACAATTTGGTATTTCGATCATTCCTCTACGTCAATTGGTTACCGAGATATTGAAAGTGCCAAACACAGTACGTTGTCTAATGTTATTCTTATGGAGGAAAAGAAAATTTTTTTATCTCGCTTATTTATGAACGTATATTGACGAAACTTGGTATACAGCTTCATCTCGTTGAGGTCTATTGATATTTGCTCCAAAAAATTGTTTTTGCATAATTCTCCCGTAGCAGCAAACCTGCATACTGAGGCCCCATGTTATTCTTATGGATAATAATTAAATTCTCTGTCTCCCTTAATTATGACCATAAATTAATAAAAACTGGTATACGACTTCACCTAGTTGAGTTATATTGATATTAGCATAAAAACCCATTTTTTGTGTTCCTTGTTGCAGCAAACCTGCGTACTCAGCCCCAATGTTAATCTTATGGAGAATAATTAAAATTGTATATATCGCTTATTTGTGAATATATTTTTATGAAACTTGGTAAGTGGCTTTATGTAGTATTACGACATTTATATCTCCATTGGAAATTCGCTGAGTATGCAGGTTTGCTGCGACGGGGTATTTCTTAGTCCGATGAGTTTATATTGATAGTTATAAAAAAACACGAATTGAGACGTTTTGAATTGAAATTCATAACCGTAGCAACCAAACACATGTGTCCTCTAATGCCAAAGATCGTAGAGCTTTTAGACTGCTGAGTCGATCTATTTAAGGTTTTCTACTTAACCGCAAGAGACCTCGTAAAAACAGCTGGAAGGTCACGTGATCACCAATCCAATCTGCAGTGTTGCTGGAAACACGATATTTATCGTACGAGTACCATATTTTCATCATCAGTGCAACTAGAATTAACATTGTTTAACTGCTTACACTCTGATAAGCTGTTATTTTATGCAACTAATATATTGTTTTGATGTATTTGTATTATTAGATTACTCGATTTAGGGTTTAAATTTTCTTTCTGCATGTCCAGTGACAATTTAAAAATAGCTGTGCCATTATTATACCCTTAAGGTTGGCAACACTTTATGGTATGTTGTTGATTTATGAATCAGCTGGACGCCCTCGTAAGACATCTTTGCTGCGAACATTACTCTTATGTAAATAAGCACACCTTGTCTGAAAGCTCTACGAACCTTGCTCTAATGCCAGATTACTTATTGTTTACTGGTCACCATTTGAGGCATCTGCTTGGAATAAATAATTTGTTTTTATTTGCTCATGGAAATTAAAGTAAACTAGCTGGCCCGACAGACGTTGTCCTGACCTAATGCCTTTGAATTTGTTTTATATCAAATACTCGTTAATTTTCAAGATGAGCTCGTTCGCTACGGCCACTCGCCTATCGAAAAATGAGTTTGAGTTGCCTTTCAAGTAGTTTTGTTATTTCCTTAATGAACAACAACACCTTTATGCCTTTCAAGTGTGTTTAGATATAATCCTTGTTAACAGCTCTTTGTTGAAACTAACTGAACCTTTATGAAAACAATGGGAACTTTGAAGGTCAGTGGGATAGAGCCCTTAGGTCGGATTAAAATTGTTCTTTTATAAGAACCTTGTCCTGACATTAAAAAAACACAACAAAAATAAATTATTCAATTTGGTGCACTCATTTAAACGTTGTACATGCGTAGGAAAAATAGACATTTTGAAATATAACTGGATACTTTAAAACTACTTAACCTACTTTCGGAACATTGTAAATATTGTGGTTTATTTTATTATTAAAGTATAGGGCCTACTCTCTACTTGGAAACAGAGTGATAATTTGTAGTGATTATTTTCAGCCTGAACTTTTTAATTATAAAAATTACGTCTTTCCTTATCATAAGACATAGTAAAGTATTTTAAGCAGACGACAATAAATATTTGTTTAGAAATCAGATGAAAATCTCTTTTGGTAATTTGTATATTTAAATTTATATCAGTGTCTGAGGGTAATTTGATATATCCCATGTAAAAATAATATACATAAAATGTTTTATAACTAATTCAGTTCTTTATGAAACATAATTTGTTACTCACTTGTTTGGTTAGTCAAAAGGTGACTTAGGCCTAATCAGTTTTCATCTTATTTAAGATAACGATAACTAGATAACCTAAAGCTGCACTCAGTATATGATTGATTCTTTAATAATCTTACGACCAAGTAGTTCCGACCGCGGCTGCTAGAGCCAGCTAACATCATGCCACCCAAGTCGATAAAGCAGTACGTAGTTTACCCTGACACTGTCAGGTTTCGCCACTAGTCGTAGCATCTGTAACTTGTCATATAATTCTATCGTCATATAATTCTATCTTAAAAATGATTATTGAAATATTTTGGTTATGTAAATTAATCTAATTTGTATGCGTTAATGACTAAATAAAGTGTTGACTATTTTAAAACTGTTTTACTAAATAGAGGTGTTTCTGATTTGTTTGTTAGTAAATTGCATCCCCGCTAGTAACGTAATGTTTGATTTAGTTCGAAAAGGTACTGTAGTCAGAAATGAGACGTGTAGGGTAAAATATTAACTAGTATTGATTTAAGATTTATCTTAAAACTTAGCTCAAAACGAACGTTTTCTCAAACGACCATACGATAGAGGCGGTTGACTGACATTATGACATAACAGTGGCTATTGGCTTTGTACTCCAGTTATCAGAGTCAGCTCTTAGTTCTCCTACGCCCCCCCCCCTAGTGGCCCTACGATATTATTGCAGTTGAAGCATAGACTAACTACAGTATAGACATTGCACCTTATGGGCCTTTGCGTAGCACTTTTAATCTGGCTCCCGACGTAGTTCAGGGTAGCCCTGGTATGGTGGCGTTAGCATCGATGATGGTAACGTAGTTCACGAAGAGAGACGGAAATAAACGAGCGGTTCCGAAGGCCGCACCGCCACGAAGAGAGACGGAGACAAACGAGTGATTCCGAAGTATTGATGCACGATTACGAGAGGATTCGGTTGTTGAATGGTTGCGTTTCGAATGTTTCCGATGATGCAATCGAATGGATTTTGATTTTGATTTCGAAAATTTACTAGCGTTTATTGACTTCCCAATCTATATAATTCTTATTTACTTATTATTAAGTATTATAAACATGATGCATTTCAATTATGATCAGCGAATGCATACTAAATATTTGGTAACATTTCGAATGGCTACAACAATCGAAACGTTTCGAATGGTGCATCTCGCAATCGCTCTTTTGGGGTTGGGTGGAGGCCGCTGAGATCAAAGGCAAGGCGCAGCCAATGCCCTACTAGATACAGGCCGTACTGCTCCTCCACCAGTTTTGGCGTCACGTCATATTTTTGGGAGAGCTCGAGGCGTGGCCGGCGCGGGAAACTGCGGCCGCGACATCGGGCTGCGACTGTCTTTGAACTGCCACTAAACAATTTTGGTTGTACCTTATCCTTGATGTATGTCAGAACTTACTCTAATAAAGTCCGATATAGTTTAATAAAATATATAGTTTATAATAAAATTTGTATTTATATAGTTTAATAATATATATATATATATATATATATATATATATATATATATTATTAAACTATATCGGACTAGTTTAATTAGAGTATTGTCTGTACATTGCTTGGAATTATAACATTTTTGCATATTTTCACGTTTTACACCCTAAAGAAGCCAAAACAAGTCTTATCTAAATTTCTGTCTGTCTATCTGTCTGTCTGTCTATCTGTCCGTCTGTCTATCTTTGGTAACGCTCAAGGACGGGTTTTTGTTCGCTTTTCACGGGAAAACGGGTGCACTGACATGAATGAAACTTTGTTTCATTGATCTATATATGCGTGAGAAGGTTTTAGGCTACTTTAAACTGTCATACGCCTTTTGGAAAAAGAATGGCGGCCGCTCAAAAACGTGATTTCGTGCGATTAAGGTCACGTTTTGTTCGCTTTTCACAGGGAAACGGCTGCACTGATTTCGATGAAACATTTTTTCTATGTTCTATATGTACGTTAGAAGTTTTTAGGTTTAATTGATATTTTGGAAATCACCTTAGAACTCTGTCCCACGGGGTTTTAAAGATCCTATGTTCTTCTTATGGGCAAAGCATTTATTTATATTGAACCAGATGATGACTTAAGAATAGTTATTCTATAAACAGTTGCTGTGTAGTTCTTATTTAAAACTTTGAGAGAAGATTGGTAATAAATTACATAAGTAGACAGAGAGGATATCTATATACAAAAAATAAAGTTTTGTCTGTACATTGCTTGGAATTATGACATTTTTGCATATTTTCGCGTTTT
The DNA here is from genome assembly GCA_963675035.1 of Allygus modestus. Taxonomy (NCBI): domain Eukaryota; kingdom Metazoa; phylum Arthropoda; class Insecta; order Hemiptera; family Cicadellidae; genus Allygus; species Allygus modestus. The sequence goes on along the minus strand of OY776112.1, from coordinate 334,881,784 downwards.
ACACCCAATGGGAGCCAAAACAAGTCTTTTCTCAATTTCTATCCGTCTGTCTGTCCTTCGGTAACGCTCAAGGACGTGTTTTGTTCGTATTTCACGGGAAAGCAGTTGCACTGATTTTGATGACTCTTTGTCTAATACTTTGCCCTATGTTGTAGAAGTGATTATGACTTAATCCAACCTGTCACTATAATATTTCACTAGTTTAAACCCTGTTAAAAAAATAAACGACAACTAGCATAACATACCGTTACCATATATCGACAACGATTAAATATTTTTGTCCTGATAATCGCCGGCGTTGCTTATAAACTGAGGAACATTTGTTTCATTTTAGCTGTGTAACTATACAAACCACAAATAACAAATAGGTTCACTGAAGACTTGTTGCAGGAAAAGGAAAACAACCTTTTCGTTATGGTAGGTGACTATATACGGTTAATAATAGGCTGATAGACAATACAAAATTGTACTACCTGAAAAACTAATCCAAACCCCTTGTGCAATAACTGAATGTGAAATATTTGCAAAACAATACACATTGTTTACACACACAACATATATTCATTTATACAACAATATATTTACAAAACATGGCAAAATGTCGCTGTCCATTATAACAGATTGGTTATAATTACACTACATAAATGATATACTGCATATTTTAAAAACAAACTGGACTAAGCCAAAACACTTATAGAAGAAAAGTATTGGAAATGATAGCACACAAATAATACAGACATAACACTAACAAACCATAATGATTGAATGAAACCAGTAGACACAACAAACTGTTGTTGGGGATGATAAAAGTACACCAACAAATGAATAACATGCTTTTCTAATGTAAAACCCCCATAAGACAACGTACTGTGTTTGTTCGATACTGTGAATTATAGGATGATTGAAAATAAATTAAATACAAAAATATGTATGTTATACATAAGCATGTATGTTTTGCTGGGAATGGTCACAGAATGTTGTAAATGGATACTTTATGAGAATAGTCTGTGGACTTTTATAATCTTATAATGTTTGTTCAGCATTAACTATTATGTTGTTGGCACTAACAACCTGGAATAAACTTACAACATTCAAATATGGTTGAGGAATGGTCCATAAATGGTTTATAACACCATTTAGGGTGATTAAAGGTGAGACTTGTTTCAAATATCCCAAATACAAGACAAAGTACGGTAATCACACTATCGTTATAGATTAAACATAATCGTGAACTAAGAATGTAACAGCTATATTAAATCAATTATTTGATGTAACACTTCATTATGTGGCAAAGTACAATAGACTTTTTAAAAAAGGACCTGGCCAAAAATTGTCATACAAACTGGCTGTGCTTTTTCAACCAAAGTTAATTTTTTTGGTATTGAACCAACTAATTTGTTTTGTTGGTTATGTTGTAAAATTTCATTCTCAACATATAACTGGTGATTTATTCTTAAATTTGTAGTGCAAAATTAACAAGCTGACTTTTTACAATTAGTTTACTAAAACTCCTTTAAAATCGTTAAAAAATAAAAACTGTATTTCTCATATAATTTATAAAAACCTTTATGCAAAATATGTATGCATTAAGAATACTGGATAAAAAATAAATCCAATTAAAAATTAAAACGTTTTATTGACAAATATAAACTGTAACAAATCTTTATCTATAATATCAGTCTTAACCCTCTTTCAAAATTATCTCCCATTAACTACATTTCTTCCTCGCCACTGATGTGTTCAGCATAGATTGTTCTGTAACAAAAATATGTGTGATATAGTAAATTAATAAAAAATAAACAATCACAGTGTTTTAACAATGGGTTTGTCCACACATTACTTATTCTCCATAAGAATGACATTGGGGCTGATCTGCAGGTTTACTGCTACAGGAACCATCAGTAAAAAATTGTATTTTGTTGTACAAATATCAATAGACCACAACGAAAAATAACATTCCTTTTGGGGGGTTTTTTACCCAAAAAAATGGGGTTTTGAACTTTTTACATAAAATTTTTGAAATAGTCAAATTTTAGTTTTCACCATTGGATTCAGCTTAAAAAAACACACAATTTGGTATTTTGATCATTCCTCTACGTCAATTGGTTACCGAGATATTGAAAGTGCTAAACACAGTACGTTGTCTAAAATTATTCTTATGGAGGAAAAGAAAATTGTTATATCTCGCTTATTTATGAACGTATACTGACGAAACTTGGTATACAGCTTCATCTCGTTGTGGTCTATTGATATTTGCTAAAAAAAATTTTTTGCCAATGGCTCTCTTAGCAGCAAACCTACGTACTCAGCCCATTCTTATGGAGAATAATTAAATGCTCTGCCTCCCTTAACTATGAACATAAATGAATACAAACTGGTATACGACTTCACCTAGTTGAGTTATATTGATATTAGCATAAAAACCCATTTTTATGGAGAATAATTAAAATTTGATATATCACTTATTTGTGAATATATTTTTATGAAACTTGGTACGTGGCTTCATGTAGTATTATGACATTTATATCTCAATTGGAAATTCGCTGAGTATGCAGGTTTGCTGCGACAGGGGTATTATTTTAATAAACAGGTGCGTTATTCTAATAAATATGTAGTACATCGCAAGAACAGATGACTCATAAATAAATACCCCCGTCGCAGCAAACCTGCGTCCTCAGCGAATTTCAAATGCAAAATATTTGTCTTAATACCACATAAAGCCACATACCAAGTTTCATCAATATTCAATCATAAATAAGCGCCATATAACATTTTAGTTATTCTCCATAAGAATAACATGGGGGCTGAGTAAGCAGGTTTGCTGCAACGAGGAACAAAAAAATGGGTTTTTATGCAATTATCAATATAACTCAACCAAGTGAAGCTACATACCAAGTTTTATTAATTTTTGTTCATAATTAAGGGAGTCATTACATTTTACTTATTCTCCATAAGAATAACATGGGGGCTGTGTATGCAGGTTTGCTGCTATGGGAATAATCAACAAAAAATCAATTTTTTGTGCAAATATCAATATACCAGTACTACGTGAAGCCACATACCAAGTTTCATCAACATACATTCATAAATAATCGAGATATTAAATTTTATTTATTCTCCATAAGGATAACATTGGACAACGTACTGTGTTTAGCACTTTGAATATCTCAGCAACGGTTGGGCGTAGAATCACAATTTAAACACCAAAATGATCGTTTTGTGGAACTGAACAGATTGGTAAAAGCAAATGTGAAGTTTACATTAAAATAAACGGAGGAAAAGCCAAAAACCTTTTTCCAATAAGATTTACATGGGCGATTTTATGAGCAGGTTTTTTTGGATTTTCTCTGCAACCACTTAACCTAGGTTGATAATTCAAAATACTATATTATTTGTTTTTTTAAGCTCTATAACATGGTCAAAACCAAAATATGTAGTACAACGCAAGAACATATGACTCAAAAAGTATTAGTGAGTACTGGTATTGTAACACCCTTCTCTTAACTCCTTCTCGGTTTTAACTCGACATTTAAACAATTAAACCTGTTTCTGAGGGTGGGAGGTAGAGGGACGGGGAGATGATGAGGTGGAGAGGTTTGGGGCATAATAAGGCTACTGATTACTGGAATGGTAATGCCCTTCTGCTATGCGTTTTAACTCCACGTTATAAAAATTACCAGTAGGTGAGGATGGGGGAGGGGGCAGTGGCGGATCCAGCCAGGGGGCTCACGCCCCCCCCCCCTTGGACTCAGAAGAAAATGTTTAATTAATGGGTAATAGTGTGACGCAGTCTGTCGCTGTACTCGCATCTGTTTTCAATATTTGAAAATTTAAGCCAAATAGACACTAGGCCAGTACTGCGGTGTGAGTGCCTCTAGGGCAGCCGAAGACATTAGGCCGGTGCTGTGATGCGTGACCTTAGGGGAAGCTCAGCCAAAGCCCTTAGGCTGGTGCTGCGGTGTGTGTCCCTAGGACAGCCAAAGGCAATGGGTCGGTGCTGTGGTGCGTTACCTTAGGGATGCTCGGCCCAAGTCCATAAGCCGGTGCTGCGGTAAGTACATTTATTGGTTTTATTTGAAACCCTTATCATGTTCACTAAACAGCTCCATTTTTATTTGATTTATAGCAAAAATGATGTCCATAGATAATTAAAATAATCAAGTGCGCCACCCCACAACAAATTCCTAGATCCGCCCCTGGGAGGGGGAGGAGAGTGAAAGAGAGAGAGGAGAGTGAGGGAGAGAGAGATGAGTCCAACATAACCCACTAGATATTAAACATTTGTTTCATATATTCGTCGACTTTATATTGAACAAATATTTGGTTGCATATCGACCACTGAGCGTTTTGTAGTATAAATAAATATAAGCCACTACAACGCCCTAAGATAGGTTAGGTTTTCTAACCTAACCCAACAGAGTGCTGTTAAGTTATAATTTAAAGAAAAATTACTGAAAATAACTGACGTAGGCCTACTGGTACCTAATTATTATTTATGTCATCTTCACTTATACCAGACAATCGGGGAATTGTACAAAGAAAAAACACTACCTACAATATCCTGATTAAAAAATATTGTAATCACGTTCATATTATAACTAGGCTATTCAGAAGAGTCTGTCTATAATATAACTAACTTTAATATACCAATACCGATGTAAGTTATTAGGTTTCTTATAAAAATTATCAGCATCCGCACAAATAATCTGACTATTAGCCTACTTCAAATAAACATATACTTTTGTATAATCCTGATTCTCCCACTCCCATAACTTAAACTTATTCATCCCCTTATCAAAATAGGTACCTTTGAAATTGATCAACGCTGGGCAGTCATCATCCAACTTGGGGTAACTACTGGTGTCTGCAAGGCTTACTTGCGACGAGTGAAAGTGTTTTGATACAAGTTTCATCTGAAATAGATTAAAAAGTATTAATGAACTGTACATTTGTAGGGAACATTAGTGCTCGCTGTGGCTACCAGTAAAAAGTAGCTAAGCTACATCCTTAGCTACTTTCGCAGTCTGGTTCTTACGTTCTTAGATTATGTATTAATTATCCCATACACCCATATCTAGTTTTTTAGTCATGAATTTTCACAAATACATACCGGTACCGGTAGCTTATTTAATTGATTTTAGTCTTAATTTTTTATGAACCCATCATAACATAATTAAACTTACATAAAAATTGTAAAAGTAGCGAAAAAATTAACTACATAATCCGCTACATTTTCTCTAAAACTGTAGGGCGCTACAGCTAACACTACTTTTTTCCAAAGTAGCGGAACTACAGCCGACGTTACTAAAAATGTAGCTCGCTACTCCACAACACTGCATATGTGTCAACCATGTTTGCCCCTCCAATCAAAATACAGAAATTACACTTATGTTCAATTTTACTACATTAACTTAGTCACAACAGCTTAATAAATTTACAGAAGTTAAAGGCTGTTACAGTTGAAACACAAGAGTTGTTACTGTTGAAATACATGCAACACTGCGCTGCGACAGTCAGGCCTAGCTTAAAATAGGTTTAGGTTAGTCGTGTAAGTCGTGTAACATAACATAGGCTAACTTAACCTCCACAATGACCTGTACAACAATTGGTACTCCAAAGAAATTATAAAAAACGTGTGAGATTATAACGTGTGGTACGTGTGAGATTATAAAAAAAATAAAAAGTAGGAAAGTAAAAATGGTAAAGAGGTTGTAGTCCTAAATGATGAGCTGCAACATAACCTAGAAAGTAAGTGAAAGTTGAGCCAAAGAACAATGCATCAAATACAGGGTCTAGTTGAATATTGTCAATACAAATAAGTATTAAAACTAATTACCAACTATTATAAATTAGGTTATTTACCTTTATTTACATTTAGGAAACGCTCACAAATCGGATTTCTTGAATATTTCCATAACAGCCGAAAGAACATAACATCAAACTAAACTAACCACGAATTGGTATAATCAAAATCACAGTCTAATAAAACATAACGAAATCGGAATCATTTTTAATTTACGAATACCAGTTGTTGGTTAAAATCCTGATTCCAGTAGGTTAAAATCCTGATTCCAGTAATTTCTAACGAATATAATGAGTTATTAGATGTATTTTAATAGTCTTCAAAAGTAAAACCAATGTCAATCACCTTACTTTACCGACCGCATTAACCAACGTAGTTCCTATTCCGTCCACGGCGCAGCACTGTCCTGACGAATAAAAAGTGCTATGCTTTTTTGCATTGCGTGCCGGGTCTATACTATAGTTAGTCTATGGTTGAAGGCATAAGCGATATTTGGGTTGACTCCCGCCGGCTCTTCATCTTATGGAAAAAAGATTTTTGCTTTTCCTCAGTTAATTTTACTGAAAACTTCACATTTATTTTTACCAATATGTTCAGCTCCACGAAAAATCATTTTGGTGTTTAAATTGTGATTATAAAATAACAAATACGTGGGCCTTATGACGTAGCCTAAAATTTTAATTTTATAGATTTTGTTATTTTGTCCACCTGGGAGAAAGCCCCCAGATTGACGGTTCAAAAACACATTTTCGTCATCCCTGAAGATGCCCCTTCGAAATGGCATAGGTTTTTCTTGTGGAACTTTCGACGTAATTTTTGACCTCCCAGCTCCCGGTCCATAAAATTAACATGGACGTCTATTAAGAGCCATTAAGAGGCCTAAAGGTAGACGTCTTCCAAATCCCCAAAAGTCATATCTAGACGTCAAATAACACATCAACCATGATTTTAAACCTAACAGCTTCACAGTCACAGCCCGTTCACGAAAATCGCCTTACTTTTTAATAAGATGAATGGATGATGAATGATAAATGCCATTTTATGTGTTATGCAGGAATCCTGATGAATAATTACGTCTTTTGTCTGTTCATTTGAGTATTTTATCCAAAGAGTGAAAAGTATTTTATAGACAAAATACAAATAACTCACTTTTGATTTCATAAAAGGTATTCTAACAGAAATATTATCAACTTTTGTGTCTAACAATTTTACATTCTAAGCTAATCTCTGGTTCAAAATGTTTCCATACAATCACTGTAAGTGCGGAAGAATCTGAGTCAGGGCGAAAATCCGAATAAGATGTTTCATTTTTCCGATTTAAATTGAAAAAAAAAAAAAAAATTAAACATCTTATTCGGATTTTTCCCTGCTAATTAGCTCTTAATGAATGATGAAGTACTCTGATGAACGTACTCTGATGAACGTACTCTGATGAACGTTCTCTGATGAACGTACTCTGATGAATGTATTCTGATGAATGTATTCTGATGAATGTATTCTTTTAAGGTTTTGTTAATAATGTTTTTCAACTCTCAACAGAATGAATGTTTCTACTCTGGTTTCGAGTGTTTGCAATAATTCTCAGATTTGAAATAAAAAACTTACATAATACTAGTGGCTTGAAGGAACATAGCCCTTAACCTGCTCCAATACTCTGCCCATCTAATTTTTCCCCTCTTCCCCCCTTTCTGCTGAGGGAAATAAAACAATACTAGATTTTTCTATGTGCGACTTGCGTATGCCGTTTTGAGAAGCGAGAATAGTATATAGTTAAATATTAAACAAAACAATGAGTCTGTATTTAGATACAATCCTTATAACAGCTGTTTATTTAATTGAATTTAATTAGGAAAAAAAACAAATGTGACATAAACCAAGTAAAACTCTCATCTATATGAATAACATGAGGACTTGGAAGTCTTGTGGGACAGAGTCTGAGGAACACATGTCGGTTCTTCAACAAAGTACAGTACGGGCAAAAAACCTTTCCTTTGAGAGATGTCAGGTGTTCCTGTACTAATCCATTTAAAAACATTCGAGTTTACTGTTGATAAAACAATATAAATGTACACAACGGTAAAATAAATTTATGCTTCTGATTATAGGACGGGATTGGATTCAAACATTAACCTAAAATACCCCCGTCGCAGCAAACCTGCATACTCAGCGAATTTCCAATGCATATTAATTTATCTTAATACCACATACCAAGTTTCATCAATATCCATTCATAAATAAACGATTTATGACTTTTTAATTATTATCCATAAGAATAACATGGCGGCTGAGTATGCAGGTTTGCTGAAATAAGGAACACTAAAAATGGGCTTTTATACAAATATCAATTTAACTCAACTAGGTAAAGCCACATACCAAGTTCTATTAATTTATGTCCATAATTAAAGGAGATAACACGTTAATTATTCTCCATAAGAATAACATGGGGCTGAGTATGCAGGTTTGCTGCTACGGGAACTATCGGCAAAAAATGGGTTTTTGTGCAAATATCAATAGACCACAATGAAATGAAGCAATATACCAAGTTTCGTCATGATAAGTTGATAAATAAGCGAGATATACAATTTTTCTTATCCTCCATAAGAATAACATCGGACAACGTACTGTGTTTAGCACTTTCAATATCTCAGTAACCCATTGACGTAGAGCAATGATTAAAACATCAAATTGTACGTCTTTTTGAGCTGATATTAATGAAAAAAATAAAATTTTACTTTTTCAAAAATTGTATTTAAAAAAACTCAAAAAACCCATTTTTGGGGTACAAAATACCCCTTCGGATAGCTCGATCCGTCTGGTTTTCGAACTTAAAGTCATAAATGCTGCTTTACACGTTCGTACCAAATTTCATCAAAATCGGACCTTTTTTACGAGAGTTATCGCACCCACGGACACACACACACACACACACATATATATATATACAGTTTCGAACGAATCGTGTTTTTGGGGTCTGGGGACCTCAAAACGAAAAGTTATCATGGTCCCGGGCCTAGGTCTTACCATGCCGACTACGGTAATAGCTTCTTCCCTATAGGGGAAATTCGATAAAATCACTTAAACTGTTTTCTCTTTATGAATAATTTGGGGATACAAAACCCCCCCAAATACCACTTTGGATGGATCGGTCTGTCTGGTTTTCGAACTTACAGTTATAAATGCTGCTTTACACGTTTGTATCAAATTTCATCAAAGTCGGACCTTTTTTACGAGAGTTATCGCACCCACGGACACACACATATATATATATATATATATATATATATATATATATATATATATATATATATATATATATATATATATATACCGTTTCAAACGAATGGTGTTTTTGGGGTCTGGGGACCTCAAAACGATAAGTTATCATGGTCCCGGGCCTAGGTCTTACCATGCTGACCACGGTAATAGCTTCTTCCCTATAGAGGAAATTCGCTAAAAGTAATAGTATATTTCGTTACTAGTCCGGAAAAGCGCTCTTTGCCAGTGCGAGATCGTGTTTACGTGCGAGACGAGGTCGAGCACGGAATTTAGATCAAGCACTGGCAAAGAGCTTTTCGGACGAGTATTGAACGATACTTTTCGTCATACTACAACAAAGTCATTTAATTACAAAAACACAATGTCATAGTATGCTTCACACGTGTAACATCAATGAGAGGTTAACTGTGGCCAATGATTTGACAACAATGGAACTCAGCTGTTGCGTCGCGTTTGTAACTTCTAAAACTGATCGGAAAAGAACTGTCCGACAAAAATAGGCTTTCACCATAAGATTAACATGTAGCTAATTTTAGTGATCGGAAAAGAAGTGATCGGAAAAGAAGTGATCGGAAAAGACAACAAAGGACCATATGTTATTTTAAATGAAAACAGCAAGTTTCCAGCCGCATTTTAGTATTGAAAGTCATATGTTCCCGCGTAGTATGACGAAAAATAGTTACTTGCAAATTAGTTTAAAAACATGTAATCACAGACCATTGAAAAAAGTAGACTGGTCATCAAGGGTAGGCCTATAAAAGTGAAGCACAAATTAAATTTGGACCACCAAGATGGCGGCTTGTAATTTATCTGAGTTCCAATAGATAGTTACTTGGGTTGTGACTTTGGTCTTTAAAATACATATAAGTCAAAATGTATATTTTGGATGATTTGATCAAAAATAAATTTAAAGTGGTTAGTAAATGCTTAAACGGTTCTTACACTATAACGATCAATTTCTCAATACTCTAAATCAAAAAGAATTATTTGTCTGTATTTAATAAACTTATTCGAAACCAGAGATAATAAATAAATATTTCTAACTGTATACTATAGAGTAACGAAAACGTTCTGTCTATTGCAATAATGGTACATAAACGCTATCTGTTTTATTGCCCAAGGGAAATGAGTAACATATCAAATTATGGGAAAATAAAATAATTTACTAATATATTTGTTGTAGAATGTTAAATAACTAAATATATTTGTGGGCCTAACAACTCTACAACATTAATGCTTTAGTTTGCAGTATCCAGTATTTCTTATATATTATTAAAAGTCCATAATTAATATTTCAATACAATTTTACTATCTCTAAACCTCCAAGATAGCAGACGCAATAATAACTTTAGTAATAATTAGCCACCACAATGAGGCGGTGGCTTCAATTATTGCCCGTTACGAGTATCTCTCGAAAACGGACGATGTCATACCTGATATGATAGCTGTGAGCTCACAGCGTTGATGACAATTCATGGGGTAGTCTTTAAGCAATCTCGTAAACATTTAAGCGAGAGGCTATATTTTACCGACACTTATCACTAAAATCATAGAACGTATTGCCTTAAAAAGTGTTAAAAAGGTTTGCTAACATTTTATATTTTATAATACAACCAAACATTTATTTTATTGTCATCACAATTTTTGTTAACATCCGTTTACACACTAAATACTAAAGTTTTCAGATTAAAGTAAGCTCTGCAAGTTCTACCTTGCGGGCACAACTGGAACTATTTGCGGCAGACGTACTGCATTGCCGACCTAGGCGAACGTATATACCAACGACCGATATATGCAAGGTGTTCAGAAAGGGCCATTACAAACTTCTGAGGCTGGTAGTACTTACCACTTTGAACAACCAATTTTATAAAAAGATAGGTCGAAAAACTTTCCATTTAGCTGGTAGCCGCCATTTAGTATTAAACAAAAATTAATATCTCGAGAACTATTTAAGCAACAGAAACTAAACTTTGCAAGTAATTAAATAACCAAAGAAGCAAATATATATATATATATATATATATATATATATATAATATTATGAAGTTGTCCTAAATATTTTCAAAATGACGCCCATTTTAATATTTTAAAGTCAAATAACAAACAAACCGTTAATTTTATAACAAAATTACAAGATACAAAACAGATAAACATTCTTATCACAAATCTAATGACCCCTAATTCTATGCAATCTGTCAAAGTATAAAGTTTGATAAAGTTTACTATAAGTTTGCACAAATCGGAGACAATAAACAGTGCATTTGGGAGCTGATTGTTGTCCCCGACTTGAGCAAGCAAACCTTGTTTTGTTCATTTAAATGTATTAATTAATTTATTTTATTCAAACAAACAGATAGGCAAGCTGAAAAATAAGCATAGTAAACTCCAGTTGTTATGTATAGCTCAATGTCCCTTTTATTGTTTTTACAACTCTATATATGTAATCTCCACTCAAATATTTTAATTTATGCTCTCAGGAAACCACATGTTAATAATCATAAACAACGTGAGGATTAATTTCACAGCTCATTGATAAACAGCTGTTACAATTCTTTTTTTTAGCGAATTTCCCCTATAGGGAAGAAGCTATTACCGTAGGTGGCATCGTAAGACTTAAGCCCGAGACCATGATAACTTTTTGTTTTGAGGTCCCGAGATGCCAAGAACACTATTTGTTCAAATTTATATATATATGTATGTATATATATATATATATATATATATATATATATATATATATATATATATATATATGTCCGTTACCGCGATAACTTTTGAAAGAAACGCCAGATTTTGATGAAATTTGGCACAAATGTGTAAAGTAACATTTATGACTTTATGTTCGAAAACCAGATAGATCGGACTATGGGAAGGGGGTTTTAAATTTTTCAAAAATCAGTTTTTTGAATTTTTCCCCATACAATTTTAAAAACACTCAATTTTTGTTATAGCCATTTTATAGAGCTTAAAAAAACAAATAATTTAGTATTTTGAATCATTAACCTAGGTTTAGTGGTTGTAGAGAAAAGTAAAAAAACGCGTCCATAAAATTGTCCATGTTAATCTTATGGGAAAAAGGTTTGTGGATTTTCCTCAGATAATTTTACTGAAAACTTGACATTTGCTGATACCAATCAGTTCAGCTCTACAAAACAATCATTTTTGTGTTTTAAGTGTTGTTCTACGTCCAACCATTGCAAAGATATTCAAAGTGCTAAACACAGTACGTTGTCCAATGTTATCCTTATGGAGAATAAATACAATTTTATATCTCGATTATTTATGAATTTATATTGATAAAACTTGGTATGTGGCTTCGCGTAGTACTGGTATATTGATATTTGCACACTAAATGGATTTTTTGTTGATTATCCCCATTGCAGCAAACCTGCTTACTCGGCCACCATATTATTCATATGGAGAATAAGTCAAGTTTTATATCTCCCTTAGTTAAGAACCTAAATTAATAAAACTTGGTATGTAGCTTCTCCTGGTCGAGTCATATTGATAATTGCAAAAATACACAATTTTTATCTTCCTCGTTGCAGCAAACCTGCGTACTCAGCTCTAATGTTATTCTTATGGAGAATAAATAAAATGCTAGATATCACTTATTTATAAATAGATTTTTGTGAAACTTGGTAAGTAGGTCTATGTAGTAATGAGACACATGCATTGGAAATTCGCTGAGTACGCAGGTTTGCTGCGACGGGTGTATTATATATTTTAAACTCTACAAGCCCAATGTTATTTTTTTTAATTTTAATTTTCGTTTTTAGTGAATTCCCCCTATAGCTATTACCGTAGGTCTCATGGTAAAACTTAAGCCCGAGACCATGATAACTTTTTGTTTTGAAGTCCCCAGAGGCCAAAAACACTATTCGTTCAAATTTATATATATATATATATATATATATATATATATATATATATACAGGGTGTCCTGGAACTCTCTGGAACATTTCATAACAATTGTTCCTTAGGTCGAGACAAACATATTTCACAATATAAACATGGGTCTCCGGTAAGCAGTTTTCCGTCTGCCGGTCTGTATGGGGTTTTTAAGATATTTAGCTTTGAAAAGCAAAAATGGCCGCCATTTTGAAATGGTACAAAGTAGAAACTTGATTTTTCATACCAAAATATGTCTTATTAGATAAATTTTTAAGTCGATATCTTCATATATAACGTACTGTATTAAGTAAAAAACACATACAGACCGACCGACGGAAAACTACTACTGTGTGTGTGTGTGTGTGTGTGTGTGTGTGTGTGTGTGTGTGTGTGTGTGTGTGTGTGTGTGTGTGTGTGTGTGTGTGTGTGTGTGTGTGTGTCAGTGAAGGCGATAACTTGAGTAAAAACGTCCGATTTCAATGGAATTTGGCTCAAATGTGTAACGTGACATTCATGACTTTATGTTCAAAACCCAGGAAAAACGGACCATGGGAAAGGGGTTTAAAAATTTACCGAATATCAGTTTTTGCATTTTGCATCCTAACATTTTTAAAACACTCAATTTTTGTTTTGACCATTTTATAGAGCTTAATTAAACAACTAATATAGTATTTTGAATTATAAATAAGTTAAGATGTTCCGGAGATAATCCAAAAAACGTGTTCATAAAATCTCCCATGTTAATCTTATGGGAAAAAGGTTTTTAGCCTTTCCTCAGTTAATTTTACTGTAAACTTTACATTTGCTTTTACCAATCAATTCAGCTCCACAAAGCAATAATTTTGGTGTTTAAATTATGATGCTACGTCTAGGCTTCACCCTAGTACTATTAGGCTTCACCTATTGATATTTGTACAAAAAATTGATTTTTTCTTGATTACCCCCGTAGCAGCAAACCTGCATACTCAGCCATAATGTTATTTTTATGCAGAATAAGTAAAGTTGTATATCTCCCTTAATTATGAACATAAATTATTATAACTTGGTATGTAGCTTCACCTGGTTGAGTTATATTGATAATTGCTCACTCAAAATTTCTTATCTTTCTTATTGCAGCCAACCTGCGCACTCAGCCCTAATGTTATGGAGAATAAATAAAATGCTATATATCACTTGTTTATAAATGTATTTTTATGAAACTTGGGTAAGTGGCTTTATGTGGTAGTGAGAAACAAATACATACATTAGAAATTCGCTGAGTACACAGGTTTGCTGCGACGGGGATATTTGATGATTATTCTGTAAAATTTTGAGTTTTTGGGCCCACAAAGGGTCAGAAAAGTCCCGGTTGTAACATTAATGCATGTAAAAAGATGGGAATTAGTGAGGCGAAAGTTTTAAGCCCGCACTCTCGTCATTCTAGCATAAATATTTACTGGGTTATTAAAGAAAATGTGTATCGACTAAACACAATACGTTGCCTTATGGGGGTTTTACATTAGAAAAGCCTGTTATTTATTTGTTGGTGTAATTTTATCATCCCCAGCAACCTCACGCTTCCTTTCAAGCCTGACTGGATCTTCTCCTAACCTTATAATGCCCAAAATTGTATTCCCAGCATTGCAGGTAAATGAAACCGCATCAGAACAGCCAACAAATCGATGGTTTCAGATTTCAATACAATTTTGAATAAATGTATGTTTTTACACTGATTTTGAGTTTTAAAAGGTTTTATGTGGAAATTCACTTCCCTCACGTCAGCATGCTGCGTGCGAACTCGTTTAAAATTCAGTCTTAATGTTTGGGGAAAATCTATGATATTATCAGCCTTATTGAAGACAATTCCGCTATCAACTAAACTAAACAACTTTAAGTAAACTAACTGTAAACTCAATTTGAAAACATATTATTGCAAAGATTGTTATAATTCTGTTGAAGAGTGAATATTCTCTTGAAAAATAGTTGTTGAATGTAGTAATTATGTGTCTGATTAATTTATCTATGAGTAAATTGTTTAAACAAATATATGATCATACTGTGTATTTGTTATCTATTTATTATCTTGTATATGGGTTGGCACTAGTGAGGCGGTAATGGACAGTGGAGGCTTGCGTCGGCTCCAGGTTTAAATCCTATACTCTAATATGAGTAAGGTTTGCTTGCTTGCTTGCTTGCGACACGGATCTCAAAAACGGCTCCAACGATTTCCTTCAAATGTTCAAAATAACTAATTTCTGGGATAAAAATAAGTTCTAGACAGGCCTCATCCCTAGGAAAAATCAAATAATGTAAAAAACTAAAATGAAAAGTTAAAAAAATTAACATTGGGCTTATGGAGTTTCAAATCAAAACAAAAGTATTGTAACAGCTGTTCATAATTAACCAGGGAACTGTCAAAGTAATACTCATGTTGTTTATAATTATTAACATGTGGTTTCCTGAGAGCAGAGATTAACAGATTTGAGTAAAGATTACATATATAGAGCAGTAAAGTAAATCAAAGGGACATTGAGCTATAAATAACAACTGGAGGGACCTTAAAAATGTAGAAAAGAGGCTAATGAATAATACAAATCTGATTATCAGGAGGGGGAAGTGGTGAAATATTACTCCGAGTCATCTAAACAAACTGACTGACCTTCCCCCGAGCAAAGCTCGGCCCCCAGGTACTTATGTTTAAACGACTATAAACTACTTGTCACAGTTTCTTATCACAGTGATAACAGTGAAGTACAGTTCGCGCCAAGGAGCTTGGCGCCTGGGGAAGGCGAGAACCAACTCAAACTTCCCATAAATAAAATCAGACAATAATGAAAATAACCAAAACCAATGTTTTCAAATTTAATTAATTAATGTTGCTTTCTGTTGACAAAAGTATACTGTAAAACTAACGGTACTAAGCCAAATAGAGGCGAAAAGTCATTCCAGAGCATACGCTAACCAGACGCCAAGCACTGTGACCCGAACTGTAGAACCTCTGAGGTTAGTTTAGAACTTATCTTTAGTAGCAAACATCGCCGGGCCGTAGTTATTATAACTTATCCTCACGTCCGGGCAACGTGGTTTCGGCGTCCGGTTATAACGGGTCGGTCATGTGAGTTGTGTTGTGACATTTTGGTGACATTCGAGTGAAGTTTTGCATAAGTTGTAAAGGATTTGTTATCTATGACTGAGACTAAAATTTACGATTTTTTCACACCACGTTACCGGAGTGCCAAAAGACAGAAGCCGTGCACGTCACCTGGTAGTCCGGAAGACAACGACAGAACGCAGCGAGGGAAGCGGCAAAGTAGGTGGTCTTTCATATGAACAGCTAATGGCAGGTTTGATAACCTATTAGATGCTAAGCTCTCAAATTTAGCCACCAAAGAAGATTTAACTCATATTAGTGAAAAGGTCACAACCCTTAACTGAGGAAAACGGTGATCTAAGGGAAGAGATAGTTAACCTAAAATCACAGGAAGAGTGTATTCTGTCTTAAGTTACTAGATTTGGATGGCCGCTCTAGAAGGAATAACCTCATTTTTCGTGGACTACAGTGGAAAAGGAAAAGGCCAGACTACAGGGAAATTGTTAAGGTACAGGATCTTAAGGTCAAACAACATAACAAAGGGTTTTAATATTATTTGTATGCGGCTTGGAATTATAATTAAAGAATAAATTTGAGTAAAAATGAATTTAAAGTTATATATTACAAACTGTAGTCTATTATTACCACAATTAGGAATTTATAAATACAATATTGGTTTGAAAATATTCAAAACCTTAAACAAAATTAACATTAAAACAACAGTTTTCTCCATACAGATTTATTTTTTACAAAAATGTCCTATACTCTAACATGATGAGTAAAGGTTGCTTGCGTGCATGTTTGCTTGCTTGCTTGTATGCTTGCTTGATCGCAGCTCTGATCTCAAAAACGGCTCCAACGAGTTCCTTATGTTTTCATGAGATCAGTAACCAAAACCATTAAATAAAACCGTGAAAAAATAAACCGTTAGCCTATATTTTATTTATTTAGTCAGCTGATTAAAATTTAAGCACATTTAAAAATATCTGGCTTCATGCCTGCTAGCATTGATTATACATCCTACGGAATACATTCCGTAGGATGTATAATCAATGCTGCTAGATCCCGTGGGGTGAACGGGTCATCAGCTAGTTATTTTTAACTTGTTATTTACTTATTTTTTAAACTTATTATTTGTAAATTTAATGTTATTTTCTTTATTATTACTCACAAATTATTTACTCATTGTTCAAACTCGATAAGAGCAGATTGTAAAGTTAAATAAAGTTATAAAAAAAGTGTAAATTTAAGGGTGGTAAATGGCTGGTTGGAGGAATCGGTCTTGCAGCTGATTCTCTAAATCAAAACAATCGTGATCGTGATTACTGTGACTTTTCATATATTATAGTAATATTTTCTTCTGCCCCCCTTGATACCCACGAATTACGCCTATGCTCTCTTCACAAGTTATGTTAGCCTTTATTTACTCTTTGGCCAGATGTTTTGTTTACAAAATTATATATCCTCCATTGAGGCTTCACTTTTTCAACACGAGACGAGAGTTCTATACTTATTTACATCTCGTTGGTTGGTCGTTGGTTTAGAGTTTTTAATGGTTTAACGTTAACCAATTGTTATTAAATCCATTGTCTGAACATTTTACTGACTTTGTATTTATTTATGTTTCTATATTATTAATTCAATTTATTCATTTTATATAAATCTAATTTTCAATTCTATTTATGAGAATTAATAAATCTACGAAAACTAATTTGTTCAAAACGTTGAAAACGGTTTGAACATCAAAACTATCAGCTCTCTTGCAATATACGAACCACACGTCACTCACTGATAGATTTGTTGGAGAAACGTGATAAATAACATTTTCAGTTTTCTTTTAATGATTAAACTACAAGTTGCTACACTATAGCCAACCACATCAACAAAATCCGCTTGAAAACTACATTATTTAACAAGTGCAACATAACTATAGTAACAAAATAATTTAATAGCAGCTAATTGTTACACATAGATATCAACAAGTAACAACAGCAAGCGAGCGAAAGCACGTGCGACAATTGCAATACCGCGCGGATGCTCCCGCCGCTACGTCACTTTGAGTGAGGGGTAGAGGGGGGGATTGGCGGGAGCGGGATCGGGCGGCGGCCGCTAAGATCAAAGGCAAGGCGCAGCCCTTCTGTCTCTAGTCCTGACCTGTTACTACGGTTGGCTACTACTGTTCGACTCAACATCTGTGGACCATGTGCGCGCCTTCGAATCTGGGTCTTTGCGTCTGTGACTGGGTCGAGCCACCCCTGTGTCATCGAGGAAACCATACCAAAAGTAAGAACTTTCCATTTTTGTTCTTATACTAATGAAATTTGGACGTCCGATCAATTATTTTGATAAAGAAACCTGTTTTTGAAGAAACTTAGCTGTGACTCTGAATTAGACTGACTTATTTGTCTCCAACAAAATTCAGGTGGAACACACCCTGAAAACTTACTGTAGGATTGTGCCATTGAATCATGATCTTCTAGATATTAAATTTAGATTAGTTTATATGCAGTGATTGGTCTTATTTTGTTTATGTGTATACTTTTCCATATCTAGATGGCTTATATTGTTTTTACTTTCTCCCCTTATACATAGTATATGGAGAAAGTATTGTTTTCGTAAAAATTTTCGAATTTGAGTTGTTAGTGGAAATATTCGTTTTGGTGCTCCCTGAACCCAAAAAAGTGGTTTTTACGTGATGTCTGCCTGTGTGTGTGTGTGTGTGTGTGTGTGTGTGTGTGTGTGTGTGTGTGTGTGTGTGTGTGTGTGTGTGTGTGTGTCTGTGTGGATGTGTACAGAGCTAGAGCCTTAACCAATGGACCGATTTTTATGAAATTTGGCATGTAGGTACTAATCCACGATATCTCCAGGCGTTTTTTTCATTTTTTTGAATTTTTGATTTTTAAGGGTAATTATTCCCCCAAAACCGCCAAAAAACATGAAAAATCCAAATTTCTCAAAAACGGCTCTAACGATTTTGATTAAACTTTATTCGTTTGTAGAACTTTAGCTTTACAACAAAATGGCACCACCCGCATTCCTGTAAAAATTCGGGTTCAGAAAATACAGGACTTAAAACATCAAAAATTCTGTTTTTTGGATTTTTCATAAAAAGACATAAATATAAAAAACTATTACTATTCACCATTAAAAAGAGCTCAAAAAACTAAATTTTTTAGTATTTTGAATTACTATTCTACGATTGCTGGTTTCGGAGAAAATTGAAATTTTCATTTTGCGGTTAACTCAGTACGTTGTACCCATGTTATTCTTATGGGGAATAAAAAAAATACTATTTCTCGCTTATTTACTGATCAATTTCATTCAAACTTGATATGCTTGTCAAGTTAGTATTGACCAACAGAGGAAATGCGAAATATGTTGCCTCTTAATAACCCTGGGGGGGAATAGGGGGCATTTCCCCTCTTAAAACTACGAGTGCAGCAATGGATTCTGTAGTGCCTCCAAAGCAGGGATTTGGGTGGATGTCTTTTAAAACAACTTGTTTACAAGATTTTTGTATATTCGACCGTGCTTTGTATTCTATATTTAGTAAATAAAAAGTAATTTATTCATTAAAGTTGGGCTAAAAGGGAGAAAGTATGTGTCAGTTTCCTGATACCGTTTATTTGAATATTATTGTTAGTTGATTATTAAGTAGGGGATATTTGTTCTCTAGCTGGTGGCCACCATATATTTTAGTTGTTTTAGACTTAAGTGAGCTCACATGAAAAACATTGATGCTAGGGGAAGGTTACTAAGGATTTAATTCTTAGCAATTGGTTCATTAATACTTGAATTTGGATTTAAATTGAAGGAAAGGGAAGTTGATCTGCTGAATTTGATTCATACCTTGAGTAATTGAATTTGTTGTCTGCTGAACAGTTGTATTTAGCCTATATGATTTTTTTGTGATTATGTGATTACTGTTCACATCAGAGTTTTTTCTGACCTGAGAGAACAATAAAAAAACAAACAAAAATTGTTACCAAAAAATGTTGTCAATCAAAGTTAGAAATTAGAATTTTGAACTTAAATTTTGAATTTAGACTTTAATTTTTTAATATTTTGTTCATCTAATTGAATAGGGAAATTTAAAATCTTGTGCACCTACTTTGAATGGTCGAGGTCCAACAATTCAAGGTGGAGTTTGTCCTTCGCAACAGCTCCAAGCATATCTCCTACCAGCGAGGTGGCACCCTATACCCCGACCAGACATAAGTAGTGGCCAGATATCTCGTATAGTTTATCAGCCCTAGAACCCCGCCCATCACTGAGCATAGCTCAGGAACGTAACAAGAGTATTCGTGCCAAAATTCGCTGTTGTAGGGTTAGAGGTTTTTCCTATTTATGGGAATGCCCATAGGAATAACATTGGACTGGAATTTTACCTCCTCATCACAGTGGCGTAACTGATTTTTTGGGCCCCCCGTAAAGTTAATTTCAGCCCCCTACCATTTAACATAATCGTACAGTTTACACCTATATTTCAACATTCATCCTAGATTCTGGCATAAGGTTGCTTGAGCCCGACATTTCCTAATCTCCAGTTGTATAACATCAGTTCCAGCATTGTTTAATTTTAGCCACAATTGTGATTTAATAACGCCTAAATGTTCTTATTTGAAATATAATGTTTTAAACAAAGCTTTGTCTCGTCAATTAAGTATAAAATACCTAAGAATTAAGTCAATAAGTGTCAAAACATAAAGTTTTTTAACGTCCAGGTCCCAGATCAGTAACTCGCTCTGTTTCTGTCCAATTGTGGAAAAGGTATTTGGAGTAGATTTAGATTCAGTCTGGAGTAAAATACAATTATTTAAAATATAATACAGGTTACTACTCTCTGACAAATAACCTTCAAAAACGTGTCGTCGTATTTGGTATTTTGTTCTGTTGTGATGTCAATTTGTTGATGGGACGCTGTTCTTTGACGTACAGGATGGCTTGTTCTTGTTATCAACACTATTTTCAAAGCCACATTATAAGGGTGTTTTAATTTAACTCAAATCATAACTTTGCTTCGAGTTAAACATTCAAATTCCCCTAAAATATGTCTCTAGATTAAATAGTTAAGTTTAACATTAAGTTCAACTATAATGAGACAAGATATTAATATTTAAAGACTTTGAATTGAACAGTCTTTACATTGAACCAAATTGGAGATTTTGACACCGTCCCACCAAATCTACTGCCAACATAACAGACTTCACAATGGCACGCTTTTTAAATCACGAGTAGTGATAGTAATAATACAACTTATTGCAGTTTTAAAATGTGTCTTTTATTAAAAAAACAGGACATAAGCACAATGAATGAAATATATTGTCAATAGGCTAGATATAAATAAATTCTTTAACTAATAATTCTTTACTAGCAACATTATTGCTGTTTTGAAAATGAAATATAACAATTTAATCCCACTATGCGGGCCCGCCAGTGCTTTTACCTCGGCCCGTGGGCCCCCTAGGCCCGTGCACCCCCCCCGCACCGCGGAACTTGCGGGCCCGGCAGTTACGCCACTGCTTCAACGGGTGGAGCCCTATGGCGTTCTTAAAACCCTTTCTTAGTGGTTACCTATGTTATAGAAGACTGTATGTGCCAAATTTCGTGGTTGTAGGTGTAGAAGTTTGGCCTGGGGGATGATCGGTTTTTCGAATTTCAAAATATAGATAACAATATTTTGATATTTTATAAGAAACATACATGATAGGAAAAAGTTCCCAAAACGAATTTCAGTTCAAATCTAGTCCACTGAAATGGACATTTTATTTTGATAAACCCTGAACTATGAACTACCGGTAATACTAAGAACACACACATAGTAGTAAACGTGGAGAAAATATGATAATTTCTTGCCTCTTGGGAGATTTGCATATTTACCTAATGCTAAAGATAGACGAAGTGGCTTAAAGGAGAGCGCGGGGTAGAGGGTGTCTTTGCCTGTGTTAGCATAATTTGTCTCCCATAGAATCACGCTACATTTTACTATTAAAAAAATTATAAACCATTTATTTTATTGGCAGTCAAATTTAAGGCATATTATAGTTTAAGCAATGAAATAATGTGCATAAAAACATTTTTGGTAAAAACTATACCAGATTTTGCAACCCTATAAATACAAAAATGTTTAATTCAATGTTAATTAAATGGGATGTCAAGTTCAACTTTAGGTGCCATTATCTCCTAAACTATATGAGATATCAATACACAATTTTACCACTTTTCAATTACATTAGGCTTGACACCCTGTAGCTTAGTTTTCAAAATATGGTAATAACTTAAAAAAAATAAATTAATTAACAGATATTTTGTTTTTATTGTATCCATGGTTCAAAATTTATTTTTTAACATAACTTAATTACTATGCTAGGGCAATCTCATATTATTGTACTGTAGCTGTATGCCAAATTTCAGTTATGTATCTCAAACAGTTTATGTAATATATGTACCTAAACTAAGAAAAACACAGGTTTCGGAAAAACACATTTGAAAGTCACTCATCCTCGATGTAAATGTCATGAACATATATAGTGTTATATATTTGCTTGGAGATGAAAAAACAAAGAATGTTTTAGAATAATAAAAACAATTTAATTTTTGATGAATAAAAGGTGCCAACTCCCCTTAATCTTATTAATTTAACAGCTCTGCCCATGATTAACAATCAATGTACTTTTCCAATGTTATAAGTCAAATAAATTGCTTTGAGTGTAAATAAAAACGTATAGACCGACTAATCATAGCGTAGTGGTTGGAGTCCCTCATAATGTAAGGTTCACCAGGTCGATCGTGGCCCGTGGGTGAAATCTGAAAATTGAGTGAAGGTTAGATACTGGCCCAGCTGCCACTTGACCTGGGCTATGCTATCTAAGAACAGATCGACCTTTGATAGTTACAAGACCTAGAGTTTGGACAGTTCGTATCAAAACATTAAAATAGAAATATGCACACATTACGTGCTGATTATGTATATTTAAACAATTACTGAACACAAACTTTAATGTTGTAGTGCATGCAATAACATAACATAACATGTTTCATGTTAAATGTGTGCGTGTGATGGTGTGTGCGTGTGATGGTGTGTGCGTGTGAGGTGTGTGTGTGTGTGTGTGTGTGTGTGTGTGTGTGTGTGTGTGTGTGTGTGTGTGTGTGTGTGTGTGTGTGTGTGTGTGTGTGTGTATGGGGGGGGGGCGTAAAATGAGAACACCCGGACAAGCCTACACAATTATCCTATGTATATCAAGATATATTGCAGTGATTGCACAAACTATGCAATGCCCACACAATGCAATGCAATGCACCAACTATGATAATGTAGTTATGGCAACTATTAGCACTGATGCCACCACAGTTTCTGTAACACTTAATATATTTTTCATATTAACTTCCTTTTACACAACATGTTAGGCATGAACATATAAAGATATATATGATGTTTGTCATATATGCTAATTACTGTTCCACATATTACTTCACAGGTTTATAAAGCTACCTTGAGGCTTTTGGTTTAATATGACAGGGATAATTAACAAAACAGTACTTCTAAAATATTTCTGTATAACAAATCCGTATTACTATTCTGGGATTACATTAAATGATGACATTTTTAGTTTGACGTTTTATTTTTATAATGATGTTTTAATATACTTTGTTGCCTGTAATGAGTTTTTTTTACTTATAACTTGATGAACATAATGAGGCAAAATGAAAGAATAAAAGCCCAAAATCAATTTTTAATTATTTATAGTACAAAGGTAACAAGCCCTTTGTTCATATTTAATGATTCAATTCTTTTAGTTAATGAACTCTGTTTTGTGCAATCATGAGTAAAATACGCTGTATTTAAATCACAGCACAAGAAGAAGAACATAAAATATAGATTTGTTTATAAAATAGTTAATCTAAATACATCAAAAGGTTTTTTGCAACGTCATATTTAAGGGAATGATTTTACCTTTAATCTTGCAGGATTGAATGCAAATCTTATTTATTGACTAAAGTACTTTATACTGTAAAGGGCATTCCATCCTCTTAAAAGCTCGTATAATCTTTTTCTGATGACTGGAAAATGCACATAATAATGTATACATTATTCACCGTCCCATCCTTAGCAAATTTCCCCTATAGTATAGGTAAGAAGCTTTACCATAGGCTACCCCCCCCCCTTACCTAACGCTGAGGCTATGCTAACTTTTATTTATTAGCTCCCACATGACCAAAACACCATCAGTGTAACTACGTATATATTATTGTAAACAATACCTCAATATCCTGTTTTTATTTTATAAAAAAAACACCGCTAGGCTACTGATAACATGTGATGATGACTGTGGTGATATGGACTTATAAATCTGAAATATTTTATTTATTTATTTATTTATTGAAAAAAAACTACAAAACAGGCATGAGCCCAATTACAATTTAGCATTCGATTAATTAAAAAGAATATATGGGAGAGTTCATGCCGGTCCTTTTTCACTTTCTTCATCCACACAACAATGCAACACATATGAGAGATTACGTACTAAACCTACTTAAAGAAATAGCAAAAATTCATAAAGACAAATAAATAGTTATTCATTACAAAATACAATACATAACGTGCAACAACAAAAATACAAAATACAGTTTCATAAAAATAAAAATAGTTAGGATGCAGCAATATTTAATCAGGTAATACACTAGATATGTTCTTACGAAACCTTTTACTAGAGCAATCAAATAAATCAATATTCACATTTTGAGCAATGGAATTAAAAGTGCGAGACATAACATTGAGTGGGGAGTAAGCCCCAAGGTTTGTGCGAGAGTAGTGAGGGGAGAGCAGGAAACGACAACCAGAATTGTGCCTTGGACAAGAGAGCCCCGCTGTCTATTGCACCGCTCGCCAGCCCGTGCAGGCATACCAACGCTGATACTCGCCGCCGCTTATCTAGGGAGTCAAGTTCAAACAGCGATAAAAGCTCTGAATAAGGAACGTCCGTCGTGTAGTGACCAAACCTTCTATAGTACAAAAACCTTAGAAACCTCCTCTGTACACCCTCAATTGCGACAGTTAGGTAATGTTGATGAGGATTCCACACCACAGAACCAAATTCCAACCTAGATCTCACCAAAGAACAATGAAGAAGCTTAAGGACACCGATGTTTTTAAGAAAATTGCTTGGCCTGCGAATAAAACCCATTACAGAAAATGCTGATTTACAAATTGAAGTAATATGGTTTGTAAAATAAAACTTGGAGTCGAAAGTAATACCGAGATCTTGAATTGATGACTTAACAGAAATTGCATTGCCTTTCATTGAGTAAGTGAAAATCAATCTACTTGCTTCAGATTTTCTTGTAAAAGACATAACAAAACACTTATTGACATGAAACTTTAAATGACGATCACTCCAGGATAATAGCCGGTCAATATCTTCTTGTATTTTTAGGCAATCAGAAATATTATTAACGAGCCGAAAAATCTTTAGGTCGTCTGCATAAAGAAGGAAGTTACAGTTAAAGTATACACCTGAAATGTCATTAATGAAGATAGTGAAAAGAAGAGGATCAAGATTTGAGCCTTGAGGAACCCCAGATAACGAACAGAAATCAGATGACAAACATTCATTACATGAAACATATTGAAATCTATTAAATAGATAAGAAGAAAAAAACTTAATAAGAGGATTGGAAAGACCAAAGTAATTTAGCTTGGAAAGCAATGTCAAATGGTTCACTCTATCGAAAGCCTTTTCGAAGTCTGTATAAATAACATCAACTTGAGCACCTGAATCCAAAGCAGATATGCAGACTCAGAAAAATTCAACAGATGAGAAGTAATTGATCTCCCCGGAAAGAAACCATGCTGCCGGACTGATAAAACACTTAACATGCTGAAATAACCTGGAGTGTAAAATTGTCTCAAAAACCTTAACAGGTGAACTCAAAATCGCAACAGGTCTGTAGTTTTTTATATCAGATCTTTGACCTTTCTTGAATATCGGGACAACCTTCGCCCTTTTCCAAGCACTAGGATAGTATGAATTGCGGATAGAGAGATTGAAAATATAGAGCAACGGGGCAACTAAATATTCTGCACATGCCTTGAATATGTACGGAGGAATACCATCTGGACCAACAGATATTTTCGGTTTCAACTTACGAAGAGCAGAACAAACTTCAGAATATGTAACAGACTCAAGCGTCATTGCAGGACCCGGCAACACCGGCGACTACTATGGACGCCCCCTGAGTCCTTTTTGCCCTTTGACCCCTGACGTCACGCCCCCTACCCCTCCCCACCCCACCCTCCCCTCCCCCTCCGCTCCGCTCCCCTCCCCCACCCCACCCCTCCCCTCCACTCCCCCTTCCCCCTTCCCCCTCCCCTCCCACTCCACTCCCCCTCCCCCACCCCTACCCATCCCCCTTCACCCCAAGCCCTCACGGCCCCTTCCTATCATTTTACCTAACCTACATTAGGACCGTGTTGCCAACCTGGTTTTTTTTTCCTGTGTAGCGCTGCCAACCTATTTTTTTTTCTTGCAATACTAGGTCACGCTAAATTATACTGATTGTTATATGTATATATTTATTACGTCACGCTACTTTCATTTGCTGCGCTCGGCCCCCTCACACTGTTTATATATCTTTTAATACCTTTTTTCTGTTAAAATATATTAGTAAAAGTAGTACAAGGTGAATCAGAACAGACTGAAATAAAAACTATGCGTTTATAAAATAAAAGTTGATATTTGTATGTAGTGATTTATCTTTACGGTGGAAATCATACCTTGTGGATAATTTTATATCCTTATCGGGTTCATCACTCCTGTTTCAACTTGTCCAGACCTGTCACTACTTGTTCAGTAGATATGACCCCTATAGAGCTCTATAACTTATTTGCTATGCCAAACCTTTTTCACTTGTAATACTGTTTAATTATATGCTTTTTAAAACTAATTTCATCTAAATTGTACCTTGTGTAAGTCCAATACTAAACTATGCAGACAAGGGAAAATAAGAAGTAATTAATAACAAACCAAACCCTTATTGATACATTTTGTACTATAACTATTTACACAATTATATCATTCTTAAACAAATTATATTCCGGTCCTGGCGGTATCTCCGTTTCACAATGTTTCCAACCTACCTTTTGCATAAAAAAAATCTCTTATTTCACAGTATTGATGTTATCATTTCAACATAATAAAAAAAAAATGAAAAAATTTAGTTAAATTTATTAAATTACTCTCTTCACCCTGATACAAAAGGTACTAAAAAAATATTTAAAAAGTATGTTAACTTGTATTGGCTGAATATTTAGATACGGGAGTTGGAATTTGTTATTCAATTTTCTTTCACAATTTTGCAAACTTAATTGTTTTTGTTTTCTCTTAGATAGGGTTTCAAACCTAATTGTTTTTACGCTTTTCATGATCAATGTTGCCAACTTAACTTTTTGAAATTAATCCTTGCCATTGTTGCCAAACTCTTGATATTATACTGTGACATTGATGCAAACCTAGCATTTTTAGCGAATTTCCCCTATAGGGAAGAAGCTATTACCGTAGTCGGCATGGTAAGACCTAGGCCCGGGACCATGATAACTTTTCGTTTTCAGGTCCCCAGACCCCAAAAACCACACTCGTTCGAAAATGTATATATATATATATATATACATATATATATGGATATATATATATGGATATGGATATATATATATGTATATATATATATATATATATATATATATGTGTGTGTGTGTGTGTGTGTGTGTGTGTGTGTGTGTGTGTGTGTGTGTGTGTGTGTGTGTGTATCCCTGAGCACGATAACTCTCGTAAAAATGATCCGATTTTGATGAAATTTGGTATGAACGTGTAAAGCAACATTTATGACTTTAAGTTCGAAAACCAGCCAGATCGCTCTACCCGAAGGGGTATTTTGGGGGGGTTTTGTACCCCAAAAATGGGTTTTTTGATTTTTTCACATATAATTTTTGAAATATTCAAATTTTAGTTTTCACCATTGGATTCAGCTTAAAAAAATACACAATTTGGTATTTTGATCATTTCTCTACGTCAATTGGTTACCGAGATAGTGAAAGTGCTAAACACAGTACGTTGTTTAATGTTATTCTTATGGAGGAAAAGAAAAATTTTATATCTCGCTTATTTATGAACGTATACGGACGAAACTTGGTATATGGCTTCATCTGGTTGTGGTCTATTGATATTTGCTCAAAAAAAATAATTTTTTGCCAAAGGATCCCGTAGCAGCAAATCTGCGTACTCATCCCCATGTTATTCTTATGGATAATATTTAAATGCTATGTCTCCCTTAATTATGAACATGAATTAATAAAAACTGGTATATGACTTCACCTACTTCAGCTATATTGATATTAGCATAAAAAAACATTTTTTGTGTTCTTTGTTGCAGCAAACCTGCGAACTCAGCCACAGTGTTATTCTTATGGAGAATAATTAAAATTGTATATATCGCTTATTTGTGAATATATTTTTTTTTGAAACTTGATAAGTGGCTTGATGTAGTATTAAGACATTTATATATCCATTGGAAATTCGCTGAGTATGCAGGTTTGCTGGGACGGGTGTATTCCTGTTTGTTATTGCCAACTCTTTTCGTACTTGTTGTTGTCAACCTAAATGTAAATTTTTATCTCTCAAAGTCTTTCTGTACTTTTTGTTAACGGATAAGCCAACATAACCTTCTGAGCATTCTCTTTTACACTTGTTTTGCAGTGTTTGCCAACCTTAGTATTTTGCGTTCTTTATTTTACAAAGTTGCTAACCTAGAATTTGTACTTTTTCATTCTTAATGTTACCAATATAATTTCTAACCTTTTCAATTATATTGCCAACGTAACGTCTTAATCTTTCTTCAGCAGCGTTGCCAACCTAACTTTTTGAAATTTTGTTTCGCAGGATTGCTAAGTTATATTTGAATTTCGGTGTTACAGAGTTTCCTAATTAACTACTGAATCACACGCTGTGTCGCCAACCTAACTTTCTAAAATTTTATTTCGCAGAGTTGCCAACCTACCTTTTTGTAACTTTAGGGTAATGTGTCCAACCTTTTAAAGGCATTGGTGAATGTTTCATTTACAAAGCTTCTAACTTAAATGTTGGTATTTTCTTTTTAGATAGGGTTTCAAACCTTGTTTTTACCCTTTTGTTCTCAACATAACATTTTGCAATCTTTCTTTGCCAGTGTTGCCAAGCTAAATCTTAATATATTAGGTCACGCTGTTCCCAAACTAACTTTTCCCTGCTTGTTGTTGCCAGCCTACTATTTGCATTTAGATAAATAAGTTTTAGTAGAATTGTCGACTTTTATATTTCGCAGTATTGTCATACTAACATTTTTCTTTCACAAAGTTGCCAACTCAACTGTTTGTATTTTCTTTTAAGAGGGTTCAAACCTGATTTTTGTATCTTTCATTCTCAAAAATGCCAACTTTACTTTTTTGCAATTTGTCATTGCCAATGTTGCCACACTAACTTTTTTTCCTGCTTGCTGATGTCAACCTTACTTTTTTCCTACTTGTTGTTGCCAACCTAAATGTTGAATTGTTATACCGCGGTGTATTTCTGTAGTTTTTCGTTCAAGGAATTTCCAACAAAACTTTCTCTACATTCTCTTTCACACTTTTACTTACATAATTTTATTTTATGCAGTGTTTTACAACCTAAGTACTTTGTGTCCTTTCTTCCTCAAAGTGGACAACCTAGATGTTGTATGTTTTCGTTCTTAATGCTGCCACTACAATTTCTGATTCTTGTCATAATGTTGCCAACACAACGTCTCAATCTTTTTTGCACTCTTGCTAACATAGCTTTTTAAAATTTTGTTTCGTAGAGTTGTTAACCTAGCTTTATGTTTTTCGGATTTTGTTCAGAGTTTCCTACCTAACTCTAAATATTTCACAGTTTCGTCAACCTAACTTTCTGAAATGTTCTTTCGCAGAGTTGCCAACCTACCTTTTTAGTGACTTTAGTATAGTGTTTCCAACGTTCTAATATTGGTTACAACCATTGGCAAATTACTTTTTACATATTTCTTTCGCAGACTTGGCAGTTTAACTTTTATTTCGAACTTGTAATTTCTACTTCTTGATAATGATCACTACTTCCAGATTGGCAGATTATTATTTCTATTACGCAATTATTACGATTTTAACATACATTTGTTAGCTTGGTCATGTATATTTATTGAATGAGAGTCTTTTAGGGTAAATGTCTTATAATCTATTCTTATATTTTCCCATCAGTTAGTTATCTTTCCGGTTGTGAACAGATATTTTTTGGGTAGTGAATATTTGTCTTTTTATATGTTTTTCCTACCAGCTTAACGTTTTTATTTTCACAGCAGCAGGACTTTAACTTTCGGGTTCAAATACTAACTGAAACCTATAACGAGTTATTTTTTTCTGAAATAATATTTTAGAAATATTTTAAAAACTATTTTTAATAGTAAGTTTTATAATTTCTACAATTAGTTTAGTTTTTTGTTTACAAACTTTGTAAAATTTCATTGCAAATTAGATTGTTGCGTTTAGGTTCGGAAAGCTACTTAACGGTCTTTGTTTTCTATCGAACTTCTAGGCTATCTGATCTGACTATTTTGCTGATGTTAAACATTTTATGTAAGAGTTTAACACTTAAATGAGATTTACCTGAAATATAACATTTTAATGCAAGACATATACAATTATAATACCGAAGGTATAGTTTTCATAAATAAATTTTTTTTGTAAGCTTATTTTTTTTATAAATGACATTGGAAATTTGATTTTAAGCGCATTTTAAGGTGGAATTTGATATTTCCAAGTGAGATACCATTCGTAACCTCACAGATCGTGTTCTCATCGGGCTTATTTTAAATTTGTTGATAACTTAGTAAACCTAAAGCCGGATTTACTTAAACAAGTATTTAGAGTCTTGTGACAAAACTATCTTATGCATTAACTTACAGGTACAATACATTTCCAGTCGTAAACTTTAATTAACGTGTATTTACTATAGCCTTTTATTTTTAAGGTTTGGTATCTTGCCTTGTATATTTGTATTTACATGTTAAACTTGTCACTTAATTCTCAGATATGGTTCCATGAGTTATCTTAGTAGATTCTTATTTGACTGATCGAAAAAACATATGATACAGAGAATTATTAGTGGTAGATATTAACTTGAATTATTAAAATGTGTCAGATTCATCAAAATCGAAAAAAAGTTACCCTACAGGTATAAAACGTACGCTAATATTTGTTCAAACAATTGAAAATTGTGTGGGTTAGTTGAATTTATGATAACCAGGTTTATCAAAACGACTAAAATCAAACACAATACCCTTACATCTAAAGCAAAGTATAATTATTTTAAAAGGTGTACTGTCGAAACAGAACCAGGTGCTTCAGACCAGCCAAAAATATAAACATTTGAATCAATTTATTTTATTGTATTTACAACAAAGTACTTATAGTGTTGAAATTAAATATTCGCCCCTAGTAAATAATTGACTTTGTATCCAGCCCTATTCGAATATCCGTATTTCCCTTGTTGTGATAAACGGGTTTTCCTTTCAAATTCCAAATAGCAAAAATTGAATGTAAGAAATAATCATCATCATTTATAAATGAGGCTCCGAAAGCTAACTTGTTCTAATCTCATTTCGTATTAACCAACATGAAATTAGATTGCAACATATTTTGTTGATGAAGTATAAAGATTCGACTTAATTACAGATGTGCAGGGCCGTTGCTGATATTATTTTATACTTAAACTTCACATATTTACAAATGAACATTTTAGTTTATAAACTAAACATAATATTTACAGCAAAGTATCTATTTGAATTGAAAAAAAACAGGTACATATGAACAGCAAAAATATAAAACTTGGACAACATATCTTATATAAATTGCTACTTAAGGCAATGTATTATTATTTTTACTAATACAGTCTTAGAGTCATTAGTAAAAACTTAATATGTACATTTCTGAAATTAGTGATTTTCTGTCGAGTCCATAAACTAATATTTCTTTGAACTGTAATATTGTTTAATCTTATGAATTAAGTCCAGGGGACTAAATTCTCATAGTCATACGGTTAAACACAAGTTATTTTAGTATTTTTCGATTTTTCATTATTTTCCACTACGCATTTAGTAATTATATCGTGAATATTTATCTTTAAAGCTATTAAAGTAGAAAAACTAAAATAATTTCTTTACTGCGATTATTTATCTAAAGTGGTAAAGCCCAAATCTCCAAATCTGTGATAAGTCCATTACTACAACATTTTATTTCTAGATATAGGGATTTTCACTAACCGATTTAACTGTCTTTTGGTTGACTCTTGGTTAATGAAACATTTATATTAAATTGAATCCATTATATTGGATCCATTTACGTAGGTAATTGAACAATTTAGAAAATTCACGATATAATTACTAAATGCGTAGTGGAAAATAATGAAAAATCGCAAAATACTAAAATAACTTGTGTTTAACAGTATGACTATGAGAATTTAGTCCCCTGGACTTAATTCATAAGATTAAACAATATTACAGTTCAAAGAAATATTAGTTTATGGACTCGACAGAAAATCACTAATTTCAGAAATGTACATATTAAGTTTTTGCTAATGACTCTAAGACTGTATTAGTAAAAATAATAATACATTGCCTTAAGTAGCAATTTATATAAGATATGTTGTCCAAGTTTTATATTTTTGCTGTTCATATGTACCTGGTTTTTTTCAATTCAAATAGATACTTTGCTGTAAATATTATGTTTAGTTTATAAACTAAAATGTTCATTTGTAAATATGTGAAGTTTAAGTATAAAATAATATCAGCAACGGCCCTGCACATCTGTAATTAAGTCGAATCTTTATACTTCATCAACAAAATATGTTGCAATCTAATTTCATGTTGGTTAATACGAAATGAGATTAGAACAAGTTAGCTTTCGGAGCCTCATTTATAAATGATGATGATTATTTCTTACATTCAATTTTTGCTATTTGGAATTTGAAAGGAAAACCCGTTTATCACAACAAGGGAAATACGGATATTCGAATAGGGCTGGATACAAAGTCAATTATTTACTAGGGGCGAATATTTAATTTCAACACTATAAGTACTTTGTTGTAAATACAATAAAATAAATTGATTCAAATGTTTATATTTTTGGCTGGTCTGAAGCACCTGGTTCTGTTTCGACAGTACACCTTTTAAAATAATTATACTTTGCTTTAGATGTAAGGGTATTGTGTTTGATTTTAGTCGTTTTGATAAACCTGGTTATCATAAATTCAACTAACCCACACAATTTTCAATTGTTTGAACAAATATTAGCGTACGTTTTATATCTGTAGGGTAACTTTTTTTCGATTTTGATGAATCTGACACATTTTAATAATTCAAGTTAATATCTACCACTAATAATTCTCTGTATCATATGTTTTTTCGATCAGTCAAATAAGAATCTACTAAGATAACTCATGGAACCATATCTGAGAATTAAGTGACAAGTTTAACATGTAAATACAAATATACAAGGCAAGATACCAAACCTTAAAAATAAAAGGCTATAGTAAATACACGTTAATTAAAGTTTACGACTGGAAATGTATTGTACCTGTAAGTTAATGCATAAGATAGTTTTGTCACAAGACTCTAAATACTTGTTTAAGTAAATCCGGCTTTAGGTTTACTAAGTTATCAACAAATTTAAAATAAGCCCGATGAGAACACGATCTGTGAGGTTACGAATGGTATCTCACTTGGAAATATCAAATTCCACCTTAAAATGCGCTTAAAATCAAATTTCCAATGTCATTTATAAAAAAAATAAGCTTACAAAAAAATATTTATTTATGAAAACTATACCTTCGGTATTATAATTGTATATGTCTTGCATTAAAATGTTATATTTCAGGTAAATCTCATTTAAGTGTTAAACTCTTACATAAAATGTTTAACATCAGCAAAATAGTCAGATCAGATAGCCTAGAAGTTCGATAGAAAACAAAGACCGTTAAGTAGCTTTCCGAACCTAAACGCAACAATCTAATTTGCAATGAAATTTTACAAAGTTTGTAAACAAAAAACTAAACTAATTGTAGAAATTATAAAACTTACTATTAAAAATAGTTTTTAAAATATTTCTAAAATATTATTTCAGAAAAAAATAACTCGTTATAGGTTTCAGTTAGTATTTGAACCCGAAAGTTAAAGTCCTGCTGCTGTGAAAATAAAAACGTTAAGCTGGTAGGAAAAACATATAAAAAGACAAATATTCACTACCCAAAAAATATCTGTTCACAACCGGAAAGATAACTAACTGATGGGAAAATATAAGAATAGATTATAAGACATTTACCCTAAAAGACTCTCATTCAATAAATATACATGACCAAGCTAATAAATGTATGTTAAAATCGTATTAATTGCGTAATAGAAATAATAATCTGCCAATCTGGAAGTAGTGATCATTATCAAGAAGTAGAAATTACAAGTTCGAAATAAAAGTTAAACTGCCAAGTCTGCGAAAGAAATATGTAAAAAGTAATTTGCCAATGGTTGTAACCAATATTAGAACGTTGGAAACACTATACTAAAGTCACTAAAAAGGTAGGTTGGCAACTCTGCGAAGGAACATTTCAGAAAGTTAGGTTGACGAAACTGTGAAATATTTAGAGTTAGGTAGGAAACTCTGAACAAAAACCGAAAAACATAAAGCTAGGTTAACAACTCTACGAAACAAAATTTTAAAAAGCTATGTTAGCAAGAGTGCAAAAAAGATTGAGACGTTGTGTTGGCAACATTATGACAAGAATCAGAAATTGTAGTGGCAGCATTAAGAACGAAAACATACAACATCTAGGTTGTCCACTTTGAGGAAGAAAGGACACAAAGTACTTAGGTTGTAAAACACTGCATAAAATAAAATTATGTAAGTAAAAGTGTGAAAGAGAATGTAGAGAAAGTTTTGTTGGAAATTCCTTGAACGAAAAACTACAGAAATACACCGCGGTATAACAATTCAACATTTAGGTTGGCAACAACAAGTAGGAAAAAAGTAAGGTTGACATCAGCAAGCAGGAAAAAAAGTTAGTGTGGCAACATTGGCAATGACAAATTGCAAAAAAGTAAAGTTGGCATTTTTGAGAATGAAAGATACAAAAATCAGGTTTGAACCCTCTTAAAAGAAAATACAAACAGTTGAGTTGGCAACTTTGTGAAAGAAAAATGTTAGTATGACAATACTGCGAAATATAAAAGTCGACAATTCTACTAAAACTTATTTATCTAAATGCAAATAGTAGGCTGGCAACAACAAGCAGGGAAAAGTTAGCTTGGGAACAGCGTGACCTAATATATTAAGATTTAGCTTGGCAACACTGGCAAAGAAAGATTGCAAAATGTTATGTTGAGAACAAAAGGGTAAAAACAAGGTTTGAAACCCTATCTAAAAAGAAAATACCAACATTTAAGTTAGAAGCTTTGTAAATGAAACATTCACCAATGCCTTTAAGAGGTTGGACACATTACCCTAAAGTTACAAAAAGGTAGGTTGGCAACTCTGCGAAATAAAATTTTAGAAAGTTAGGTTGGCGACACAGCGTGTGATTCAGTAGTTCATTAGGAAACTCTGTAACACCGAAATTCAAATATAACTTAGCAATCCTGCGAAACAAAATTTCAAAAAGTTAGGTTGGCAACGCTGCTGAAGAAAGATTAAGACGTTACGTTGGCAATATAATTGAAAAGGTTAGAAATTATATTGGTAACATTAAGAATGAAAAAATACAAACTCTAGGTTAGCAACTTTGTAAAATAAAGAACGCAAAATACTAAGGTTGGCAAACACTGCAAAACAAGTGTAAAAGAGAATGCTCAGAAGGTTATGTTGGCTTATCCGTTAACAAAAAGTACAGAAAGACTTTGAGAGATAAAAATTTACATTTAGGTTGACAACAACAAGTACGAAAAGAGTTGGCAATAACAAACAGGAATACACCCGTCCCAGCAAACCTGCATACTCAGCGAATTTCCAATGGATATATAAATGTCTTAATACTACATCAAGCCACTTATCAAGTTTCAAAAAAAAATATATTCACAAATAAGCGATATATACAATTTTAATTATTCTCCATAAGAATAACACTGTGGCTGAGTTCGCAGGTTTGCTGCAACAAAGAACACAAAAAATGTTTTTTATGCTAATATCAATATAACTGAAGTAGGTGAAGTCATATACCAGTTTTTATTAATTCATGTTCATAATTAAGGGAGACATAGCATTTAAATATTATCCATAAGAATAACATGGGGATGAGTACGCAGATTTGCTGCTACGGGATCCTTTGGCAACAAATTATTTTTTTTTGAGCAAATATCAATAGACCACAACCAGATGAAGCCATTTACCAAGTTTCGTCCGTATACGTTCATAAATAAGCGAGATATAAAATTTTTCTTTTCCTCCATAAGAATAACATTAGACAACGTACTGTGTTTAGCACTTTCACTATCTCGGTAACCAATTGACGTAGAGAAATGATCAAAATACCAAATTGTGTATTTTTTTAAGCTGAATCCAATGGTGAAAACTAAAATTTGAATATTTCAAAAATTATATGTGAAAAAATCAAAAAACCCATTTTTGGGGTACAAAACCCACCCAAAATACCCCTTCGGGTAGAGCGATCTGGCTGGTTTTCGAACTTAAAGTCATAAATGTTGCTTTACACGTTCATACCAAATTTCATCAAAATCGGATCATTTGTACGAGAGTTATCGTGCTCACGGATACACACACACACACACACACACACACACACACACACACACACACACACACACACACACACACACACACACATATATATATATATACATATATATATATATGTATATATATATATTATATATATACATTTTCGAACGAGTGTGGTTTTTGGGGTCTGGGGACCTGAAAACGAAAAGTTATCATGGTCCCGGGCCTAGGTCTTACCATGCCGACTACGGTAATAGCTTCTTCCCTATAGGGGAAATTCGCTAAAAATGCTAGGTTTGCATCAATGTCACAGTATAATATCAAGAGTTTGGCAACAATGGCAAGGATTAATTTCAAAAAGTTAAGTTGGCAACGTTGATCATGAAAAGCGTAAAAACAATTAGGTTTGAAACCCTATCTAAGAGAAAACAAAAACAATTAAGTTTGCAAAATTGTGAAAGAAAATTGAATAACAAATTCCAACTCCCGTATCTAAATATTCAGCCAATACAAGTTAACATACTTTTTAAATATTTTTTTAGTACCTTTTGTATCAGGGTGAAGAGAGTAATTTAATAAATTTAACTAAATTTTTTCATTTTTTTTTATTATGTTGAAATGATAAGATCAATACTGTGAAATAAGAGATTTTTTTTATGCAAAAGGTAGGTTGGAAACATTGTGAAACGGAGATACCGCCAGGACCGGAATATAATTTGTTTAAGAATGATATAATTGTGTAAATAGTTATAGTACAAAATGTATCAATAAGGGTTTGGTTTGTTATTAATTACTTCTTATTTTCCCTTGTCTGCATAGTTTAGTATTGGACTTACACAAGGTACAATTTAGATGAAATTAGTTTTAAAAAGCATATAATTAAACAGTATTACAAGTGAAAAAGGTTTGGCATAGCAAATAAGTTATAGAGCTCTATAGGGGTCATATCTACTGAACAAGTAGTGACAGGTCTGGACAAGTTGAAACAGGAACGATGAACCCGATAAGGATATAAAATTATCCACAAAGTATGATTTCCACCGTAAAGATAAATCACTACATACAAATATCAACTTTTATTTTATAAACGCATAGTTTTTATTTCAGTCTGTTCTGATTCACCTTGTACTACTTTTACTAATATATTTTAACAGCAGAAAGGTATTAAAAGATATATAAACAGTGTGAGGGGGCCGAGCGCAGCAAATGAAAGTAGCGTGACGTAATAAATATATACATATAACAATCAGTATAATTTAGCGTGACCTAGTATTGCAAGAAAAAAAAAATAGGTTGGCAGCGCTACACAGGAAAAAAAAACCAGGTTGGCAACACAGTCCTAATGTAGGTTAGGTAAAATGATAGGAAGGGGCCGTGAGGGCTTGGGGGAAGGGGGATGGGTAGGGGAGGGGGGGGGAGGGGGAGTGGAGGGGGAGGGGAGGGGGCGGGGGAGGGGAGGGGTGGGTGGGGGGGAGGGGGAGGGGGCGTGACGTCAGGGGTCAAAGGGCAAAAAGGACTCAGGGGGCGTCCATAGTAGTCCGGCGAGCGGAGCGCCTGATCATACAACTTATCTACACTATTTAACGGACACGGCTCGAAAACAGAACTAAAATAATTGGCGAACGCCTCCGATATCTGCTCTCCCCCCTCCACCACATCACCGTCCACATACATTACAGCTGGTAAACCATCAATATTTTTAATTTTATTTATCTCCCTCCATAAAAACTTAGGATTAACATTAATCTTATTTTCAACATTATTAATATAGTTCCGATATGCTATTTTTAATACTTAACTTTTAATACGTCTACGCAATTCCTTGTACTCAATTAAAAATTTAGGCATTCTGTATTTGTTAAATTTGCGCAATGATCTGTCTTTCCCTTTAATTAATTAAATTAAATCCCTGTTAAACCAAGGAGGAAACTTGGAATTATTGATCTTTTTTGCAATCGGAACAGATACACTAATTACATCATTAATCCGACTATAAAAATAATCCACAGCCTCATCCACATTACTTATTTCGTAAAGCTGCAACCAAGACAAATTTTTAAAACAGTTATACAAACAAAGGAAATCTGCATTTTTATAATTACGAAAACAACTGTTAGTAATGGAATTAACATGCATGTTATTGGCAAACTTAAATGTTATATTTAAAGGAGGATGATGATTATCAACTCCAACTAAAGGGAAAACATCCTCGCAGACCCACAGTCCGTCAATGTAAGACAATACTAAATCTAAAGTTCTACCATTGGAATTTTTTACATAATTTCTGAGACACAAACCAAAAGATTTCATGAAAAACAATAGCTGTTTACTAATTTCACCACTATTAGCCAAATCAGACGTTACACCCGTAATAGCTGGCAAATTAAAATCTCCTAATATCAAAAGTTTTTCATTTTTAAATTGAAATAAATCTAGTTTATCAAAATAATTATTATATTCATTACTCAGGCAGCTAGGCCGAAAATACACAACTGATAAAATTAATGATTTTTTATTCGGGAATTCCAATTTAAGCCAAATATTTTCGCCCTCAGTTTCCAAACAGTTCAATCTTTGACATTTTATGTGAGAAGCAACAGCCACCAAAACCCCCCCGCCCCTAGAAAAACCGATTCGCAACTGACATCTGTCCTGTCGGTATACCGTGTACTTGGCGGGAAATAGTTCTGCATTAAATACTGAATCATTTAGCCAAGTTTCTGTTATTGCAACTATATCCCAGTTTTTTCCAACATGCTTAGTCTAAAAGGAGTTGTTTTCGACCTTAAACCACGAACATTCTGATAATAAACACTAATCAAGTTATTATTCTCCATGCACAAAATATAAATAGAATTTAAATATGATTTTAATAAATAGCAAACAGTTTTGCAAACAAAATAAACAAAAGCAATGAATACAGAAAAAAATATGGTAAATAATATTTTAACATGCAATAGGTAAATAGTAGAAGCAAACTACATGCCAAAAAGCTCAAGGCACAAGAACTATTTAAATTATAATACAATGCATTATATAAGTTTTTACCTACCAGTAACGATACGTTGATGACTACAACAATAAATTTATACATGCAATAAACTGATACCTGAGAGAATGACTGAAATTTACTTAAGCTTATCAAGATCAGATTTATCGCTCACTAGAACCAAAGCATGTCGAATAAACCTAAAAGATCAGGGATGCTTTTATCATGTTTACAAGAATAATAATAGTAGTATCCCTCATCAAAAGAGAGATTAAATTGGTACACAGTATGTATATTTTTATTCTAAATATTCGTCCGTTGATCGGATAAATTTTGATAAATCGTCCCATTTTGATACAACTTAGGATAAAGGTCTGTATAGGAGATCACAAACTCGAACTAGCGTAATCAGATTATGACGAGGAGCTTATGGGGGTTGAAAATCTCTAAAAAATAAGTTGTTGTTTTTTCACACAACAATTTCATAATGAAGGTTGCATGGTTTTAAATTTATCGTATGAAAAACGAGTTTTTGCATTTTTCACAGTTCATTTTAGTAAAAACCTTATTTTTGTTTTTACTAATGAGTGGAAATGCATTCTATAATGTATCATAGTTTTACATACCGTGAACCTTAACCTGTATGATATGTGGTATAATGTAAAATACAAAATTAATTCTGTCTTGAGGTAAAGTATGTATTAGAATATATCTGTAAATTACGAACATAAAAATGTTTCCTGCTTGCAGATGATAATTTTACTGATGAGCTCAAATAGTGTACATTATAATAAACGAATTGTGAAAATCTGAGACAGGCTTAGCTAATTCTCTTAGGCTCAGGCTTTGTGAGTTAAATTCAATTTAACGTTACAAAAGAGATTTGTTACCAAAGTGTTTTACGATTATAATCAGTTGAACAAATTAGTTGGGCAAAACAATCGGAAAACTCTAACCCCCGATTTTGGGGATTTTAAATGTTGAAATTTGAGTTTTTAGGCCCAAAAAGGGTTAGAAAAGCCCTAAATGTAAGATTAATGGATATTAGCTCATAAAACGTAAAAAGGAAAAAATTTTAAGCCCTCCCTCATAATAATTCTAGCACTAACATTTACAGAGTTATTAAAGAAAATGTAAATTGAGTAAACACAGTACGTTGTCTTATGGAGATTTTACATTGGAAAAGGCTGTTTTTCATATCTTGATGTAGTTTTATCACTCCTAATACCCCGATACCGATTTTTGATTCTGATGGTACATCCTCCTAAGCTTACAATGCACAACATTGCCATCCTGCATTTAAACAGAACCAGGTGCATCAGAACAGCCAAAAAATGAATATTTTCCATTTTGCTAAAAA
The DNA here is from genome assembly GCA_963675035.1 of Allygus modestus. Taxonomy (NCBI): domain Eukaryota; kingdom Metazoa; phylum Arthropoda; class Insecta; order Hemiptera; family Cicadellidae; genus Allygus; species Allygus modestus. Next base: position 334,840,595 of record OY776112.1, on the reverse strand, counting down.
TGTCACAAATCTTTGTTTAAACCAGTTATTTTATATCTTAAAGTTTTTATTGGGGAAATTCCCTAACGTCAGCGTGCTGCGTGCGAACCCGTTTCAGACTTCCAACATAGTATAATTATAGCTTTCAAACTGTTTAGCTTACATGTTTTCAAAGCGTGTTTCACATAATAGCCTTTCAGATTACTAGACTCAATGGAAATAAATCGAAGATAGTAATCGTAAAACGCTTTGGTAACAAATCCCTTTTGTAACCTTAAATTGAATTTAACTCACAAAGCCTGAGCCTAAGAGAATTAGCTAAGCCTGTCTCAGATTTTCACAATTCGTTTATTCTAATGTACACTATTTGAGCTCATCAGTAAAATTATCATCTGCAAGCAGGAAACACTTTTATGTTTGTAATTTACAGATATATTCTAATACATACTTTACCTCAAGACTGAATTAATTTGGTATTTTACATTATACCACATATAATACAGGTTAAGGTTCACTGTATGTAAAACTATGATACATTATAGAATGCATTTCCACTCATTAGTAAAATCAAAAATACCCCCGTCGCAGCAAACCTGCATACTCAGTGAATTTCCAATGGAGATATAATGTCTTAATACTACAAAAAGCCACTTTCCAAGTTTCATAAAAATAGATTCACAAATAAGCGATATTTACTATTTTAATTATTCTCCATAAGAATAACCTTGGTGCTGAGTACGCAGGTTTGCTGCAACAAGGAACACAAAAAATGGGTTTTTATGCTAATACCAATATAACTCAACTAGTTGAAGTCGTATACCAGCTTTTATTCATTTATGTTCATAATTAAGGAAGACAGAGCATTTAATTATTCTCCATAAGAATAACATGGGAGCTGAGTACGCAGGTTTGCTGCTTCGGGAGCCTTTGGCAAACACATTTTTTTTGAGCAAATATCAATAGACCACAACGAGATGAAGCCGTACCAAGTTTCGTTAGAATACGTTCATAAATAAGCGAGATATAAAATTTGTCTTTTCCTCCGTAAGAATAGCATTAGACAACGTACTGCGGTTAGCACTTTCAATATCTCGGTAACCAATTGACGTAGAGGAATGATAAAAATACCAAATTGTGTGTTCTTTTAAGCTGAATCCAATGGTGAAAACGAAAATTTGACTATTTCAAAAATGATATGTAAAAAACTCAAAAAACCCATTTTTGGGGTACAAAACCCCCCTAAAATACCCCTTCGGATGGAGTGATCTGGCTGGTTTTCGAACTTAAAATCATAAATGTTGCTTTACACGTTTATACCAAGTTTTATTAAACTCGAATCATTTTTACGAGAGTTATCGTGCTCACGGACACATATATATATACACTTTTGAACGAATGATGTTTTTGGCATCTGGGGACCTCAAAACGAAAAGTTATCATGGTCCCGGGCCTAGGTATTGCCATGCAGACTACGGTAATAGCTTCTTCCCTATAGGGGAAATACGCTAAAACACTTTAAGTGCGGTTATACAAAAATAATATGTATACCCTTAATCGGTTATAAATAACTTATACTCCAATTATAGGACCTGAATTCATTATTCAAATATGTATTATATTTAACCCGTTACAAGGAAAACTATAAAAATAATTAGAGTTAATCAATTGTAAGTAATTAAACTAACATATATAATAAGGGTAATCGTTTATTATACCCTTACTAGATATGTAATATGCATGGTATCTTATATTTCCTTTTGTATTTTGCTTCAGACGTAACACAAGTCAGGAAGTTTTGTCTGAACCGATCAACAGACAGACCGACAACCACAACATTCGATAACTACAGTTGGCCAAACTGTTTCCAGACTGACATTCTACAAATTGTACCTCACTACTCTCGTTATTTTATCTTATAACATAGTTATTTACACAAACTTTCAAACTCAAGAACTTTATTGATACAGTTATATATTGATACAATAACTCTCTCTCTCTCTCTCTCTCTCTCTCTCTCTCTCTCTCTCTCTCTCTCTCTCTCTCTCTCTCTCTCTCTATCTATCTATATATATATATATATATATATATATATATATATATATATATATATATATATATTTAGAACGAATATATAGTTTAGAACGAATGGTGTTTTTTGGGGTCTGGGGACCTCAAAACGAAAAGTTATCATGGTCCCGGGCCTAGGTCTTACCATACCGACTACGGTAATAGCTTCTTCCCTATAGGGAAAATTCGCTAATAAGGTTTTCACTAAAATGAACTGTGATAAATGCAAAAACTCGTTTTTCATAAGATAAATTTAAAACTTTTTTATTTTCTATGCAACCCGCATTATGAAATTGTAGTGTGAAAAAACAACTTATTTTTAGAGATTTTAAACCCCCATAAGCTCCTCGTCATAATTTCAGTACGCTAGTTCGAGTTTGTGATCTCCTATACAGACCTTTATCTTAAATTGTATCAAAATGGGACGATTTATCAAAATCTATCCCATCAACGGACGAATATTTAGAATAAAAATACACATACTGTATATTAATTTAATCTCCCTTTCGATGAGGGATACTACTATTATTATTCTTGTAAACGTGATAAAAGCATCCCTGATTTTTTATTCGACTAAAATATTTCAGACTTACAAATCCATGTCACCACTGTCATCATCACATGTTATCAGTAGGCTAGCGGTGTTTTTTATAAAATAAAAACAGGATATTGAGGTATTGTTTACAATAATATATAAGTAGTTACACTGATGGTGTTTTGGTAATGTGGGAGCTAATAAATAAAAGTTAGCATAGCCTCAGCGTTAGGTAAGGGGGGGGGGTAGCCTATGGTAAAGCTTCTTATTTATACTATAGGGGAAATTTTCTAAAAATGGGACGGTGAATAATGTGAATGTCCCTACAAAATTTGAAGTAATTCGGACAAAATATGCGACCGCTAGAGTGCAAACGCACACATAGTCTATATATATATAAAATCTTGAACGACCCTCCAAAATGTGTTCAGGGGGTCACGTTAGGAACTTCTATGATGGTCCTGGGCTTAAGTTTCACCGTGCGGGTGATGCTAATAGTTTACTTTCCAGGGGAAATTAACTAATAAACTTTGGCATTCCTATACTCTACACTCCGGTGTTTTTAAACTACCAGTTGTTTAAAGTAACAACCAGTTGTTTAAAATAACAATCAGTGTAAAGTAACAATCAGTAGTAGTAACAAAGTATCAACATATTATTTCCTGAGAGTGCCTGAAACCATTGAGTGGATATTATAGAGTGACATAACCTAATAGAATTAAACTAGTGGCTTGAAGGGGCCATTGCCCCTATTGCGACAATACACGTCAGTTCGTGAACAACGTAGACACTTATAATCACATGTTTTAATAAAAACAGAACGAAATTTTTAAATAACCATGCTTTTCTTATGGGGGTTGTTTAACGTTATTTCTCGTTCGCTGGAAACATTTTAGAAAAACTGCTATTTTTCCCGAGTCTCTGGGATCAAGACCTTTAATTTAAGCTGTCCCTCATCATCCTGCAATTAGCCAAACTACCACAGTTTTGACTTAAAAATGTCGCTTACAGAATTATATATAAAGACTCGCTTCGCTCGTCGAGGGCTCTGCCCCAGACCCCCGCTTGGGGTCGCTCCAGTTGTTATTACAACTCAATGTCCCTTCAAATATTTTATATAGTATTCTATTTTGATTCATTTGGGATATAGCCACTTTAGATGGCATCTTTATTCACATGTCCTATAATTTGATTATACTCTACTATGTGAAAGTTACATTGACAGTTTACTGGATATTTTTACACCTGTAATGATTTATTTTGTTTTCGTTTGAAACTCCATAAGCCCAATTTTAAAATTTCCAATTTTCAAATAATTAGAGGTTTTAAAATTATAGTTTTTAACTTTTGGCGATTTTCCTGGGGGTTTCTTGGTGCAACCTACATGCATGCAAGATTTTACATTTCTGGGTTGTCTGGAAGTGGTCTAGAATTGGTATACTTGAGTGAGTCACATATCGGGCTGTATAGTTATTTAGGATGAGCACACAACAAAAATACCGTAACATTAAGAATATAGGCAAATGAGCGATGCATGGGAGCATAGGTTCTTGGGAGGGTTGGCGTGTTGAACACACTAACGGGCCTTCTACGAGCAAAGCTAGGACTCCAGGTACACCAGTTTAAAAACTTAAACTTAATAATGAAATGCAACAATTTTCTAACGAAGGAGTTTAAGTTAAGATACCTCATCAGATGTTGGATTTCAATATAGTAAAATCAAGTAGCAATTACTGAAAATAAATTTTGTTATTATTTATAATTTTGCTTTTGTTTAAAGAAAATTGAAAATGAAATCTAAAATCATTAACCCAGGAATATCTCAAAAATTGAAATCATTATTTTCATAGGCAAGCTCAAAACTGACCCTCCTATTTTCTCAGTGTGGGTGCATCATAGGAGAAATTTACGCGTACCGTTAGAAAGGTAATGTAATGTAGATTTGTAGAAACTTCTTATAATTTACGGCCCTCAGGGCTACGCCCCACAGGTCTTCAAAGTATCAATGCCAATCTTATGGAAGAACAGTAATCTATGAAATTGTTTATTTGACATCTGTTATAATAAGAAATGCTAACACAACAGCAAGGATGGCTGTTTCAGCATAATATAAATAACATACTACTGACTCCTGGAATGGCAACGCCATTCTGTTATTGCTTTAATTCCACATACAAAATAATCCGGGTGAAGAGGATGGAGAGGGAGACGAGGAGCGGGCAGATAGGATACTTAAGAAGTTCAGCATAATGACACCTGGTTCAAAAGCTTATGTTTAACTGCTCACGCAGTAAATGGAAAATCATAGGCTGAAACAGCCATTATGCGTGTGTGCCGCTTTGGGTTCACGTAGAATTATTTTTGGTAGAATTTCGACCTCTGGGTGGTCGCTAATATCCTTTCATCGCCAATTTACCATACAATTTGTAAAGGGAGCGGCCAAACCAAAAAAAGGATTAAGTATGGGCTTGATAGTTTTTACATTATATTTTCTTTGATTCTAAAGTTTTAAACATATTTCATAAGGTATAATCTATAATTTAATAAAATAAATAACACAATTCAAAAATATAACTAACTAGCTGGCCCGACAGACGTCCGGTTCTATTGTCATTGAATTGGTTTTAGCGAATTTCCCCTATAGGGAAGAAGCTATTACCGTAGTCGGCATGGTAAGACCTAGGCCCGGGACCATGATAACTTTTCATTTTGAGGTCCCCAGACCCCAAAAACACCATTCGTTCGAAATTGTCTATATATATATATATATATATATATATATATATATATATATATATATATGTGTGTGTGTGTGTCCGTGAGCACGATAACTCTCGTAAAAATGATCCGAGTTTGATGAAATTTGGTATAAACGTGTAAAGCAACATTTATGACTTTAAGTTAGAAAACCAGCCAGATCGCTCTATCCGAAGGGGTATTTTGGGGGGGTTTTGTACCCCAAAAATGGGTTTTATGAATTTTTTACATGTAATTAAAAAAAAAATTAAATTTTAGTTTTTATCATTAGATTCAACTTAAAAAAACACACAATTTGGTATTTTGATCATTTCTCTACGTCAATTGGTTACCGAGATATTGAAAGTGCTAAACACAGTACGTTGTCTAATGTTATTCTTATGGAGGAAAATAAAAATTTTATATCTCGCTTATTTATGAACGTATACTGACGAAACTTGGTATATGGCTTCATCTGGTTGTGAACCATTGATATTTGCTCAAAAAAATTATTTTTTGCCAAAGGCACCCGTAGCAGCAAACCTGCGTACTCAGCGCCATGTAATTCTTATGGATAATAATTAAATGCCATGTCTCCCTTAATTATGAACATAAATTAATCAAATCTTGTATATGACTTCAACTAGTTGAGTTATATTGTTATTAGCATAAAAACCCATTTTTTGTGTTCCTTGTTGCAGCAAACCTGCGTACTCAGCCCCAATGTTAATTCTTATGGAGAATAATTAAAATTGTATATATCGTTTATTTGTGAATATATTTTTATGAAACTTGGTAAGTGGCTTTATGTAGTATTAAGACATTCATATCTATTGGAAATTCGCTGAGTACGCAGGTTTGCTGCTACGGGGTTAGTATGTCAAATACTCGTTCATTTTCAAGATGAGCTCGTTCGCTTCGCTCACTCGCCTATTTTTATACAACTTCGGCATCGAAAAAGCTTGAGTTGCCATTCAAGTAGATTTATTATTTCCATTATGAACACTTTTTTATGCTTTTCAAGTATGTTTAGATAGAATCCTTGTTAACAGCTGTATGGTGAAACTAACTGAACTTTGATAAAATCAATGGGAACTTTGAAGGCCAGTGGGGCAGAGATCTTAGGTCGGATTAAAAATGTTCTTTTATAAAAATCTTGTTCTGACATTAACGGAAACAACAAAATAAGAATTATTCAATTTAGTGCACTAATTCTCAAGTTATGGCGAGACCAAGTGAAATAGGGATTAATTTTATATATTCAGATTACAAATGCAATTCTAGCTTTAACAGGACTGAATTGTGATTATTCATAATCTTTACGATATTCACATTGGGCAGCTTCACTCGGCTGGAATGTGTTTGATGCCAATCTATGTAGATAAAGAGATTTGTGTATGAAAGGCCCAATTTGCATGTCAACTCAGTGTCAGACAAAACTTGTAATTAGATTTGACTCTCACTGCCTCACCAGGGCTACTTTGAACTGTTTCAAGCTTAATTTAAGCTTGGATTGATTTTCCCAAATCTGCTGATTGTATTTTTGAAAGTCATTTTAGTGTTGGATTTTGTTGTATAGGTAACGTATTATTAGTGAATTTCCTTTGGGAAGTGAACTATTAGTATGACCCGCACGGAGAAACTTAAGCCCGGGACCACCATAGAAGTTCCTAACGTGACCCCCTGAACACGTTTTGGGGGGTCGTTCAAAATTTTATATATATGTATATAGACATATATATATATATATAGGTAGGGACGTTCCTTTCTGTAATCAGTTGGACAAGTTCGTTGGGAAAAACAATCGGAAAACTCTAAACCCCTATTTTTATTAATCTTTCAAATTTCTAGTTTTTGGGCCCAAAAAGGGTCAGAAAAGCCCCAGATGTAAGATAAATGCATGTAAAAGGATGGGAATTAGAGAGGCAAAAGTTTTAAGCCCTCTCTCGTCATTCTAGCATAATTATTTACCGAGTTATTAAAGAAAATGTGTATCGACTAAACACAGTACGTTGTCTTATGCGGGTTTTACACTAGAAAAGCCTGTTATTCCTTTGTTAGAGTACTTGTATCATCCCCAGCAACCTCACACCTAATTTCAAGCCTGTCTGGACCTTCTCCTAACCTTATAATGCGCAAAATTGAATTCCCAGCTTTGCAAGTAAATGAAACCAGGAGCATCAGAACAGCCAAAAAATCAGTGTTTTCAGATTTCAATAAAAATTGGACAAATGTATGTTCTTACACTTATTTTGAGTTTTACAAGTTTTTATGTGGAAATTCACTTCCCTCACGTCAGCGTGCTGTGTGCAATCTCGTTTTGAATTAACTTCACACAAATCAAATAAAGCCCTTAACATTACATATTAAGTTTTGGGATATGCATTTCCAATTTATCTTTAAATTAGTTTATTTGTTCAACATGAATAATTTTAGAGTGTTTGTGAACACAATGAACAGTTTAAATAGTAAAATACCGCAATTATCTTGGCTTAATATACACAACTTTTGAATACGTTACATTAAAGTAAGGAATAGTTTATAATGGAAGGAGTTTTCTTGCCACTGACATATTCATTTCCTCACTGACATGTTCATTTCCTCATCAATACACTTAAACAGTTGTATCCCTATTGGATTCCCTAAGTCTGTTATTTATTTTGCTTATGAGAAAAAAAGCTTCACAGACCTCACACATATTTAAGTACTCTTGTAAAACAGTTTGAATGTATTATTTAATGTGTTACTTATAGAAATTTCATTTTAGTACAATTTTAGTCACAATAGCACTGACAATTCAATCGAGACATGTTCGAGACACTGAAATGAAAACTGACCTTTTTTGGTCATTTGTAATATTTTACGCAGTACATTTAATAATGAATTCTAAATACACAAAATCAAAGCTGTGAAATAAGCAATGATTCGAATGGTAACGACGTTGTAAGGGGCATTATTAGCTAACGAGAATGTAGGTGTATAATTAACTTTAGGTAAGGGTATAATAATCACATTGTAAATCTTATGCCTATAAAAGGCAAAGTCCTCACTCACTGACTGACTCACTCACTCATCACGATTTATCCTACTTCCCATTTACCTACAGATTTGAAATTTTGTACACCGATTCTTAAGGAATAAAATAGGAAACCTAAGTGGTTTTCGTCCTGATCTACCTTAGGAGTCCACCAGAGACCCCGACAAAGTTCCCATGTGTTTCTTATGGACAATCAATTTTGTTTGAGCTGATCAAAATACAAACAGCCGATCTTGATTCGCTGTAGTTCCACGGACTAACCACAGAATGCAGCGCACACAACTGTCATAGTTGTTATACATTATTTGCAGGGTGAAACAAGGCAACACTAGTGTGGCCTTGGGTGAAGCCTGCGGGTAACATATCTAGTTTATTAATAAATTGGATTAATTAATATGCACATTTTGATAATAAATAATAATAAACAAACACATTTTCATTAATTTCATGTATTTTTGGACTACACTAAAATATCTTTTACTTAAACATTAATAATACTTTGCCCACTATTTTATTTTTAGGATATATTTTATTTGTATATATAATGTTTTTGTTTTTAGTTTGACAATGAACGTAAAGTCATATCTATATCTATAAAAGAGGAAGTATGTATGTATATATGTATATATGTATGTAGCCTATGGACTCCGAAACCGCTCGACAGATGGTAATGAAACTTTCAGGCATTATTAAGCATTATTCAAGGATGGTTTGTGTGAAGTTTGGTGCAAATCTGTCCAAAGGGCTCCGACCCAGAGGGCATACAAGGGTGCAGTGTCAGGTTTTAGAAATTTAGTGTTTACAAAATTAACAGCTGTAATTAATTAACAGCTGTAATTAATTAACAGCTGTAATTAATTAACAGCTGTAATTAAAAAAATTCTAAGTTTTGGGCGCAGCAACGCGCGCCGGGTAACTGCTAGTTAATTATATTTATTAACAAAACATACCAATTTTCGTGACCAGGCTGCCAGCAAAACTATTAGGTCTTGACTGATTGTTTATGTGTTAATTGGAAGCCCTTATGTCTTTTTGGGTTTTGGAAAACATTCACCTTCAAGTCCACCTTTAGATAGAGAAAACATAACATTGTACTGTGATCGCGAGCGAAGCCGCGACGGGCTACTTGTAACTTTAATTGGACATGAATCAACTGTTAATACTGTTAGGTTAGGTAAAAAACAACAGTTTGAAAACACAGTACAAAAAAAAATACCCCCGTAGCAGCAAACCCGGGTACTCAGCGAATTTCCATTGCATATATATATCTCAATACTACATAAAGCCACATACCAAGTTTCATCAATATACATTGATAAATAAACGATTTATGAAATTTTAATTATTCTCCATAAGAATAACATCGGAGCTGAGTACGCAGGTTTGCTGAAAAAAACACAAGAAACGTTTTTTATACAAATATCAATATAACTCAACTAGGTAAAACTACATACTAAGTTTTATTAATTTATCTTCATAATTAAGGGATACAACATTTCAAATATTATCCATAAGAATAACATGGGGGCTGAGTACGCAGGTTTGCTGCTACGGGAACTTTCATCAAAAATATAGCTTTTTGTGCAAAAATCAGTAGACCACAACGATAAGAAGCAATATACAAAGTTTCGTCAGGAAAAGTTGGTAAATAAGCGAGATATACCATTTTTCATTTTCTCCATAAGAATAACATTGGACAATGTACTGCGTTTTGCACTATAACCAACTGACATAGAGAAATGATCAAAACACCTAATTGTTTTGATATACTAAAATATTATATGTAAACAACTCACAAAACCCATTTATGGGGAATAAACCCCCCAAAATACCCCTTTGGATAAAGCGATCTGGCTGGTTTTCAAACTTCAAGTCATAAATGTTAACTTACATGTTTGTACCAAATTTAATCAAAATCGGACCATTGTTACGAGAATTATCGTACCCACAGACATATTTACAATTTTGAACGAATGGTGTTTTTGGCATCTGGGAAAAAAATACTACAGTGTAAAAATATTACAGTATGTCGAATCCGGTAACAGCTTCTTCCCTAAAGGGAAAATTCGCTGAAGCAGCTATAATTTGTATTAACTGTTTCAGGCAAATCTCTGGACAACAAAAACTATCAGGAGCTTTTTGTTATGTTTTTGTAAAGCTCAGTAATCTCAAAAGAGAAAAATTTTCTCAAATTCGAGTAACTTGATTCACTTGTTTAAACAGAAGTTAAAATGTAATAATATTACTATCGGAACCCTTAACATCAAAAGGAATAAATTTGTCTGGTAAAATTATCAAATACGAATGTCCAATCCCAGAGAACAGTGTCATGAGTCCCATCGTCAGTTGTATTGCCCAGGTTTAGGAGCTGAGCCACAGTGTAGGCTACGGCGGAAGGGTCGCCATATATCCTCAGCCAAAGTGCCCGTCATCTGGTTAACGCGCGCTCATAAACGACAGAACGCCCTTTGTGGAAATGTTTCACTTCATTCATGTTGGTTTCTTAAGAGTTATTGAGATATTCTGTTACAAAACCAGCTAGAAAGGTACACGGATTCACCAGGCGAATAAACAGTTGTGTGGATTCTGGGGTACTATTTGGAACTTTTTGAATTATGATCTTTTCATGTGATATTTAAGAAATTATTTCGGATATTTTTCATCACTGATTAGTAAAATTGAATTTCACGACGTTTCGGGATCTGGAATCTTATCCCTTATTCAGGTGGGAAAACCTAAAACATAGTAAAATTACAGGAAATATTAGTGGCACAAACCATGCAAAGATGGAAATAACAAAAAAGCTAAAACAGAGAAATGTAAAAACAGTCAAAATGAAAAAAGCTAGGTTTGGTTAGAAACATATATATATATATATATATACATATATATATATATATGTCTATATATATATATATATATGTTTCTAACCAAACCTAGCTTTTTCCATTTTGACTGTTTTTACATTTCTCTGTTTTAGCTTTTTTGTTATTTCCATCTTTGGAAATATATATATATATATATATATATATATATATATATATGTCATCTAATAGCAAGTACTGTACATTAAAAAATGTATCTAATTATATTCAATACATATTTTATCAGACTAAATATCAAATAGTTATACAACAAATTGATATAAATACCACGTCGCAGCAAACCTGCGTACTCAGCGAGTTTCCAATGCATAATATATGTCTTAATACCACATAATGCCACATACCACTTGCGCATACAACTTGCATAAAAATATATTCATAAATAAGCGATATATACAATTTTACTTATTCTCCAAAAATAAGTAAAACTTGTAAAGTAAGTAATTTATTCATTAAAGTTGGGCTAAAAGGGAGAAAGTATTTGTCAGTTTCCTGATACCGTTTATTCAATATTCTGTTGCATCAATGACATTGAAATTAAAAACTAATCTAAAAGACAATTAATTTAATGAACACTTGTTTTAGTTAAAATTATGATTCTTTCGGTTCATAACACTTAGTAAATTGTTTTCTAACTTTTGGTTTTCACTTGTTCTTGAACAGATTAATGAATGTATCAATAAAGTTATTGAGTTTGAAAGTTTGTGTAAATAACTATTTTTAAATATAACAGAACGAGAGTAGTGAGGTACAATTTGTAGAATGTCAGTCTGGAAACAGTTTGGCCAACTGTAGTTATCGAATGTTGCGGTTGTCGGTCTGTCTGTTGATAGGTTCAGACAAAACTTGCTGACTTGTGTTACGTCTGAAGCAAAATGCAAAATGAAATATAAGACACCATACATATTACTTATCTAGTAAGGGTATAATAATCGAATACCCTTATTATATACATTTTACGTTTAATTACTTACAATTGATTAACTCTAATTATTTTTATAGTTTTTCCTTGTAACGGGTTAAAGGTAATACATATTTGAATAATGAATCCAGGTCCTACAATAAGAATAAGTTACTTATAACCGATTAAGGGTACATTTATTTTTGTATAACCGCACTTAAAGTGTTTTAGAGAATTTACCCTATAGGGAAGAAGCTATTACCGTAGTCGGCATGGTAAGACCTAGGCCCGGGACCATGATAACCTTTCGTTTTGAGGTCCACAGATGCCAAAAATACCATTAGTTCTAAACTGTATATATATGTGTCAGTGAGCACGATAACTCTCGTAAAAATTATCTGATTTTGACGAAATTTAGTATAATCGTCTAAAGCAGCATTTATGACTTCAAGTTCGAAAACAAGACAGATCGACCAATCCGAAGGGGTATTTTGGGGGAGGTATTTTGTACCCCAAAAATGTTTTTTTTTAAGTTTTACATATAATTTTTGAAAAAGTCAAATTTTATTTTTTATCAATGGAATCAGCTTAAAAAGACGCACACTTTGGTGTGTTTATCATTGCTCTACGTCTATTGATTACAGAGATATTGAAAGTGCTACACACAGTACGGTGTCCAATTTTATACTTATGGAGAATAAGAAAAATTGTATATCTCGCTTATTTATCAACTTATTCTGATGAAACTTGGTATATTGCTTCATATCGTTGTGGTTTGTTGATATTTGCACAAAAACATTTTTTGGCTGTTACTTCCCGTAGTAGCAAACCTGCGAATTCAGCCCCATGTTATTCTTATGGAGAATCAGTAACATGCTATCTCCCTTAATTATGAACATAGATATGAACTTGGTAAGTGGCTTTACCTATTCCAGTTATAATGTTATTTGTATAAAAACCCATGTTTTGTGTTCCTTGCTTCAGCAAACCTGCACACTCAGCCGCCATGTTATTCTAATGGAGAATTATTAAAATGCCATTAATCGTTAATTTATGAATGTATATTGATGAAACTTGGTATGTGGCTTTATGTGGTATTAAGACACGTATATATGCATTAGAAATCGCTGAGTACGCAGGTTTGCTGGTACGGGGGTATTTTAGATCTAAAAGCACGTCGTAAAATTGCTGTTTTTTTGCAATAAAAAAGTATATTATGCTCACTGCGAGTTACTTTTAAGCTGGGTTTTCCTAGGCGCGAACGTTTCGGCAGCGGAGAGCGAAGAACTCTGGTCTCTCCTTATCATGTAATCAAATGGTGCTGTTTTCCTGGACAGTGGAATTGTTCCGCGTCGCGCCACGGATTAACATTGTCCGCTCCCGGAGCAGAGGAGTCCGCTCTCTGCCGCGGAATAGTGTTGAGGTTTTACTGACGTCCTGTGATTCTGTGTAGTTACTTGTTACAGAATGAGTTCGGGTAAATTTAGGGTGTCAGATGACGAGAAACCTGTTGAATGAATACAAGGTCACCCGGAGTACGACAGGTATAATAACCAACAGATAATTATTAAATCATTACAAAAATAAACGTACATTTAAAATAACATAACATTTGTTATGTACAGTTTATAATAATGAAATAATGTTATGTTGTTTTAGCTTAAACAATATGCAGTTTTATTGAGTTTTAAAAGTAAAATCTCAATAGTTTAAAACTAAAAAAAATTATAACCTTTTCTTTCTGTTATTTTTCATATTATTTCGATACGATAATTGGTTGAGCAGATATTGAAAATACTAAATACAGTAAGTTGTGTGTTGAAATAGACCTATGTTTAAGAATATATTATTTTTATTGCCCTCGGTGTTATCCCCTCAACAGTCAAAATCAAAATGAGCTAGTTTATCCTGCAGTCGGTTGCCGAAAAAGTCCGCTTCTAGGAAAATTACGTTGAGTTGAAACTGCGGCCGGAGTCTACGCGTTCCGCGCTCCACTGCCGAAAAGTTCCGCGGCTAGGAAACTCCAGCTTTACGCTCGCTGACGGCAATAAACAGCTGATTGATTATTGCTTCGCACCAAACTGACTCGATGTTTATAACATTAATCTCGTGAATTCAGTACGAAAGGACGGAAATTTAATTTTATATTCTTTCGGAAAATTTCCGGGCGACGTGTTGCGGTTTACAGTTTTCCTCAAGCGATAAAGACTTACTTTACGCTCTTAATTCATAAATGAATATTACATATTTTATAAGTGTTTTATGCATGCATGCACATTTTGTCGAATTTATATCATCTTATAATTGGTAAGGAAGTCTTCACTTATAAAAATAGCGTCATAAACTACATATAAATTTCAAATTCCGACTAAATTTGGAGCATCGACAAGGAGACATTATTGAGAACATCAGAACAAAAACAAGAATAATATAAACAAAGCTTAAATGAGAGTTGGGACCAGCACACTTTTCCATATAGGCTTTTCTTTTACTCTACCGTCCCAATTGTGTCACATCCAAATTCCCTGAATTTAGTTCACTCTACTTTCGATTGATCAAGGCTGTCATATTTTATATATTTTGTTGTAACTTTTTTATATTTATTTTTGGTTGCAAAATTGCAAAACTCTTTATCTCAATAATTTTTATTTTTAAATCATCTTAAGTTCTGTATTTACCATTTGTTTCATGTTATTTTGGAAAATATCAACCCTGAAACAACAATCATGAACTATATGAAACAATGTATGAACTCTATTGAATATAAAGCGTTCCTTTTATCCTACTGCCACGCATTTTGCCCACCTTACCAACCAAGCACAACCTCAACCTTTCGAACTAGCACAGTTCTTATCAAACGAACTGTAGCCTCATCTTAAAAATCAAGTAAAATCCCACCTTACCAACAAAGCACAAGCCGCAACTTGTCATCAAGGCACACTTTATCAACCGAGCTGAAAACTCACCTTAAAATCAAGGAAAAAACCACCTTACTAAGAACAAGCCTCACCTTACCATGCAACCAAATACAAACCACCTCACCTTACCAGCTAAACAAACGCCACACCTTACAAACGAAGCACAAATCCCACCTTATAAACCAAGCATGACTCATCTTATCAACCAAACACAAGCCCCACCTTTCGAACCAGCACATCCTTAAAACGAACTCAAGCCCCACCTTACCAACCAAACTCACGCCCCACCTTTCCAACCTAGCACAAACCCTACCTTTGTTTTTGATTCCCAGTCACATTTACAGTTCGTGTTCATGCTTTCCTGTTGCGAGCCCGCGGGACTCAATGACAATGTCACCTTTTGATCTTTTATAGAGCTTTGACGAGTATTACTTTGATTGTTGCCTCATATTTCATTCTGCCTGGTGTATTCCGCTTTATATGAACAATTATTTTAATATATACAGAACATAAATTTTTCTGTAATATACATGTTCTAAAATTGTTTAAGGAATAATACCATAGTAACTTATACAAATAAAGGGATCATTAACGAATTAAAATTTTAATTAGTTTAGTTATTTAGATTTATTTATCAATATTGGTTGGTGAAACAGGTTGATATTCTTGGCTCTGTAATGTAATGTTTTTAATCTCAGTTTTTTTTTAGTTTGTGACGATTGTTCGTTTGAATAAGCCGAATTTTGTGAAGAGCTACGCAAATATATTAGTCTTAAATGATTTTTTATGTCTTATTTAAATTTTAACATCTAGATGGGCTTTTTTGAATTTTGGAAAATATCAACTTTTGAAGCCTTACCTCCTGCTTTAATCTGATGGAAAAATAGAAATCCGTTTAATTGGACATTTCACAACACTGTTGATACTAACAACACAGAGTATGGACACAAGAAAATCTGAAATAATATATAAGGATATAACCTATACGAGAAGATTAATACCAAAAGAAATATATTCGGGGGAGTGGAATTCTAGCAATCTGATTCGCTTGTATAATATAAACGGCTTATAATAATGTTACGTAAAAGCCTTGATAAAAATATCATTAAGAACTTACTGTTAAGAATCCAATTAAAAGTTACGAAGTCCTGTTGGAAAGCTCAAAAATCTCACTCTTTCAAAAGAATACTTATTAAAGTATTAGAAACTAACGAGTTTCTTTATTTAACAAAATGAAATTCTAGAAACGAGGGATTTTATTTTCTGAGTTTGAAAAACGTTATAACGGTAGAAATATTACAATAAGTCTAATTTAATTGGATTGCGTTTTTAAAATTATACTACTAATTGGTATGATACCATCTCATCCTTCCTCTTTTTAAAATTTTATATATCATTGAATGAACGTATTTCAGAGAGGGGTCTACCAATTGGAGATAGAAAATACCCCCGTTGCAGCAAACCTGTATACTCAGCGAATTTCCAATAAATAAATAACATAACACATTAAGCCACTTAACAGGATGCATAAGATATATATTCAAAACCAAGTGATATTTAAAATATTAATTATTCTCTATAAGAATAACATTGAGGATGAGTACGCAGGTTTGCTGCAACAAGGAACACAAAATAATGGATTTTTATGCAAATACCAATAGAACTCATCTAAATGAGGTCACATACCAGGTTTCATCCATATACATTCATAAATAAGCGATATATAAAATTTTAATTATTTTCCATAAGAATAACATGAGGACTGAGTACCTAGGTTTGCTGCTACGGGAACCATAGGCGAAAATTTTTTTGTGTGCAAACAACAATAAACCTCAACCAGATGAAGCCATATACCAAGTTTCATCAGTTTATGTTCGTAAATAAGTGTGATATAAAATTTTTCCTTTTCTCCATAATAATAACATTAGACAACGTACTGTGTTTAGCACTTTCAATATCTCAGTAACCAATTGACGTAGAGCAATGGTCAAAGTTCCAAATTGTTTGTTTTTTTTAAGCTTAATACAATGGTGAAAATTAAAATTTGATTTAATTTATTTGATTACATGTGAAACCCCCCAAAAAAACATTTATAAGTATGAAGCTGTTGTTTATAAGTATGATAAAAAGTAGTTTATAATTTTCATATGTGTGACAAAATCTCTGAAGGAAGTAGCAAACTGTCTATAATAACGTCTACCTCATAACAGTGAAGAATTTTTCGGGGTTCAAAAAAATGCTTCAATCTTTTAGCAAATAATTGTCATTGTTCAAGTAAAAATTAGGAAACCTGTTTTATTGTTATTTTCCTCTAAGTACCGGTAATACAAATGTATACAAACTACAAACAATATAAAGGTTTGCATACTGCCCATATTTATACGTCCTTCTTTAAATCTTTCGGTCGGAAGGAACTACCCTCTTCCTTATTAGTGAATTTCCTTTGGAAAGTGAACTATTAGCATGACCCGCACGGTGAAACTTAAGCCCGGGACACCATAGAAGTTCCTAACGTGACCCCCTGAACACGTTTTGGGGGGTCGTTCAAATATATATATATATATATATATATATATATATATATATATATATGAGTATGCACTCTAGTGGTCGCATTTTTTGTCCGATTTACTTTAAATTTGGTAGGGACGTTCCTTTCTATAACTCGTTGGACAAGTTCGTTGGGCAAAACAATCGGAAAACTCTAAACCCATTTTTTGGGGATTAATATTTCAAATTTTGAGCTTTTGGGCCCAAAAACGGTCAGAAAAGCCCCAGATGTAAAATTAATGCATGTTAAAAGATGGGAATTAGAAAGGCGAAAGTTTTAAGCCCTCTCTCGTCATTCTAGCATAAATATTTACCGAGTTATTAAAGAAAATGTGTATCGGCTAAACACAGTACGTTGTCTTATGGGGGTTTTACACTAGAAAAGCCTGTTATTCCTTTGTTAGAGTACTTTTATTATCCCCAGCAACCTCACGCCTACTTTCAAGCCTGTCTGGACCTTCTCCTAACCTTATAATGCGTAAAATTGTATTCCCAGCTTTGCAAGTAAATGAAACCAGGAGTATCAGAACAGCCAAAAAAAAATGTTTTCAGATTTCAATAAAAATTGGACAAATGGATGTTTTTACACTGATTTTGAGTTTTACAAGTTTTTATGTGGAAATTCACTTCCCTCACGTCAGCGTGCTGCGTGCGAACTCGTTTAAAAGTAGCGGACGTTAAAATATTAAAATTTAACTTATATAAAACCGCTAATTAAATTTATAAAAAAAAAGGTTTTGTTCTATTTTTATTTTCCTTATCCAACGATGTCTTATTTCAAGCAATCGGACAGAAAAGTGTCGAAGTAGGACCATTAGAAACCATTAAGACCATTAGAAATCATTAGGACCATTATATGTCTGATACCAGCGCTAAAATAGAACCGATCCACAACTGGCTGCTGTTTTTAATCTTTAATCTTTGAATTTGACCAAGGCAGCACAGTTTAACAACACAGTTGTGCAACTCCGTTACTATTCATCCCTGGGTAAATTATTTTAGTTATTCCAAGCCATTGACAAATGGTTCAAATGTTATTTACGAAATTGTGGACATTTGTAATCAATGATTACAGAAAAACAAGTTTCACGACGTTTCAAGATCTAGAATCTGATCCCTTTTTCAGGTGACAAGAATACCCAGTTCATACAAAAAAGTTGCACAACCTAGGCAAAGCTTGACATAAATATAAACAAAATTAAAAACACATATGCATTCAAAAGAAAATCAAATTCGAAAATCTCCAGTAATATAGCGAGGCGCACAACTGCACAGCGCACTTGCTCGAGCGAGACTTGAACCTCTGGCTTTTTGTGTTTCGGTTTCGTTTTTAGCGAATTTTCCCTATAGGACGCATTGGAAAATCTACAAAAAAACACCTTTAATTTGACACCTCAAACTTTAAAATCCGTCCAGCCGTTATCGAGTTATGACTTTGAAGAAAAAACCCCTCGCGTATTAATTTATAGGATTTTGTATTGATTTTATTTTGAACTCCATATTACCAATGTTAATTTTATTAACATGTCAATTCTTTTGATATACTGTAATAATTAGATTTTACTAAGGGTGCGATCTATCTAGAACTTACCATTAACCCAGAAATTAGTTAATTACCTCTTTTGAAGGAAGTCGTTGGAGCCGCTTTTGAGATCAGAATTGGAAACAAGTAACCAACCACCGAGCAAAGAATCTATGCTCACTGTAACCAAATAACTAACCAAGCAATACAACTTTAGAGTATATGATATATTTAAAGAATGTTTTTGATGAGTTTTTAAAAGGTAACGAAACCCAAAGTTTTATTAGGTTATAAATAACAGACTATTATGAATGATGATTAAACAACCTTCCATGTGTGTGATAGCAAGTTTTTGGGTATTCCAGATAGTAAATACTCTAAAATACGGTTTGATGACCTTCACAAACAGGGCGTTTGAGTACAGAAATATGAATCAGTAACAAAGACAAACCTCACTTCTTCCGTGGCCACTAGATAGTTTCTGCTGGTGCGGTTTTAGCGAATTTCCCCTATAGGGAAGAAGCTATTACCGTAGGTCTCATGGTAAGACTTAAGCTCGAGACCATGATAACTTTTCATTTTGAGGTCCCCAGATGCCAAAAACACCATTCGTTCAAATTTGTATATATGTATATATATATATATATATATATATATATATATATATATATATACATATACATATATGTGTCCGTAAGCACGATAACTCTCGTAAAAAAAGGTCCGATCTTAATGAAATTTGGTACAAATGTGTAAAGTACCATTTATTTGAACGAGTTCAAAAACCAGATGAATCGCACCATCCGAAGGGGGGTTTTTGGGGGGTTTTGTACCCAAAAAATGGGTTTTTAGGGGTTTTCACATGTAATTTTTTTTCAAATCTAATTTTAATTTATACCATTGACTTCAGCATAAAAAAACAAACAATTTGGTATTTTGATCATCGCTCTACGTCAACTAATTACCGAGATATTGAAAGTGCTAAACACAGTACGTTGTCTAATGTTATTCTTAAGGAGAAAAAGAAAATTTGTATATCTCTCTTATTTATGAACATAAACTGGCGAAATTTGGTATATGGCTTGATCTGGTTGTGGTTTATTGTTGTTTGCACAAAAAAACAAATTAACAGTCATTTTTCGCCAATGTTTCCTATAGCAGCAAACCTAGGTACTTGGTCCCCATGTTATTCTTATGGAAAATACTCAAAATGTTATATATCACTTATTTATGAATGTATATGGATGAAACTTGGTATGTGACTTCACTAAGATGAGTTCAATTGATATATGCATAAAAACCCATTATTTTGTGTGCCTTGTTGCAGCAAACCTGCGTACTCATCCCCAATGTTATTCTTATGGAGAATAATTAATATTTTAAATATCGCTTGTATGTGAATACATTTCTTATGAATCCTGTTAAGTGTTTTAATGTGTTATGTTATATATTCATTGGAAATTCGCTGAGTATGCAGGTTTGCTGCGACGGGGGTTTTGTAACTTGTAACGGCTTCCCTCGGGCCCGACCACACTAAGAGACGTGGGTATTATCCAGATGCTTAGCACCCACAACTCCATGTAATCAACTGTACCGAGTTGTAATCATTTATATCAATAGGTGGTCGGTTTTAACTAAATAGTTCTGTATTTCTACTATGGCTTCTTTACCAACAAATGTTAAAACCGTAAGTCCGTCATTCAAGTGTGTCTATCATTTATTTGGACAAAAGTTCTTGGTGGTTAAATTAGAGGTAAAATATTAGTTTTGTATACAACACTTCCTAAGGCCATAAATAAAATAAAAGTGTCAAGTCAAATAGCATTTTGAATAAATAGTTTAATGTATTTCAATCGCATTTTGAATGTATTTCGAACTTTATTGCCACTGAACAAACTGAACGTTTATTTACAAGGTAAACAAATACTAAATACATATTTGGGCGAGATAACTTCAACGAGGTTGCAGGAATAAGTAATAAAGACATCATAAAAATAATGTAAATTTCTCTTTGGACATAACAATGAGGAACATAATATTATAACTGCTACAATTATTTGGAAACTTAATAAAATTGTCATAAGAGTATACGCAGACATGAAATAGCAGTAACATGTTTAGAAACCAATTAAATCCCTAGGAAACATTTGTTAGCTCGCTCTTATAACCTTTATAAACTATCAAATTTGTTATACCACTCAAAGTTAAATGTTAGATTCTGACTTATATGAAATAAAACTATTATGCAATTAGTCATTACACTAAAAATAATATACAGCTCAAAGTTCAAAATTCGTACGAGTGTATAATCATTTATTTTATTTTTCGTAACTATTTGGTCTGCAAACAAAGGCTAATTTGTAAAAAAAATTCAATTGGAAGGATAGGAAGATTTGCATTATCACAAAGCTCTTTGTTCCAAAATACGTGACTGAGGCTTCAGACTTCACGGAAAAGCTGATAAAATACCAACTGATGCGGAACTCTGCGTGTCGGACTCGTCTTTTACTAGCAACTCAGGGTGTGTGTGGAAAACAAAGAGCCAAGTCAAACTTGAAAAATATTCTTGAATAGACCAGTCTGATCATCTTACAGCGTCAAGCTAAACTAACTCAACTCAGGTGACATCACTCTAATATTATAATGCAAAAAGTTTGTGAGTTTGTTTATTTGTTTGTGGCTCAACCCAAGGCCCCACTAAGGGAATATTAGCTGTATAATTTTTTTTAAACGTACACTTAATAATTTATAAAATAATAAATATGCTCACAACTTAAAAATATACTTCGATTTATCTCTCCTGTGTGTTTTTTGTTGGTAAAAAAACTGTTGTTATCGAGTATAACAAAGTATACTCTAGTAAACTAACTATTGTTACTCTGTTGTTGAAACATAGACGTCGGCTAAATTTTAACGATTCAAGTACATCTAAAATGGCTTCCAATGTTATTCTTATGGAGAAAAAAATAAATTTGGTTTTAAGATAATTTGATTAATACTGAACGAAATTATCTGAATAACGAACTTGACCGAGATTTTGACCTGTTAAGTTTTTCTGGAAAATTTTAAGTTTAACTGTGGAGGTATTCTCGAGTTATTGTGGTCACAAACACGCCAGTAGAGTTGATTCTCTTACCAGTCTAAGCAGTAAAGTTGTGTATAAGGATACTTTCACTTCGTTCCACTTAGTTTTTTTTAGTGGGGCCTTGCTCAACCACGCTTCAACTACTGAACCGATTGAGTTTATATTTGGTAGAAACATAGCTAATATCCTAAAGTAACATATAGGCCTATTCGTGCTATAAAATTCCTTTAAGGCTTTGCCTCAGTTGCCACTAAACTTCCAATGTTAATCTTTTGGCCATTAATATTTACTGGATCAGATGATAACTAAAACAGGTACTCTGCATATCAGATGTTGAATTTATTTATTTGTTTATATTATTGTTTAAAATTTTGATGTACGTTAAACCACGAAGGTACCTGCATCATATAATGCCAGGTAGACTGAAATAAAACCTGTCACAAAGTTTGAAAAAAGTCTAATTCATTGAATACAGGAGTTCCATTACGCAAGATGCTCAAGGGTCATCTAGTAGTTCGTAGTAACAGATCGTGACCTTCTATTACTATTTAACACCAACAAATAATTGTAAGCTTTTAAACGTTTGATTCAATAAGATATGAAAATACTTAACTTACTACTACTTTAAATAACTATGCAATTGTCCAAGATCAAAACAAAAAACTGAATCAATGTAATATTATTGTCCTTAGGAATAACAGCTTTTACAGGCTTGAAGTCATTCAAACAAAGTAAATTTTAAGATTAACTTTAGACGCAGAAATTAAGGACTATAACACATAAATGTAACTTGGTTTTGACCTCTATGGTCAGTAACACAGTCCACATAATAATATAATAATGTAATTAATTTTGTAGTTTTAAAGATTTTGAATTATATTTGGTTTAATGAAGCCGACGCCACTCGCTGCATCATCATTCACTCCTGGATTAACGAAGGGTGAAAGAGAGATATGTGTATGAAAGGGCTTATTTGCATTTGACTGAGAGGAACAGTTGAACATCTAGCTTCTGTTTGTACGAGTAGCATCAGTCTAATGCTTTAAATACGAGTTTACATAAGTTAAACAATACATAAGTGCAAGCGTAATCCTTATCGATATTATGACAGCGTATGCTCCCCCTCACCCAAACCCCCTTCCTTATCTTTACCGAGATGATGTAATCATAAATGGCTCGAAGCAATCTCCAACATCTAAGGTAGAAAAGCAGGAATGGAAGTGATATCAAAGTAAATTAGATAGGAAGAGGAAATGCCGCTGGCAGGGGCACACTAACACGGCATGAAGGAACCAAGGCATGAATGAATAAAGGCATCAAAGTCCGCCTGAGGCAAAACGAGGTCAATGGTGAAATCGGAAATATTATTTGAAAGGAATAGTTTAAAATACTTTAAAGATAATTTAATAATTTGTAAACTTCAATAACGGAACGAACATGGCTCAGCTGTTATTTTTCCAACCATTAAATGCTTTAAGTAAACAACTGTTGTAATTATGTACTATGAACGGTCTTACTTGTTTAATTTAGATGATTCATTGTACTGAAAATGTAGCTTGAATAATAAGCTTTATGGTGAAGAATATAGTTTTGCTGTTAATAATAAGAAAATACGTTTTGTTCAGCAATACAAGCTGGCTCTATAAAAAGGACTATACAATACAGTAAGTTCTTTTGAAATCGAACTTTCTCAAATTTTAACCTAACATATTATTTTAACAGATTCTCGTAAATCTCACACCGGTAAAATATTTATATTTATAGAAGTATATCTACTTACGGCTTGGAAGAATATTTTATATTTTATTCTTATTACAAACAATTTTGTTTATTTATTACAGTTATAACTTTAATTTATATTCTTACGTAAGGCATCGCTAGTACTCGCAAGGTAACTTCTTCGTACGCAGTAATATTTTTTAATTAAAAAAAGTTCATAAATATGAATCAACGATTATTTACCGAGCGGTAAGCGTTAAATGCACTTCAAGATACTTGTTCATACACAAGTCACAAGTAATATGTGTTTTGTATGTACAGCTGATCAGATTAAGAGGCTACACAACAATGAATAAGTTTTTTTTATCATCACAAAAATTAAAAGTAATAGGTTATTGATTTCGGTAGTTTATTGTCTCTTTAAGAAATTAGAAATGAGAAACTTTTTACCATTCATCATTGAAATAGGCAACTAGCTTAGACATACTTACAAAGTTGAGGATCAGCTTATAGACAGATGTACGAAACGTACAATTAATTTTGATTACGAATATAATAATTTAACCTATTGGTAAGTACATCTAAAAATTCAGTACTTTGGTATTATACGGATGCCACCCTTATACAGCGCGCTGCGGCAGTTATGTTAGGATGGGTTATCATAAAAATGATAGTAAGACTTTCCTTGTTTCGTTCCGAATCGAATGATACCTGATGAGTCATACTTCAGGCCGCCAAACCCCCTCCAAATAGGCCAAGGTCAGGTCGTTGACCGGAGCGCGCGCATCACCTGTCACCGCCTGTATCTAGGCCAGTGTCATGAGTGATTTATTGCCGTTCACTACGTTACATTTGTTTTCATAATGAGTGACGTTCTTTTGGTGTGGGATTTACCTCGAAATGAAGAGGAAACCGTACGTATTTTTATGATAACCCATCCTAACATAACTGCCGCAGCGCGCTGTATATTTGGCAGAGTACATGTGGCGATCGGGTGTGGCTGCTAGCGGCGGCGAAGCATTCAACACGATCCTAGCGGACATCGCTGTCTTTTGGGAGGCACAACACAAAGACCGCTCATCAGAATGATGTAAAATTTGTACAGTAAGTCAATAAAAGTACGTTTTTCGAATTATGTAGTTATCCTTTGTATCCGGTAAAAATTAACCTCCAAAAATAGTGGCATCCGTATAATACCAAAGTACCAAAAACTCATTAAATGTATAAAAATGATTCTCTTAAAACCAATTATTTACAGAGTTCTAAAACTTTGAAAATGTGATATCTTTTGATTAATTTTAGGCAATCTTTTAACAAATTTAATGGAATTTATATCAAGATAGTTTCCTGTAAAAGCAAGACGGTGCTGTGAGCCATCTAATTTTTGCCTGCTTCTAGTGGTGACTATGTATATTTTCTTTTTGTTAGATCTTCCAATATCTCTAAAAAAAATGATTAAACACTCCTATCTTTGAAAGGCCCAATTCTACGGGTAGAATATTCGTTACAAAGTGTTCTAAATAAATGACATAGAGTTAATCTAAAAAAAAACGAGATCAACTATTTCTTACGAATGAGACTATTATACATTAAGATATATCATTGAACCAACATGCATACATTGATTATTTTTAACATAACCAATTGGTAATTTTTATGTTAAAAAGTAAATAGGTCCAAGTACAATACGACAAAAAAAAACTATATTTCTCTGGCTCAATTTGGCAACAATGAAATGGAACAGCATGCTTCCGACTGGCCTGATATGAGCTTTGACCGTATCTGCTAAGTTTCCCACCTAATGAGTTAGAGTCTTAGAGCATACCAATATAATTTACATAAACATTTCTTCTTCAATACCTTTCAATTTTCAGTGTGAGGCTTCGTACATTCCGTTACTCAGTTATACGGGATTATTATTTGGTAGTCAATTTTGTATATTATTGTTACGTAACCCCTGGGGAACCGAGCTTTGCTTAGAGAAGGCCAGTCAGTGTGCTCACTAGGCCTGCATTCATTTTTCACCACGACAGCCTCCTCCCTTGACGAGCAGATATGGTTCGCTGATTTGTCTATTTTCTGAATGTTAGGGTTACTCTAGGTATTCTAGCTTCGGGTAGTTTTTGTTGTTCAATGTTTGATGTGCATTTTGAATTTGATCTTTAGTCGATGGTTTTAGTCACTGTTATTCATGATCTCGTGTTGTTTACCAGTTAGTGTTACATTTACAGTTTACAGGTTGTTAATGATAATCTGTGATGATGTTTTAGTTTTAATTTACAACTAAACCCAATGCTAAAATTTCCAATTTTGTTTAAGTTAAAACAATGTGCATCTTGTTGAGGTTTTACCAATTGAATTTTGAAGCCCTGAAACCGGTAATACTAAAGATTAAGCAAATACCTAACTTTGAATTTCAATATTAATTTTTCAAACCCATAAATCAATAGACTGATCATATTATCTTCAGTATGTATGGTCAATGGTATTAGGGTATAGGATGCTACTGCAATATAGTTTGTCTGTATTGATTTGATACAACTGAGACCAATTACATTTCTAGTTTCTTTCACATTGGATCCTCAAATTAAGCTGCTCTCTGTTAGTTCATTAGTAATTGTACTGAGTGTCGTAGTGTAGCACGCAGGATATAATACTGTGTTGCCATGACTATGTATATGTTTACTATTTGTTTGATTACATTCAATGTTAATATTTCCATAATCCTAGAACTTTCTGCTCGACCTTTGTTCTTATCAAGCATCTGAATTTACAACAACTCTCAACAAGTAATATTGTGTTTTCATCCCAGTAGTCACTACAACATTATTGACTAGTAGCTCGTCACGGCTTCTCTCACGATCATAGTGCAATATTAAATTTGAAAAGTTAAATACATTTTTTAAAGCACTCCAACAACTGGGGGACCGAGCTTTGCTTGAAAAGCCAGTTAGTTTTTCCAAAATGCCTATCTCTACGGTTCCTCTCCAAGGTGAGCATTTTTACTTTCTTTATTTGCTCGTTTTGTTTTATTTTGGACATGTCCGCTTTATATTCTTTTATTCTACCTTAATTTGTAAAGGTTCTAGAAATGTATACATAACCTTATAATCTATACATTCAATTGATGTATACATTGGTTCTAATCACTACTCTCACAAAAATCGCATGCTGATACTTTACCAAGTGAATGTTATTTTTACAATTGATCGGTTGTTTTTAACAGCTGTTAAGATTATTTTGTTTTATTTACAAATGTTAACCATAACTCCAATGTTGTTTTTTTCGATTAACTTTTCATACACAACTATTTTTTCCGGGGATGAGGCCTAACTAGAACATTTTTTTACCCACAAATTTGATAGCTCCAACATTTGGAGGGCCCTGAAGCAGTTTTGGAACAGGGGTAGGCAAAGGTCGAGGTCATATTCAGATGTATACTAGGCAGAGCCCTAAAAACGAATGTCGATTGTAAGGAAATTTCAGTAGTATACACCTCAATTTCTTTAAAATTGTCACATCAAGCAAAAATCTAATTTCTGTAGTACCACAGAGAAGTCTCCTTGATAGTACCTTACATCTCCTTCAAAAAACCTGCTTGTGTATTAATATACAGCATAAATATGATTTATTCATGTGTAAATTGTTAAGCATTAAGCAAGCCGTTATTAACACATGTTTTACATTACTTTGTATTTATTTTAACACATTTTATTATAGCAAATTATGCATATTGTTCTTCATTTACATTTGTTATTGTTATTTATTCAAAGTTTATTGCATGTTGATTACTTTCTTTACTGTTTATTTTTTTTTATTTAAAGACGACCGTTAAGTTGCTATTTTAAGTTTTCTAGAGTTTTAGTATTTTAGAGTTTTCTATTTTAAGAAGGCAAAAAGATTATAATTTAGACTAGGTAAAATGTTTATTACTTATTAACTCATTTGCAGTTTAGTAAATTTATTAACATAACTCTAACCCTTGGTATGTTCAGGTTTTGAAGTTATTTCAGTAAGTATTCAAACACGAAATATAAATTTAAATAAAACTCCAAGATATATGTATCTTTAAATATAATTTTCCCTTTTTATTTACAGCTTGTAGCGTATTACAACTCAGCCCTTTCAGGATCCCTCTGGATTTGGATTTTTGCGTATTCCCTGACAGTAATGGATGAGAGCAGATTGATGGGAGTATTGGACTGAGGCGGCTCTACTGGAAACCCTCCCTTAATACCAAATCTGTAAAGCATATTAACTATAAAGAAAAGAAAAATATTTAAGCTTTCATGTAGTTGTTGGTTAAAATAATAAGTGCCAAGTTATTATAGTTTATATAACAGCTGTATGTAGCAGTTAATCCATACATTGATTACATTGATTATTAATCCAGACGGAGATCAATTTATATCAAAGAGGATTATTTTATAAAGTCAGATAAAATGTACCAAATACTATGAGTTAAAATACCAACAAGATACGTCTGCATAAGTCTGAAATAAATGTTATTCATTGTTATTTGTGAGTGATTATTTACAATACGCTGTCCATTTAATAGTAAATATATTTCAACAAGTGATAAATAAACAATTTAATTTGAGGTATGACGAATTCAATACAAATAATGCAAATAATACAAACATGGAGTTTGCGCTTTTACTCGACAATTCAACAGCTGGTTTGGTGTAACAGTTTTGATTACAGTGATATTAAAATTTACCAGGGTTGAAAATATAACACTGTAATATAGTCTTTTCAAAAATAAAACATAAATTATATGAGAAATAATTATGTATCCCTCATGTAATTATTGTTTAGAAACTCAATTTTAAAAATATTGATCTTCTATGACTGTACAATCCTTGCATTTTACCCTATTGATTTGTCCGTATTAAAATAATTTTAGTTTGAGTTTAAACTGTGACATGCGTTATTGATTGTGCAATTATCTGTAAACATTCCCTATCGATTAGCAATAAATTAACTAGTTAATAATATAAAACATAATATACGTTTTAAATAATTTTATCATTTTTGGGGAGAGGGGCTTTGACGGGGACAAATACTGCAATAAATTTCGATAAGTTCAAATTAGGCAAATACAACGTTATATCCTTTTCTCCTAAAACATGGTTTATTACAGTAGCATTACGTGAAGTTATTCTCCAGTTGTTATTAACAGTTATCGTAACTTGCGTTAAAATTTCATAAGCACTAAATAAAAAGTATAAAACCTGCATGCTTTGTAATCTAGTATAAATGTAAAACTAAATATAACAAAAACATTTGATCAGCATTTTTAGCAGTATTAATTTCTTATTATATGTTTTTGAATGTTATGCTAATAGCTCACTTTCCATAGCAAATTTTCTAAACATATAGGTAACCAACTGGAATCAAACAAGCTTTCGCCATAACCCATGTAAAGGTAAACAAACCTTCCTTACTGTTTCCAATTTAGAACCGGTGTATAATGTTTTTAACCTAATAAACACAAGGCAGCAAAAGGGCAGAGTTTGTAATTTAGTAATCATTTTAAAAAGGGCTGAAACAACACATAACTTTGGTCCCTCGGCGCCTTGCCCAACACCTGGTTAAAATTGTTAGTAAAGTTAAATTACCAGAGTGAATCCTTGCGGGACCGAAGGTACATTAAATCAAACTCTCGCCGTAATTCGCGCTTATTAAATACAAACACTAACGTTCGGGAATTGTAATAGCTTTTGTGAAAGTGTTATTAGGGTTTGTAGTTTGTATCGATGATTTTCAAAATTGTGATGTTAGTATGTTAATTGTATTAGTAAATTAAAATGTATCTTAATGACCTGAGCATGTAATTTTAAAACCTAAACCGTGGTTAATGTTTTGACTAGAAAACTAGATGAAGAGTAAGTCATTGATGCTTAGATAAGTAAGGGATATTATATAGTCCAACCCAATAACGTAGTACATCTATTCGCAATGGCTGATAACGCGGTTCGATTGGTGCTGCACTCTAGTAGCAACACCTGCAACTAATGGCTGTAACACTTGTTGTACAATTGCAAAATGTCTTAGTTTGTAAAGATTTTTTATATTTTCAAACACATTCGATGATAATGCTAAATAATTATTTTCAAACTTACATTTTATAAAATATCGCTACATACAAACTAACTAACCGCGTCTCCTAACTTAATTAAATGTTTCAGTAGTGACAAAGATTAAATATACTCCTAAGAAGGATGATTAATCTATGGTAGTGATTAGTTATTCTATTTGGTATTCAATGCAATCAACTACTGTAGCCACTAACCAAACTAAAGACCCTTACAAAACTCATCATACCTCTATGTCGGTCTCAAGATCTTAAATGAATAAACGTCAATGCTAGATCACAAATGTGTAAACGTTTAAACTCAATATTCAAAGTTTTTGTTTCAATGACAGCCACGTATGTGTAAAAAGTTGAAAAATGCATAAGCATAATGTACACAATTGTTTTCGACGATCAACTGTTATGAGATAATTGAATTTTGGGTTAATCTTCAGTTAACACTTTTAATTCAAAGCTGATTACTCATATCTACCCAAGTATTTTTCTATAAACCATGTTTTGCACTTTGTGCTTGTTAACGTTTCAGTTTGTTTGCACATACGCAGCTTTCATCGAAACAAAAACCTTGAACATTCAGTTTAAAGTCTGATCACTGGTGGTGGTGTTTGTTCATTGAAGATCTCGATACCAGCCTAGAGGTATGATGAGTTTTGTATGGGTCTTTAGTTCAGTTAGCATGTGTATTGAATACCAAATAAACTATATAGTCAGTACCGAAATATAACCAAATGAAGTGGTCCAGTTGATCATTTTGTGTGTAGCGAATTTAAAAATATAAATTTAAAAATAATTGTTTAGTATATAAAAAACCTTTGCAAGCTAAAACATATTTAAAGTGTAATATTCTCATTTTGTTGTTGGCTATATTGACGATAGTTTTGTGCAATATTATATTATCTACTAGCTGACCCTGCAGATGACGCGAGACGTTGTCCTGTCCTAATGTTTTTGAGTTTGTTTTTTAACAAATATTGTAAAAGATGAGATCGTTCGCTCCGCTCTCTCACCTATTTTTATATAGGGCTAACGTCGGCATAAAAAAGAGTTTGAGTTGCTATTCAAGTATATTTGTTATTTCCATAATATTCATATGTTTATGACTTTCAAGTATGTTAGATGTAAACCGTATAACAGCTGTTTCTTTAAATTAATTGAATTAAGAACAGATACATGTGACGTAAACCAAATAAAACATTTCTACATAAGAATAACATGTAAGTTTTGAAGGGCCGTAGGGTGCGTCCTTTAAGAGTTTTCAAAACGAAAATTGGCCTATGTGTTAACCAGGTATATAAAGAAAATTCCTGTAAGTTTTCATACAAATCGGTTCAGTAGTTTTTGAGTTATAAAGTTATATAACTTAAACTGTCTTTCTGCCTTTAGTTTTGTTGGGTTCTGTATGTAACTAACGTAACTAACCCGACATTGTTTTATGTTTTTAGGTTTGTAACAAATGGATTACCGACCGCTGCTAATAAAACGTTAACTTGCTGTTTTACACCATAATATCCCTTAAGCGTCAATTACCTGCTTATCATATAGTTTACTAGTCTAAATATGAACCGCAGTTTTTGTTTTAAAATCACACGCTGAAGCCATAAAACTCACTTTGAATTAATTAATAAAATCAACATACTAAATGCGTTAACAAACATAAAAATAGTAAACTGTCGATACAAACTACGAATCCCTAAAAACATCTGGAATAATCAGACTTTTTTGGGTTTGTATTTGATAAGTGGGAAATACAGCGAGAGTTTGATTTAATGTACCTTCGGTCCCGCAAGGACTCACTCTGGTAATTTAACTTTACTAACAATTTTAACCAGGTGTTGGGCAAGGTGCCGAGGGACCAAAGTTATGTGTTTTTTCAGCCCTTGTAAAAATGATTACTAAATTGTAAATTCTGCCCTTTTGCGGTCTTGAGTTTATTAGGTTGTAAACCTTTTCAGGGGCTAAATTGATTGAATTGAATAAATTTTAAATTATACTCGCTTAGCTAGTTAGAGGTAACTCATAGGACCGTGGATTGGAATGAACACAGATCAAGGAAATGAAAACACTTTAATATACATGATAAATATAATCCAATTATAATAAATGATAAGACAGAATATTGTAAAAGGTGCACTCAAGCTGGTGGACAATTTATGTATATAGAGAGTCCTTTATCCCTGATAAACACATATAGTTTGTCCCACTTTCTCACACCATGTGCATTTAATACATTTAAAATATTCACTTTGCACTTTATTTCTCCTATCCTCTGCTCTTACAGTATAATAATGGTCCTTCAAAACTAAGGCCTGAACAACAATGACGTATGCATTTATAACATAATTAAGACATGACATAAAGACTCCCTAGAATATTCATAAAACACATACATAAAACAACCCCATAAAATAAAGCTTCCTATCTCTCCCTTGTTTAGTTATTATCAATATTCACAAATAATTCCTGTGATATTCTGAACAAAGGAGCAAAACACACTAAATAAAATCTTCTAATAAACCCTTTATATATCTAACATATTAAATATCTAATGTTTTATACATTCAACTTTCACTTGATATACTGAATAAGGAATCAGCATATACTAAATGGAGTTATCTAAAACCCTTCTATATATCCGACATAAATTAAAATCCTGTGATAAACCCTTTATATATTTGACATATTAATGATCTAATACTTTGTACATTCAACATTCATTTGGTATACTGAATAAAGAATCAATATACATTAAACAGAATTATCTAACAACCCTTTTGCATATCCGACTCATTATTAACCCAATACTTTATACATTCAACCCCACATAGCATGGCGGGTTCTTAACTTGCATTCTGATATCACCCCTTTTAGTTTATATTAGTTAGATTATTTTATCCCTCCGAGATATCTTATAATTCTCCTGCATATAATTTTATTATTATTATAGTTTATTTTAACTCCTGCTAGCTATTATTTCTTGGCTTCTTTATTTAAGTTCGTCTTTTAATAATTTATTTAATATATCCTATCTGTGCACCTTTTTAATGAAGTGGGAACATACCCAGATATTTTTGGAGATCTCTGTGACACCTCACGTCCCGTGTGCCCAGTCGTCCTGTCCTCGTCCTGTCCTCGTCCCTCCGGGCCGCGTCGTAGGTCCGGTTGCTCGGAGTTCCGCGCTCCCTTGGGTGGACGTCGGTCGGTGTCCTCACTGATGTCCTCAGAAGATGGACCCAGAAGATGGACTCGGGTGCGATGGAATCTCGTCGAGAGAAGTGGTAGAGTGTCGTAAGGTACTGGTAGAAGTTGTCGAACTCCCGGGTGCCCTCAGGTGCATTTCACTTTCCTGAAGACTTTCTGTTCCTACTCGGTCCGGAACAGCCCAGAAGAAGCTTCCCAGTGTCTACCTTACTCTTCCAAAACTCTCCGAAGACTGTCCTTTTCTTTTTCTCCCTCTATCGCCATCTTCCCCTCCAATCCGTCATCGTTACGCCTCCTAACCAATCGGTGATCGATGCATCCGATACCTCCATATTATTGGTCATCCTCCTCCTGATCGGCCTACTAGTTCGACGAAATGGGCGTGTCGCTGACCGTAAGTTATTTTATTCTCTTAGCATGCTTGGATCATGGGATTGTTTGATTTTCTTAACGTTGTTCTCAAGGGTTTTGATTTTCAGCTTGATCATTATCGGGGATCGTAATTCTATACGTCCTGTTGTTCGCCGAGGAGTCGTGACTTCCCGTGGGAGCGTAATGATTTGATTCGATCTGTCTCTGCTTTCATAATTATTATTTTAAAGTAAAGGAGTAATTGTGTTTTAAATTTTATTCTATAATTTCTTTAATTATTTATATATATTTAAATTCCCCTTGTTTATATTCCGCCGCCGCCATTTTAACTTGGTCCCCAAGTTAATCAAATTGTAATATGTGTTGTGAGGTTCTTTATTGTTGACGTTGGTTGTAGTCCCTCGTGGGTAGCAACATTCTGAGTTTTATGGCTTGTATGTTTAGACAATATATTAGGATGAGGCATAGTATAGTCAGTAAAATATTCCATGTTAGGAGCATGTAAAATAGTAGTCTTGTGTTGTTGAATAGGTCGAAGTCATTATTTTTCAATGATATGTGCTGTATTTTCTCCATTTTTGTTAAAACAAATGTTGTGTTCGTGATGTTCCAATCCGTGTCTAATATTTCCGTTAGGTTGTCAAACTCGTGATGAATTCCTGATTCGAGTGTGAACAATTTTAGGGTTTTTAATTTTGTCCAAGCTGCTGGTATCAGGTTTACGTAATGTGATGGGTCATTGTCTGTTCTGTCACAAGGTCGTATCTTTGTTAATAGTAATAAATTGTCCATTAGTAATTCACATTCGCATGGTATTGTTACCTGTAGAGTTCCTGTTCTCATTTTTGGTAATTTCCTGGTATTAGTTGAGTTGTCGCATATTAGATCTAGGTCTTGCTGGACGTTGGTGATTAAGTATTGATTTGGGAATAATTCGGTGATTATGGGGTATTGAGGTTGATTTTCACATATGAAATGACAGTTTTCTTAAAGTTTATTGATTGATGCGGAATTGAGAATTAAATGTAGGCATAGCTGCATTTTGTTTGCGATAATTGTGGCTCTTGGGATTTTGCATAATGGGTACGATTTTTCGTTACAATGGCTATCTGTCATGGTTATTACTTTCGTATATGTTTTGGTGTTGAAAATGATGTTTTCTTCCATGTGCAGGGAACATATTTTGTGTTCCCAAATCAGGGGAGTGTTTATTGTTTTGTAAACTTCGCCCTGTGCGTTCGATTTTATTAAGGGTACATTCAGCCTTGCCACTAGTGTGTTCTCAATTATTTTGCAATGGTTTATCTTCAATCTGTAATATAGGTATACGTCTGTTAATGGTATTGCTAGAGTGAGGCCTTTAGTTTTCGCTTTATTTGCTAAATCATGCAATGTTGTAGTTAAGTTCTGTGGAGGTACCATTTTTTCAGATAGTAGGTTTACGTGACATTTTTCTAGTATTTCCCTTTTAGTATCTTGATAGTAATTGTATAAAATATAGTTCCATGTTTCTTGTATAGTAGCATATATCTGATGTAAAATCTCTGCATTATTTATTGATTTCATTCCCAGTAGATTTTGTTTTACGGCATTGAATCCCTGATGTACCTTAGTTGCTAAATGTTCCACGTTTTTACTAAAGTTATTTAAGTTACTCGTGGTTTTTACCAAATCTTGGTACTGGGTCCCTACGGAATCGATAATTTGGTTGGTATGTTCTTCAATTCCCTTTTGGTTTTCATAGATGTTGTTTATTTGTCCCTTCGTGGCGACATTGCAGCACCATTCGAAGAAATTCTGGAGGAATAATAATCCTCTTCTGTTTCTTGAGTTTAGGATAGTTTGATTGGTCAATGTAGCGTCGCTGTATTGGGATTTAATTTGTTCATTTATGAGGTCACGCAGTGTCATCAGGTTTCTTTGAAACAAACAATAGTCATCTTTGTGTTGTCGGCAGTTCGTCCAGTTCGATTCCGTCGTCCAGTCGTATGATTGGGGCTCAAGGAAAAATTGAGTTGAGAATATCAAAGGGATTATTGTTTCGTATGGGATGTAATCTGTCCGTTGTTGAAAGTGATGGCCTGAGAATATTTGGTACCTAGTCTTATTTTCTGC
Organism: Allygus modestus; assembly: GCA_963675035.1. Taxonomy (NCBI): domain Eukaryota; kingdom Metazoa; phylum Arthropoda; class Insecta; order Hemiptera; family Cicadellidae; genus Allygus; species Allygus modestus. Next base: position 334,804,879 of record OY776112.1, on the reverse strand, counting down.
CCATGTACCTGAGAGTGTGTATAGTATAATTGTCGTGGTTATTAGGAGTGCTGTCGACGTTGACGCCTTCATCTTGTGAGGTTCGTCCAATATCTGTGCCGCAAAATTATGTTAATATTATTATTTTATTTGTGTGTAGGGATTTTTCATTGTTATTCTAAGTTTTATCTGTGTCTTATTTTGTTTATTCAGTCCCTGTGCAGTTTGTAGTGTTATATTCACGGTTGTATTAAGTTTTTATTTTTCCTAAGTTTTAATCGATAATCGATTATTAGTTTAGCTTGTCAATTGCTGTGCTGTTACAGACATAACACGGGTGATCAGGCCGTTATATATCCCTAATTGCCAGTAATTGGTTTGGCTACGTTATTTTGTCATCTGAAAGTGATGAGTGTTCCTAGTGGTTAGACAGTGTGTAGTGCCGCCTGCCTGGGTCGCCTGGCGTCGTCCGTCTTATCTCCAAGAATGCTGTGTCTTGTTGTCTTGGAAAGTCGGCCATTTTGAATCCGTGGGCGTCCGTGTCCCTGTCGGATTAATACGGTTGTGTCGTGCCCATTATGTGGCGAGATATGGTTCCGTTCGTGTCTACCGCTGTTTTATATTTTATGGTAACTCGTACTATTGAGTGGCGTTGTCCGTTGTCAGTGATATATCATTTTGTGATTTTAAAAGTGTTATGTTCTCCCTTTTACTTGGATAATCTTATTCGAGGTATCTTTATTTCAATTATTTCTAGAATGAGTGTAATTCAAGTGTCGAATGTGTCCTATCACTAGATCGCCCTCTTGAAATATCTTGGTGTGTTCCCATGGGTGTGTTTAAGCATTCCAAGTTGTGGGTAATGTTAAATGTTCCAACTCCTTTACTTGGCGGCTGGGTTCTAGCGGAATTTCCCTTTGCAGATATATATATATATATATTCGTTTTTGCTCGCTAAACTCCCTTTGGATTCTGTTTATTAAATTAGCAGAGACTAAATATTATTTTTAGTTCTATGATTTTGTATATTTTAATTTACTTGCGAATTCCAATTTCCTTTTCATGGTAATTGTTGATAGTCCACCTTATTCGTCGGGGTTAGAATTTACTATTGGCTGTCACAAAAATACATTTTAACTAGTATTTTATATTCCTGTGAGACTCAATAGTTGTTTATAAATTATATTAATTTTTATATACTTGGGAGGTAATTCGTGTTAATTCATTTTAATTATTTATTGATTGTAGATGCTCCGATATAATTCTTGGCGGCGTTAGTATGATGATAACTCTTAAACAATGTTGTATGTTGTTTGATTTTTGACCAAGATTTCGTGTTTGAAGATGCGTTGATTTAACTCTTGAGGTGATATATTTTCTTTAAGGATGTTTTTTTATTTTCGGGGGCGGTATTAGTTACTCATTTCCCTCGATGTATTGCCATCCATTAAATTATATGTAACGGTAGTCTATCTTGATTCGGGATCGGCATTTTGTAATTCTTGAATATTATATGGTGTTGTTTTTGATCGATCCTTCTTAAATAGATTAATCCTTATCTTGTGTATAAGGTATATTTTCAGACATAGGCCTATTTGTTTGACTGTGTGTGTGTTTATGAGTTGACTAGTAGTTATTATAGTTAAGTCTAGGGCTAAAAAGGTGGCTAGACCTCCTTCCCATCGGGTCTTAATATAAGTGGCTTCAAATTTTTTTGTTGCTAGGGGTTAATTCCCCCCCGGTGGGTTTTTCTAAGTTATATTAATTATAAGTGAAGGAATTCTATTCCGGCGTAATTTTTACGCTTTAGGCTTAAGCTGGTGTCTGAGTGGCTTTATTTTTAAGTCGTTTGAGTGTTGTCTGAAGGTATTCCTGTACACGTTAAGGTATTAGTCTTTAGGTTTTTAAATATTTATCTGCGGCTGAATGGTTTCATTCTAGCTATATGTACTGGTTCGTTAATCAGTCTTCCTCTCTTTTCGAGTAATACCATATACGTAGTGTCGTTTATTTTGTCCGTAATGAAGTATGGCCCTCTGTAAACGTTATTGAACTTGTTATAAGCTCCTTTGAAATCCTTCGGATTTTGTATTAAAACTTCGTCACCGATTTGTGGATTTAGATCTCGTTTTGTTGAATCTAAATGTTTTTTCTGGGAATCTTGTGCTTTTTTAAGTATCGTTGGGATTTCCCGTCGTACCCTTTGAATATTTTTGATTTCTCTGATTATGTCAGGGTCCTGGTCTTTTTGTATATGTAAGTAATCCGATGGCATGTTTGCCTATCTGCCATACATTAAAAAGAATGGTGTATACCCCGTGGATCGGTTAACGCTTGTATTATAAGTGAAGGTGACATATTTTACGTAATCTGACCATTTGTTTGGTTCGCCTTCAATATAGTGACTTATCGTTTTTTTGAAAATAAGATTCATTCTTTCCGTTAGGCCTTGAATCCTGTACATATAAGGTGGACTCGGTCGTTGATGAATTCCTAAACTTAGTAAGAGTTCTTTAAGTACGTTACCCATGAAGTGGGTGCCTTGGTCGTGCGTGATGACCTTGGGACATCCATATTGACAGAATAAATCCAGTAAAACATTCGCTGTGGTTTTTGTATCAGCTGATCTCGTGCATTTTGCGAAAATCATTCTTGTTGTCGGGCAAGTAATCATTAAGATGTATTTATATCCTCTGCTCTGTGTGATTGGCCCCATGTAATCAATAATTAGTCTTTCAAATGGCGTCGTGGGTGGTACTTGTGGAGTTAATTTATCGTACTGCTTGTAAGTGGGAGTTCGTTTTAATTGGCATTGTTCACATGTATTAGTATAATGTTGGATATCTTTTGTCATATCTGGCCAATAATAACGTTCTTTAATTTTTTGTGTGGTCTTGAATGCCGAAAAATGTCCTCCGGAATATACATTGTCGTGAAATGATTGTACGATATCCTGTACCTTATCCCGCGGTATTGCGAGTAAGTAGTTATTCGTCCTGCCATTAAATTGCTTGAAATATAATAATCCGTTTCGTTCTTCGTATTTTCGACTTTGGTTTCGTATTTTTTTTGGGACTGTGTCCGGTGAAATTTTTGCTAATTTGATAAGTTTTAGGTATGGATCCTTAGCTTGTAATTCTTCATAATTTTCTGTCTTAATTTCCTGTATGTTTAAGGTGATTTCGAAGGGGTCCTCCTCGAGTGTGTCTTGGGGTGGATTCCTCGAAAGACTGTCTGCTAACGTGTTCGTCGTTCCTTTCTTATATTTGACATCTATATCGTAATCAACTAGTGATAGCGCCAGTCGGTTTAATCTGGAAGATGTATGCTTAAAATTCTTGTAATGAACTAATGCTTGACAGTCCGTGTGGATAGTTATCTTGCGTCCTAGTGTAAACTCTCGCCAGTAATTTACGGGGTATACTAAGCTCATCATCTCTCGTTCGGCGTTTGAGTACCGTTGTTGTGTTTCCGTATATTTTTTTGACAGATAAGCAATCGGATGTTGTTTGTTTGTTTCGGGATCCGGTTGAGTGAGGCAAGCCCCGAGCGCGTTTAAGCTTGAATCCACATAAATACTTGATTCCCAGTCGTCGTTCCAATGTTTTAATAGGGGTGGATTTGTCAAAATTTTCTTAATTTCTATAAATGCTTTTTCGCAGTCGTCTGACCATTTAAATGGTATATTTTTATTTGAATCCTTTATTAAGTTGGTGAGGGGTAGTGTTATTTCCGCATAGTTTTTTATGTGTTTCCTGAAGAATGATGAAGAGCCCAAAAACTGTCTTACTTTCCTAATGCAATTTGGCCTATTAAATTCTTGTATTGCTGCTACGGTAGACTTTTGAGGCAATATACCTTGGGTCGATACTGTGTATCCCAAGATATCTACTTGTTCGTATAAAAATTTACATTTTTTTGTGTTGAGCTTCAAATTTGCCTCATGTAAGATATTTAAAATAGTTTCAAAATTTTGTAGATCTTGTTCAAAGTTCTTGCCATATACTATGACGTCATCTATATAACATACTACTTTGTTGTATAGGTGTTTATTCAGTAATGCTAATATCGCTTTACTGAATAGTGCAGACGATGTTTTTAGCCCCATTACTAATCTTTTATATCTCATGAGCTTGTCTGTCGTTTTGATTGTTAATAAATGCCTATCTTCCTCTCGTACCAATAATTGGTGATATGCCCCTTTTAAATCCAATTTTGTGAAAGAGTTTGCGTTGTTTAAGCTGTTTAGTACCAGATTTACGGACGGAGTAGGGTATATGGACGGTTTTAAAATTTGATTTATTTTCCTCATATCTGCCACCAAACGTGGTGTTTTGTCCTTATTGTGTGTTATAAATACTGGGCTTGAATATTCGCAGTATTCGGGACATTCTTCCAGTATGTCCGCTTCCTGTAGTTCTTGTAATATTTTATTTAAAGCTTCCCTCTCCTGTTTGCTTTGTTTATAAGGCGGTTTATTTACTGGTTGTGAGTTTGGGATGGTTTCTAGTGAGACTGGGGGCAGTTTAGCTGGGGTTAGATCCTTAATTTTTGTCGTAAACATAGCCTTATATTTCTGTAGTAATTTAATTACCCTGTTATGTTGTTCTGTCGTGAGGTGGGGTGAGATGTCGAAACATATGTTGTCCTTATCTTTAAGGATTTGTTTTCCCGGGTTATTGTTATATTTTATCTGATGGGGTTCGTTTTCCTGTCGACCTACATTTGTGTTGTGTGGCTCCGTGCAGTAACCTAATATTGTGTTGGCATTTATGTGTTTAGGTGTGTTTGATGCATTGTAAATATTTAAATAATTGCTTGTTTTATCTGCTCCTTCTATGGGATATATGTGGCACCTCTTCTTTTCCTGTAATGATTTTTCTTGCTCGAAAACTGCTTCCTTGCTTATCCTCTGTTGTATCTGTATCCTCCTATGTTGATGTGGTGCGATGACTAAATCCTGTTCACATCTGATGTCAATAATATTTGTTTTATTGGTGGTTTGATGACATTTTACGCTTTCAATTTCAAATAGCCATTTTTTATCCATTTTTATTTTATGCTTGTAATCCCCTAAGTTAAATACAATTTCCTTGGTGTTATAATTTAATTCAATTTTGTTTCTGTTCAAAAATCGATTGCCTAAAATTATGGAACTATTGGTATCGGGTGTAACATATAGCGTTTCCTTGACTATGATATTACTGATCTCCAACATTATTTCCGTGGTCCCTAGGATGTTGATGGGGGTGTTATTGGCTGATACGACTGTAGGTACCCTGTTGTGTTTGATATTTTCCTCCCTTACTAATTTTGAATTTATTAAATTTATGTTGGAGCCAGTGTCTATTATGCACTGTATGGTCTCGTGTGGGCGGTTAGCTAGCTTCGCATTTAAGGTTAGTACAGGGTTTTTTTTGGATTCCTTGTCTTGTATTTTAAACAATGTCTCGTGTATTTTCTTCCCCTCTAATTTTCCCCTTTTCCTCGGTTTATGGATCCTTCCTTCCGCTATTTGTGAGATATCGCACGCATGGACTGTGTGTTGTTCCTCTAATATTTTCCGTATTTCTTCCTTCTCCTGTTCTCCTAGAATCTGTTCATTTTCCTTGTTCCCTCCGTTATCGGTCTGCTTTGTTGTCCTTTTATTTGTGGCCTGTCCGGTGGTGACTGTAATTGCTCTGTTTTGATGCTCGTAGTTCCCTCTTCTTCCCCCGTGGTATTTTGTGGAAATATTTTCTTTTCTTCCCTCTTCTGTTTGCGTGGGTTTCCTCTTTGGTTGTTTCCTGTTTATAGCTTCTTCTAGTGTCGGAAATTCCTTTTTGTAATCCGTGATACGGAATCGGTTATTGCCATTGTTTTGAGATTTAATGTTAAATGGTGTGGGAGACCCCTTTGTTCTGTTAGTATAAAGTGGCTCCCTCATTACGCGTTTTTTTGTTTTGTCTGGAATTTCCCTAATTTAAAACACTCTTCCCTAGAATGATTTGTCATTCGGCAATGATCACAATACGTGTTTCTCATTCGGGTGTTCTGTGTCCTCTCATTTTTATATTTGCAGTCCTGTGTACGATGGTTGGTCCTTTTACATATATTACATTGGTAATCGCCATTCCTATAGCTGTAATTCGTTAGTTGCTGTCTTCCCCCGTAGTATGTGTTCCCCGTTCCCCTTCGCATGTGGGTGAGGTGTCCGTGGGCGGATAGTGGCTGTCCTGTGTAGTGCGCCTGGTGTGCAGTAGGCCAAGGTCGCCTGCCGCCAGCCATGTTGAGTGTCGGTGCTCCGTCACTTCGCCAGGTCGACGCCCTGTTTACGTCTGGCTTGACGTCACGGCCTTGATAAGTGTGGTGTGGTGTGGTCACAGTCCTCGGGTGGTGTGGTTGTGGTCGTTGATAATTGGGGTAGCTGGGTGGCGGTGGTTGTTGTGGGTACCTCTGGACGTTCATGTTACTTATTACTTGGGTTAAGGTTTTTATTTCCTCTTCTAAATGATTTATTTCCTGTCTGTCCCTAGTGTTTCCTCTGCTTTGTCCTTCCATTTGTATCCTGTTATATTTCTCCCTGTTTACTGCCCTAATTTCCAATTGTAACTCTATGTTTTTAAGGCTGTTTTCTAATTCTTCTAAGGTTTCGCAAGGTTCAGTTAAGATTTTGTCACAAAATTCCGGTTTTAATCCTTGGATTATGTATTGTATTACCCTTTTTTCTGACATATCCGGTTCGTGTCTCCTACATAATGTTAGAATTTCCAGATAGTAAGTAAGGACAGGTTGTTCCCTACCTTGTACCTTTTTATCTAAGATACTCTGAAGCGTGGTTGCCTGGGCTGCTGGGGTGAATGTTGTTATAAATTTTCCCTTTAGGGTTTCCCAGTTGTCGGGTCTACCATTTTTTGTGTAATGTCTATACCATGTAAGCGCTGTTCCTGTTAGGTGGGCTGGGAATATGTTTAGTTTGGTTTCGTTCTGCCAGTGGTTAGATTGCGCCGCGATTTAATACTTATCGATAAATTCATTAGGATTTTCTGACGGTAGGCCGTGGTAAGTACCCGCTGATATGAGGGGTAGTTTTTCTTTGACTGTTGCCATGTTTTGTGCGGGGTTTGGTAAATTGTTTCTTGAAGGGCCTTCGTTACTTTCTACTGCTGTTTGTGGGCTTAGTGAAAGTGTGTCGGGGAAATTTATGTCCTCGTATTCCGTGTCGGAACTCTCGTCGCTTGCCGGGTTGTCGTACAAGTTTTCCCTATCTTGTAGAAATTGTTGGATTCTTGTTAGTGATGGATATTTAATTAATTCGATTTCTGTGAGATATTTCCTGCCTAATAGTTTCCTTATAATGTACTTCTTTTCCTCTGTTAGCGGTGTTTTAAGAAACGCTTTGAGATCGGCTACCACGGGACGTAAAATGGCTACGGTGTCTTCTTCCCTACACTTTATGTTAAACTTTGTTAGGATATATATGAGGTGTTCCTTACTCACCCTATATATGTCTGTCGGTAAAGTTATTCCTGTTTCCGGCATTTCATTTCTTAAGATCGGGATTCCCTAAGCGTGTGGCGTTTATTTTTATAATTATCGTTTATTTATTTGGGGAACTTTCCTAACTAGTAATTGGGGTATTATGTTTTCTGGTTTTAGGTTAATATTAAAATTTTGTTTTTTTTGTTTTTACAGGTTTATTAGTTTATTAATCCCTATATTATTATCCTATTAAAATTCGTTTCCCTTTCCTGGTTTTACCAAAATATACCCTGTCACACTTAAATATATGTAAAACACCTTCTTATATTCTACACATATGCTCTCACTGTGTTCATTCCATCCTTGATAATTAAATCAAAACTGGCTGTCTCCACCATGTAAACCTTTTCAGGGGCTAAATTGATTGAATTGAATAAATTTTAAATTATACTCGCTTAGCTAGTTAGAGGTAACTCATAGGACCGTGGATTGGAATGAACACAGATCAAGGAAATGAAAACACTTTAATATACATGATAAATATAATCCAATTATAATAAATGATAAGACAGAATATTGTAAAAGGTGCACTCAAGCTGGTGGACAATTTATGTATATAGAGAGTCCTTTATCCCTGATAAACACATATAGTTTGTCCCACTTTCTCACACCATGTGCATTTAATACATTTAAAATATTCACTTTGCACTTTATTTCTCCTATCCTCTGCTCTTACAGTATAATAATGGTCCTTCAAAACTAAGGCCTGAACAACAATGACGTATGCATTTATAACATAATTAAGACATGACATAAAGACTCCCTAGAATATTCATAAAACACATACATAAAACAACCCCATAAAATAAAGCTTCCTATCTCTCCCTTGTTTAGTTATTATCAATATTCACAAATAATTCCTGTGATATTCTGAACAAAGGAGCAAAACACACTAAATAAAATCTTCTAATAAACCCTTTATATATCTAACATATTAAATATCTAATGTTTTATACATTCAACTTTCACTTGATATACTGAATAAGGAATCAGCATATACTAAATGGAGTTATCTAAAACCCTTCTATATATCCGACATAAATTAAAATCCTGTGATAAACCCTTTATATATTTGACATATTAATGATCTAATACTTTGTACATTCAACATTCATTTGGTATACTGAATAAAGAATCAATATACATTAAACAGAATTATCTAACAACCCTTTTGCATATCCGACTCATTATTAACCCAATACTTTATACATTCAACCCCACATAGCATGGCGGGTTCTTAACTTGCATTCTGATATCACCCCTTTTAGTTTATATTAGTTAGATTATTTTATCCCTCCGAGATATCTTATAATTCTCCTGCATATAATTTTATTATTATTATAGTTTATTTTAACTCCTGCTAGCTATTATTTCTTGGCTTCTTTATTTAAGTTCGTCTTTTAATAATTTATTTAATATATCCTATCTGTGCACCTTTTTAATGAAGTGGGAACATACCCAGATATTTTTGGAGATCTCTGTGACACCTCACGTCCCGTGTGCCCGGTCGTCCTGTCCTCGTCCTGTCCTCGTCCCTCCGGGCCGCGTCGTAGGTCCGGTTGCTCGGAGTTCCGCGCTCCCTTGGGTGGACGTCGGTCGGTGTCCTCACTGATGTCCTCAGAAGATGGACCCAGAAGATGGACTCGGGTGCGATGGAATCTCGTCGAGTGAAGTGGTAGAGTGTCGTAAGGTACTGGTAGAAGTTATCGAACTCCCGGGTGCCCTCAGGTGCATTTCACTTTCCTGAAGACTTTCTGTTCCTACTCGGTCCGGAACAGCCCAGAAGAAGCTTCCCAGTGTCTACCTTACTCTTCCAAAACTCTCCGAAGACTGTCCTTTTCTTTTTCTCCCTCTATCGCCATCTTCCCCTCCAATCCGTCATCGTTACGCCTCCTAACCAATCGGTGATCGATGCATCCGATACCTCCATATTATTGGTCATCCTCCTCCTGATCGGCCTACTAGTTTGACGAAATGGGCGTGTCGCTGACCGTAAGTTATTTTATTCTCTTAGCATGCTTGGATCATGGGATTGTTTGATTTTCTTAACGTTGTTCTCAAGGGTTTTGATTTTCAGCTTGATCATTATCGGGGATCGTAATTCTATACGTCCTGTTGTTCGCCGAGGAGTCGTGACTTCCCGTGGGAGCGTAATGATTTGATTCGATCTGTCTCTGCTTTCATAATTATTATTTTAAAGTAAAGGAGTAATTGTGTTTTAAATTTTATTCTATAATTTCTTTAATTATTTATATATATTTAAATTCCCCTTGTTTATAAGGTTACAAACTTTCTTGATTGATTTTAAATTGGAAAGAGTAAACTGTGATTTTGACCATTACATGGTTTATGGCGAAAGCTTATTTGTTTCTGGTTGGTTACGTTTTATTTTCTCACTTACATTATGTACCACATTATTCACTGTATAATTTTAATTTGCTACGATTAACTAGAAAATTTTTAAATTACAGGGGTCTTCATAAATCTTTAAAAACTTATCTTAAAAAAAACTTAACTATTGCCTAATATTTTGGTTTCAGTTTCGAAGAGGATTATATAATTAAATTGTTGATCATAGAACTATGTCTTATATTAATGTAATATTCAGATATAGATCTAATTTTCCAACTGTATGTACTTCCTTCCTCTACTTGACTGTTGAGACCTACATTGGCCCTCCCCATAGAGTATACATATAACTATCTTGGAAAGTTTTACCTTATTTGTTTAAGTGTTACTAAGGCGTACTCTGTAGTGTAATGCATGTAATATATGGATATCACTACTACCTGGAGCCACTAACAAAGTTCCAAAAAAATACATTCATTAATCAGTGATATATACAATTATATTTTTTACCCATAAGAAAAAAAAATAGGGCTGAGTACGCAGGTTTGCTGCAACGAAAAATATTTTTTTGCAATTATCAATATAACTCAACCAGGAAAAGTTGCATACCAAGTTTTATTAATTTAGGTTCATAACTAAGGGAGATATAAAACTTTACTTAATATCCATATGAACAACATGGGGTACGAGTATGCAGGTTTGCTGCTACCGGGAAAATCGAGAAAACCATTTTTCATGCAAATATCAATAAACCACAACTAGTTGAAGCTACATATCAAGGTTCATTAATATACATTCATAAATAAACAAGATATCAAATTTTATTTATCCTCCATAAGGATAACATTGGACAACGTACTGTGTTTAGCAATTCGAATATCTCTGCAAAGGTTGGAACGACAATTAAAACACGAAAATGTTGTTTTGTAGAGCTAAACTTATTGGTAGAATGAAATGTGAAGTTTTTAGTAAAATTATCTGAGGAAATTCTAAAAACCTTACATATATACATAAGATTAACATGGAAAATTTTATGGACGCGTTTTTTGACTCTTTCCACAACTACTTAACATATATTAATGATATAAACACTAAATTATTTGTTTTTAAGCTCTATAAAATGGATATAACCAAAATCGAGTGTTTATAAAGTTTTAGGGCAAAAGGTTAAAAAAACTTATTCTTGGAAAATTTTAAATCCCCAGGCATAAAACCCCCTTCCAATAGTCCGATCGATCTGGTTTTCGAACTTAGTCATAAATGTTACTCTCTACATTTCTACTAAATTTCATCAAAATCGGGAGTTTCTTTCAAAATTTATTGAGGTAACGGACATATATATAAATTGCAATAGTGTTTATGGCATCCGATGACATTTAAAACAAAAAGTTATCATGGTCTCACGCTGAAGTCTTACCAACTGCCTTAATAGCTTCTTCCCTATAGGGGAAATTCGCTAAAACGGGTCAAGAATATACAACTGGGAGTTTGGCTTTGCATTTTTATTCCATGTCAAATACTATTGTAAGAACATCAACGCCTTTTGAACATATCCAGGGTTAGAGTTATGTTGGTAAATTAAAACTACAAACGAGTTATTAAACAATATATACATACTCTATTCTTATATCATGAACATGAGAAAAATCTTCTGATATAATATTTATTTATTTATCAACGGAAATTTAATATACAAAAATTCAACTAAATGAGTTTACAAACACCGTATGTTTAATGAAAATAAAATAAACCTTAGGGTGTTATTTGAAACTTAAAAAAGAAAACATCAACGGTAGAGAAAATATAAGCGTGAATAAATAATAATAACTAAATCTTTAAATGAATGAGTTCAATTGAGTATCTTAACCAGCGTGAAAAAATTGACGTAACAAAGTAACAACACATTTTAATAACGGCTTACACTTTGCATAATAATGTATACTTTGAATATCGAGATCTAAGGTTCTAGTGGAATGAAATTTATGCTTGATACTAGCGCAACACCCGTTGAAAAATCAACGGCAATGATTGTGACAATCGATCGTCCTGAAAATGATAACGGGGTGTGTTGCCTACGTAAACAAATGAGTATTTTTTTCATTTAGCCATGACTGTTAATTTACAGTTGAACACAGTTAAAAACAAATGTGAAGAACATCGTTTGTATAGTATTTTAATCTTACGTGAGTACCTTCTTAAGGAGAGTTTTTATTGCCTTCTATAATAATCACTCATTCAAGTTTGGAAGCGTGGTGTTATTTTTTCTCTTAAAAAACAACAAATCATAAATAACAAATAACATATAATATAGGATCACCGAAATTATAACTATGTCCATTCTAAAATTGAAAATCACAATGCAAGTTTTCAAAATGGGTCAATAGGTCCAAAAGAACCCATGATTTGGCAGAATAGTTTATATGTTGGAGCCTGAAATAGTAGAATTTGGAAACACTCTTTCTCTCAGATGCAGCCCTGATTTTGAACGGCAATTTTATAAATACAAGTGTGGACCTAATGATGAACTCGGGGTCTTCATCAAAGTTATTTCGAATAAGATGTGCAATTGACTTTCCACGACCTTTAATGGTTAATGTACCGTATTTGAAATGACCACTTTACTCACATTACAGGGCTCAGCATCTGATTGGACATTATAGCAAAAAACTCTGAACAACGAAAAATTACCAAAAGGTACTCACAATTTCAAGCTGACAGGAAATAACTGTTTTCTTCTACAAACATGTCACCAGTTATAGGGTAAAGTACGTTATAAAATTGATAAACTACAAATGCAAAAGAGTAACCTCTTAGTTATGTCGTATACAACTTCACTATAGATCGCTAAAGCCATGGTTGATTAATTACCTTGTTCTTGCTCTAATCAGCTGATACAATCTACAAAAAATGTGAGATAAATAATTTGTTTAATTAATATTTATTTATTTTCAACCACTGAGATCCAACTAAATACTGGATGAAACTCGGCAAAACATCAGAATGACTTACGTCGACTGTAAGGCTGGTACTTCAGTGATGACTACTTCTCTTTCTGTTACAGTAATAATCGTTTGATTTTACCAATATGTCCATTATTCTCACCAGAAAATAGCGGCCGGCACGCAGTGTCCCTGAGACGTGGGAAATATTACACCTAAGCAAGTGTTTAATTAATTGAAATCAACAATTACAATACAATAGATCCATTACAATACACAAAATATAAGCATAATCGTATTTTGTCCCTTGCCATTACTAACTGAAAACTACATAGTTGAAGTGTATTGATTAGCGATGTGGAAGTTTAAATGCCCCCTGTCAGCATTCCCCTTGAAAACTGCTAATATATTCGTAAATATAGAGAAGTGTTCTTCCTTAAGCAATCTATTAACTAAAGACGGCTACAAAACATCATAACTTGCAAATATCGTAACTTAAATCAACTATTTATTTTGCGAGGTATTTTGAATTTTAAAATATATTCCCGCATCTCTTCGACCTACAAACTATTTAGGTTAAATTAAATAGGAGGTATTGGCACTGTTGGTTCCATAGAACATTTCATCCGAACATAAGAGATTTTTCAAAACTGGTGATTATATGAAGAACAAGAGCCCAGAGGGCCTTTCTTAACGGCAATAGGCCTATGACACTCCTGGGTACATAGGCTATATTTGTGCAAAATGTAGCAGAATTGCTGCAGTGGTTTTTTCGTGATGGACCAATAGGCAGGCAGACGCCACCTCATTTTTATAGTAGTAGTGATTATTTTAAACTGCAGTTCCAATCGTAAACTTTAATAGTCTACTGTTTACTTATATCAACCAACTAAGTGAAGCCTATGTTATTAAATATGCTTCAATATTACAGAATCATCATACATCATATAGTAAATTTTTAAATTTTAAACTGGCCAGTATAAAACTGGAAACCATATGGTTGATGCAAATTACTGCTATGAACTTTTATTGCACAAATCATCTGCTTCCTTTAAAGGGAAAATATATTCGTAAATATAGATAGGCGTATTTATTTATTACAACCAACTAACAAATGTGACATTAAAAAACATATGTTTCTTGTTACTCTTAATGGTGAAATTTCGACCTTTAATTAATATTTTGCCTTACGGGGCCTTAGATAATGAACTTTAAAATATGTTCCTGCACCCCTACGACCTACAAACTATTTATGTTTCAAATCTTGTACTTGGGGCACTTCTGGTTACTGAGAAATTTTCATCCGGACATCAGACAAAAAATACTGGTGATTATATAATAAGATGTCAGTTTAAAGAGGTCGAGGTGTGTATTACCTCGAATTAATTTATAATTTACATTCGCCTTTATGGCTCTGCCCTATATAAGTAGTGGGCATTTGGGGCTGCTAGACCGGAAGTGACGTCATCCGGTCACGTGACCGGATGCGCTGAGTCATGAAAGACGTCATCTGAGGCTGAGCCAGTGACGTAGGCGGTTTGTTGACGTAATGAGGGAAAGTTTAAAGGTCAAGGTCACGGGGAGGTAATTTTAAAAAAGTACTACCTCGCACGCGTAAAATCCGATTGTGATTCGATAGTTTTCATTCGATAAAAATATCGAATGAAAACAATCGAATGGAGCAATCGAATGATACGAGTGCGAGGTAGTACTATTTCATTTAACTTTATTTTTACTTTTCTTTTTATTTACAATAAGTTATGTTTACAATAATTTATGTTTACAATAGTTCCCCGTTGTTTGTCATCATCGATGTTGTTGATCCGGAGTCGCGACCATCACTTCGCTTTCTGATGAAAGACGGTAGATACTTCGATTCCTGCGCAGAGTTCATGTTGTTTTTTGATGCGTAAAGTTCCAAAGATAAATCGTAACCGGACGCAATGAGAAGTCTTAACTCTTCATTAAAAACCTCGAGGTCTTGGAAAGTCGCCAGATGAATAGAGTCATAATGAATACACCTAATTTTGATGGACATTTTAACAGAGAGCTCGATGTACACTGGTCAAGAGCCGGAGGTGTACTGACTATTCGCTAGCTAGCGTTTTGGTATCAAACAAAATGGTGGGGGTAAAAGTGTGGTGGGGCGGAGCAGATGGCGGACGGCAGATGGCAGGCGGCAGGTGGCAGCTGGTGCGAGGCAGATGGTTGCTACTACATCCACCATCATTAGTCAAACCCTATTAGGGATGCCATTATTGCTTCTGCATCAGAAGATATTGTGCTAGAAACTTCATGTACTTGTATGTCATCATTTGTATTGTCAGCTTGCTCAATATTAAAAGAAGAACATGTGGAAGAAACAGTAGTGCCTTGTATTTGCGAATCCATGTGAACTATGCAAGAGCCGCAGGTATACTGAAGTGATACAAGCATGTAGGATAGACACTCGCCTTTACCCCCCACCACACCAGTTTCCCCCACCAAGTTATCACATCGCACAATAACTACGGGACATGCATTAGTTAGGGTCTAGCTCTGACTCTGTGAGGATCGGAGCTCCGTAACTGAAAACATTAACAATTCTTGCTCGACACTGTTTTTACGCAATCATAACAGTCACTGTGATCTAATTTATTGCATGTACTCATATGATGAATCTTGCGTAGCAGACAGCTTGCTAAGAATGTTTCTGCCTGGAGTATTCTACGGCGAAATCGCTCACAATCCACTAACAGCGTAGACCTTCTATCTTCACAGTCGGAGAAGTAGAAGGTGGTGGCAGGCGGACTGTTGAAGGACACCTTCGTCATATTTCTGTAAAACTGTGACATCTTTAGAATAACATAAACTCTATATGTAGATGTTAATCCTGCAAGAGCTGAAAGTATAATGATATAGCGCTAGCGTTTATGATACCCACCTGACCTACCCGCACCACAACGTTACCTCGGTATACTTTAAACTATAAATAACTTGTCGTAGTTTAATCCATAAACAAAGTATTTATTTATATCAGGCCTTGAAAGTGTTGTTTTCGCGCTATTTCTTCCCTACTCTCAGTCCGATCTGAATTCTATTCGCACCATCTTGTTCGTCTGATTAACCCGCGTAATTTGAGTACCCACTCGCTATACTTTAACCCAATAATAAAGAAGTTATTAGTATGTAACCTTGAAAACATTGTTTTTTTCGCTATTTCTGCTATACAGTTGGTCAGATCTGAATTCTGTTTGCACCATCTTGTTCGTCTGATTAACCCGCGTAATTTGAGTACCCACTCCCTATACTTTAACCCAATAATAAAGAAGCTATTAGTATGTAACCTTGAAAACATTGGTTTTTTCGCTATTTCTGCTATACAGTTGGTCAGATCTGAATTCTGTTTGCACCATCTTGTTCGTCTGATCAATTCGCGTAATTTGAGTACCCACATGACATACTTTGGACAAACTTTGTAGTTTTTTCGCTTCTGCTACTATACCCTTGGCCGGATCAAAGTTCTGTTTGCACCTCCTTGTTCGTCTGATCAATTCGCGTAATTTGAGTACCCACATGACATACTTTGGAAAAACTTTGTACCCCCCCCCAACATGGGTCATGTTCAAGGTCAAGGTCAAGTCCAAGGACTTTGGGACTTAGAAATTTTCACAAAGTGGCTTTAAACTAGTCCTCTTCTCCTAATACAGAGCGGGGAATAGAGCAGTTGAAACAGGAACACGTGGTCCCCGTTGGTTGCCACATATTTATACTCCGTCATCCGCTTCAGATTTCGAAACTCGACCTTGGAGACTTCAAACGGCGTCACCAAGTCGTTCAGCCCCATCACCCTTGTCCTTTGCATCACCTCATCGACAGTCGGTGTTGGAGACGAAGGTTGAGCCGCCGATGTAGAAGGCCGAGGCTGAGCCGATGTAGAAGGCCGAGGCTGAGTCGAGGGTCGTTGTTCAAAATACAGCGGATGGCCACGGAGATTCCGTTTGAGAGACTTCAAAGTTGAAGGTCTCTTAAACCCGCTCCTTCTTTCCGTCGACCTCTTCAAGTGCCCTTTAAGTGCTGGAGTTTTTCGGGAGTCAGAGGAGAAGACATGGTGTAAATAGGATGGAAGAGAAAATGGATAAGATAGAGTTGGATAGAGCACGTGTGTACTGGTTGCAAACCAAAGCTGGAATGAGGTGGCAGACTGAGTGAAGCAGGTCGTAAAGTGAAACCTTGCCCTATCCATACATGGGTAGAAAGCTGAGGACTGGTTTAGAACCGGTTACGTCAATCCCCCCCCCGAGCATGAGCCCCCCCCCCTCGAGCAGCCCCCCCGAGCACACCCCCCCCTCGAGCAGCACCCCCCCCCCGACCTCGACCCCCCCCATTTGGGTCATGTTCAAGGTCAAGGTCAAGGTCGAGGGAAAAATGTTCTTGGAAGTGCGGGATAAAATCCCGCAACGAAGCAGGGTTATCCCTTATCCCGCTTTCCCCTTAATATCCCGATTTCCCATTCTCCGTCTATATAACCCGAGATTTCGAGCGTCTCTTCGCAGTAGCCTGCCGCCCGTTGCGATGAACGTCCCACTGGGTTGCAGTGCCTGCTGCAGCGTAGGTCTGTTAAGTGTGCGTTGGGCCCGACGCGCAATTAAGAGATCCGCGCCCTTGCATGTTTAGTTAGTTTGTTTAAGCATGTTAGATAACGCTTGTAGTTTGCTGCTAGGTAATGTAGTTAGTCTAATATATATGTTAGTGTTTGGTATTGGTTTGAAGTGTTTTATTTACTAATAACATATGTACTCCCGGCCCTACAGGTCCCTCAACAACCTTGGTCAAAACTTGGGTTCGCAGCAGCCTGACGCCGGGTGTTTGGGTCTACGTCCCACCGGGTTTCAGTGATACTGTTGACCTTTGCAAAACTGACCTCGGCTGTTTTTGTAAAAATAACGTTAACTGATTAATTTGTTTCTTTTACATAGTTGCTGGTAAAGTCTTTATTTTCAAAGTAATGTATCTTGTTTCTCATCCTTTTCCTAACCCCCTGACAATAAGGTTCGGCCCTGAAAACCGGCCTTGTCAATAAGATCAATACGGCCATGCAAACCGGTTGACACCACCTATCTCACCCATGAGAAACGTTAAAATCAGTCTCTTGTTTAAAATCAGTCTCTTGTTTGTTGTCTTTTGTCCCCTTCCCCAATACAGAGCGGGGAATAGAGCAGTATGTTATGCTCTATTCCCCGCTTTGGCATTATGTCAGATGACCTTGACCTACTGACGGGACTTAGAAAAACCGTCGTTTGATCAAATATTGGAAGAAATGTGGACTTAGAGATATTTCATGCGGACAAGGTTGACACAAAAATGTTGTATTAAAAATAAAAACTGGAGGGGGAAATGTTTTATATACTGCAACAGCGTGGTAAAAATCATCATATCGCTATGGAAGCTGTAGGTGTAAACACTTGGCTTGTTCCTTCCGAGCTTGCTATTTCAGAAGCCTTTCTGTCCATCCTTACTTATGAGTTCCGAGGCATTAAATTAAAAGTAAAAATAGAGCTGAGACCGTTGCATAGAAATGATATGCATTGTATTTTGGTGGAATGGGAATCGCCCTCCGGCATTAATCTTTTCCATTTTATCAAAAGATCGTGCAAGGAGTTTTATGTAAAACGGATAATAGTCTCCCTTGTTTAAACGTAGTACAGCTTGCTTCCAAAGTAAAATAGCAAAGGTAACACCTTTGCTATTTTACAAAATATTTTAACGTGTCCTTGACCCAGTTACCGGACTTGGAGCAATTCAGAGTATGCGATACAGTGTTGGAACAAACTACTGTCGAAGTCCTTGCCCCCCCCCATGATATATTCCTATAAAAGCGGGAGCAGCCCGCAGAGGGTTCGCAGTCGCAGGCCGACAGCCTAGCTAGCTGTTTGCCCGCGCTGTCCGCAATAGTATCTCTAGTATAGAGTTGGTACCACTGTATATTAGAGATGCTACCTTAGCTTAAGGCATGTCTGTTTATTATTAAGCATGTTAGAATAACGCTTGTAGTTTGCTGCTAGTAAATGTAGTTAGTTTAACTGTAGTTAGTTTGGTGTTGGTTTTAAAGTGTCTTTGAAGTGTTTTTATTTACTAATGAAATATGTACTTTTCTTTCACGCTTTAAAACTGATCTTGGTCAAAACTTTGGTTCGCAGTTGCCTGGCGCCCGTTACTGACCAACGTCCGACTGGGTTTCAGGATGTTGTAGACCTTTGTAAAACCGACCTTGGTTGGTATGTCCTTTTCTTACACGCTATAACTAACCTTGGTCAAAACTTTGGTTCACAGTTGCCTGGCGCCCGTTACTGACCAACGTCCGACTGGGTTTCAGGATGCTGTTGACCTTTGTAAAACCGACCTTGGTTGGTCTTTGTAAAATTAACTTTAACTGATCAGTATGTTTCTCATCCTTTTCCTAACCCCTTACAAAAAGGTATGGCACGAAAACCGACCTTTGTCAATATGGCACGAAAACCGATTGACATTACCCATCTTACCCTCGAGAAACTTTTGAAAATACTCCCTGCAAACCATTTGTAACTTCCTTTTGTTTGGATAAATTAATAAAAGGTTCTGTTATCAGGTTTATTGCCAATAACTGTGACCTTTCTTCAAAATTCACTTCCCTAATACAGAGCGGGGAATAGAGCAGTTTGTGGTCCAAGTGGGAATCACTTACTGCTCTATTCCCCGTTTTGGCAACATGTTCAGATGACCTTGACCCACTTCGGGACTTAGAAAATCTTTGTTTGGTAAGATATTGGAAGATGTATTTATTTATTACAACAAAACACCCCCCCCCCCACTCAAGGTCAGAACCATTTGGGTGGGGGCTCAACTGGTTTGGCTGACTAGCTTTAAATTTTTTTTTTGTTTGTTTTGAAAAAGTGGGGGTAACTTATACATTTAATGGTGGGGGAACGTCTATTTAATGTCGATGCAACAGTGTATATTTATCATATCGGCATTATGAACCCACCAGCAAACTCCGTTTGTTACAGCTTTCCCCTCATCGATATCGATGATGTGATAAAACTTACATCAATAACAAAACGGTTTGAAATGGAAAGGCGACTAATAAAAGTCGACGTAATTCCACAAGATCTTCGTTCGGCAATGTTGACCATCGAATATGTTAAAGATGAATCTACAACTGAAGATCCCTATTGTTTTATGAAATTTTTAGTTGATCGAGATGCAATGTGTACAATCCGATTTCACATCCGAGTTTAAAATATATTAAATTTTCCTGTTGGAGAAAATTGTCCTTGTTAAATACAAAGCGGGGAATAGATTAGTTTATGGTTTAAAATGAAATCATTTACTGCTCTATTCCCCGTTTTGGCAAATATGCTCAATGTCCTTGACCCAAATACAGAATTTTGTAGCCTCCAGCTACAAACTTAAACTTAACCTAAAACGTACCCCCACCACTTTTTCTAGGGTATAAATAGAGGTGCATTTGCAGTGTTTTTCATTATTGCGTTGACCATTGTGAAGAGCACGTCTACATTATGAATCGCTGCGATATTTGTAAAGCTTCTTTCAGAGATGAATGGCTTTTAACCATTCATAAAGAATTGAAACATAACACCAATACAAATACAGAAGAACCAAATGAAGAAGAATTAGATTCAATCGACCAACAACTAGCAAAACATCAAGAAGAACAAAATGAAGAAGAACACAACGAAGAAAAAGAAGAAAATGAAGAAAAAGAAGTAAATGAAGTTTCAAGACCAAGTGTCATTCATTATGCACAATCAACGCCATCAACATCGACTTCTACGCCTGCTATGTCTACACTTCACCATCCTTCAACATCAACACCATCAACATCGACTTCAACGCCTGCTATGTCTACACTTCACCGTCCTTCAATATCAACAGCTGCTATGTCTACACTTCACCGACCCTCAACATCAACAGCAGTAGATGTGGAACTACACGCTCAAGCACTACCTGGTAAGGTAGTAACACATTTTAAAATTGACAACGTAAAATTACAACTTGAAAACCTTTTACATAACGCCAAAGAATTAGTAACCAAAACACTAAAGAATGAACAAAAAAGATTGAATTTTATCAAATTTGGACTGTTGCTAGATGCTATATTTACTAACATTCAAAACGAAACATCGCCAAGAGGTTTTATGACAAAAAACCGAACCATCATAGCTGCGTCAGATATTGAAAAGATCGTAACAGAATGTTTTGAGGAACTTTTGACGAAAATACAAGAGCATGAAGGAAGAGGATCTGGATGGACTTTATTAAGTATAACAAGTCTGGATGTTAGAGTTCATAAACACGGTTACGGAATGAGAGGAAGTAGTTACATTCCTCTTCCGAAAAAAGTAAGTGATACCAAATCCTGTATTAATGTGCAAAATGAAGATAATGAATGTTTTAAATATGCTATGTTGGCCAAATATGTAAAACATCATGTGTGTGTAGACCTAATAGAGAATATGAAGAAGTTCAACATAAGTATAATTTCCAAGGAATGACTTACCCTGTTGCAATTACTGATATATCTAAATTTGAAAAGCAAAATCCGTCAGCTTCAGTCAACATATTTGGTTTGGATTCATCAAATAATGTGTATCCCTTGCGCATAACATCGAAAGAGCGCAACAATCATACTGACTTGTTATTAATCAATAAAGGAGAGATATCACATTACGTGTATATAAAAGATTTTGAAGGGCTCGTATGTAAACAGTTAACAAAACATAAAAGTAAAATCACAACATGTAAGAGATGCTTTTGCCACGTGAGCAAACCATTAAGAAGAGGAGGTACAGAATGGTTAGTAGAACATCAAAGGTTATGTAGTGGAAACTATGAGGTAAGAATTAAATTGCCACATCCCAGCAGAGCGCAGATAAAAGTTGATAAAGTAAATCACCAATACCCTGTTCCATTTGTTGTGTACGCGGATTTCGAAGCATCCTTACTTCCAATTGAACAACAAGAAGAGGATATCACAAAAAGAAGCAAATATCAAAAACATGCACCAAACAGTTATTGTATACTAACAAAATCCACGTTGTCTGAAGAACATCTTCAAGAATATGGACTATCATCTGCTCCGAAAATATATCGTGGTGAACAAGCAGCGAAACACTTTGTAGATGAGTTGTATTACATTGCCTCCAAGGTGGAAGAAATCTACAAAATTAAAATACCGATGCAGCCTATGGATGAACACCAACTTCAACATCACAATTTGGCAACAACATGTTATCTGTGTAATAACCTATTTACACCAGATAACGTTAAAGTGCGTGATCACGACCATCTTACAGGAGCCTACAGAGGTGCAGCCTGTAACGCTTGCAACTTAAATTACAAAGTACCATCTTTTGTACCCGTTGTTCTACATAACCTTAGTGGATATGACTCTCATTTCATCATCCCGGAGTTAGGAAGAGATGATGGAGCAATAGATGTTTTGGCAACAACAATGGAAAAATTTATAAGCTTCTCTAAAAAGGTTGGCAAAATAAAACTTAGGTTTATTGATTCGTTTAGATTTATGCCTTCTAGCCTAATGAAATTAACTGAGAATTTAAAAAGAGAAGATCTGATAGAAACAAGCAAAATTGTAGCCAGTAGTAAAATGGATCTGGTTCTTAGAAAAGGAGTCATCCCCTACGATTACATCGATGGACTGCATAGATTTAATGAAACATCACTTCCTCCACCAGAACAATTTAACAACAAACTCAATGAATCGGAAATTTCACTTGAAGACTATCAACATGCATGTCGAGTATGGAACGAGTTGGATATGAAGACTTTGGGAGAATACTCAGACTTTTATGTAAAACTTGACGTGACTCTTCTCTGCGATGTTATGGAAGAATTCCGAAGAACCTGTTTTGCAGCATACGGTTTGGACCCTCTACATTCGTATACATCTCCAGGACTAGCTTGGCAAGCAATGCTAAAAGAAACAAAATGTAAACTCCAGCTGTTAACAGATATAGATATGGTTTTAATGGTTGAGTCGGGTGTTAGAGGTGGATTAACTCAAAGCGTGACGAGACATGTTAAAGCCAACAACAAATATCTACCTGACCATGATCAAGAGAAACCTTCAACGTACTTGGGATATTTCGACGCAAATAATCTGTATGGATGGGCCATGTCGAACCCACTTCCATTTGACAACTTTAAATGGGTTGATCCCGACTGTATTGGCGATATTTCACAAATTCCAAAACATGGAGATACCGGATATATTTTGGATTGCGACTTTGAATATCCAGAACATTTACACGATCTTCATTATGACCTTCCACTCCTTGCAAGAACAGAAATTTCACCAACTGGAAAACACCCCAAATTAATGATGACCCTTAACAATAAACAACGATACGTAGCTCATTATTGGGTTGTTCAACAAGCTATCGAATTAGGTTTACGTCTTACTAAAATTAATAGAGCTGTGGAATTTTCCCAATCGTGCTGGTTGAAACCGTACATAGACTCGAATACTACCAGAAGAGCAGCTGCTACATCAGCCTTTCAAAAAGACTTTTTTAAATTAATGAACAATGCGATATTCGGTAAAACGTTAGAAAACAAAAGAAGACATAAAAACGTTAAACTTGTTACAGATCCGAACAAACTACAGAAACTCGTACAACAGCCGAACTTTAATACATCTATAATTATTAATGAAAATCTTGTAGCTGTATCTATGAAGAAAACAAGTGTGAAGATGGATCGTCCTTTGTATATAGGAATGACAATCCTGGATATCTCCAAGACTCATATGTACGATTTTCATTACAAAAAGATGGTCACCTTTTATGGACGGGAAAACATCGGCATCTCCTACATGGATACAGACGCTTTTATATATTGGATAATTACTAACGATATGTATGAAGATCTTCGGACATTTGATTACAAAAACGACTTTGACTTTTCCGACTATCCAAAAGATCATCCAAACTACGACAATGACAGAAACAAAAAAGTGCTTGGCAAATTTAAAGATGAAGCCAATGGTGTTATACTTCAAGAAATTGTTGCACTAATGTCAAAATTATATTCTTTACAACTAAATGAAAACCAAGTCATTAAGAAAGCTAAAGGAGTAAAAAGTTTGTATTTAAAGAAGAAGGTGCATTTTAATCACTATAAGAAATGTTTATTTGAAGATCAAGATATAACAGCAAAATTCAACACAATCAGAAGTTTCAACCATAAGCTGTACAGCGTGACGGAAGTAAAAAAAGCTCTCTCTTCAAATGATGATAAACGACACATCCTTGCAGACAACATCCACACTCTACCATTCGGCCACTATTCCCTCAACCCTATTGACGAGTAACCCTTTCATCGTCCTACATCCCTTTTCCTTTTCCTTTCCGTATAAAAGGGGGAACACAGCAGTATTTTGCTGTGTTCCCCCTTTTATACATTAGTTTAGAATGACCTTGACCTATATAAGCAGATTTATACAAAAGAATATTTAATACCATATCAGCTGTCTTCGTGAAACCATCATGTCAGACCTGAAGGAGAAGATTATTAATGAACTACACAAACCTGCAAGAATAATGTTTCCAAGAAGAAATACTGTTATAAAAGGGATAAATGATTTATATCAAGCGGATTTAATTGAAATGCGACCGCATAGCAGAATAAACAAAGGATTTAAATATATACTCACAATTATTAATTGTTTTACAAAAGTTGCAGACGCTTTGCCTCTAAAGGACAAGACTGGTAAAAGCGTAACAGAAGCCATGGAAATAGCCATAAAAAGAGATAAAAACAAAATTAAACATTTACAAACTGATGATGGAACAGAATACTTTAATACAAACTTTGCACAGTTAATGAATAAATATAAAATAAATCATTATTCTACAAATTCAGAGAAAAAAGCAGCTATTGTAGAAAGATTCAATAGAACCTTAAAAGGAGCACTGTATAAACAATTTTCAAAAAGAGGTTCTTACGTATGGTATGATGTTTTACCACAATTAATAAATGATTATAACAACAGGTTTCATCGAACTATTGGTATGAAACCTAACAAAGTAAATAGAAGAAATGCAAAGGATGTATTAAAACGCATAAAGAAAAATACAAAGCCTAAAGTAGAAAAAATGCAGCCAAGAAAATTTAATGTAAGTGATAAAGTACGGATTAGTAAATATAAGGGAGTGTTTACCAAGAAATACCTTCCCAATTGGACGAATGAAGTTTTTACAGTGTATAAAGTGCAACCGACTGTACCTGAAACGTATATCTTAAAAGATAACAAAGGAGATTTGTTGCAAGGTGCATTTTATGGACATGAAATGTTAAAGTCAACAGTAGGTGATGTATATCTTGTTGAAAAAGTGTTACAAAGAAAAAAGGACGCAGTTAAAGTGCGGTGGTTAGGGTTTAACAAAACTGAGGATTCATGGATACCTATAAAGGACTTGGTGTAATGCAAGCAGCTCATTTCATCGTTAACCTTTGAGCAGGATGGAGATTATTCACCATAAAGATCGATTCAATATTAATAACATAGATGATTTAACTGTGGATAACGTTAAAATCAACAATGGTAAACACGGTAGTTTACTTCCAAACACTGTTCGATGTATAGTAAGTGGTCCCTCAAACTGTGGAAAGACCAATGTCGTCTTTAATTTGATCACTAATCCACAGGGATTAAGGTTTAATAACCTATATATTTTTTCAAAGTCTCTACATCAACCAAAGTATAAATTGCTGGATAAAATCCTATCTGATGTGTCTGATGTTAATTTTTACAAATTTAACGCTAGTGATAGCATTATGCAACCAAACGAAGCGAAACCGTATTCTGTATTTATATTTGACGATGTATCTTGTGAAAATCAGGATACTATTAGAAACTACTTTGCCATGGGAAGACATAATAACATAGACAGCATATATATAGGACAAACTTATAGCAAAATCCCAAAACAACTTATCAGAGATAATGCAAATATTCTAATTGTATTCAAACAAGATGATACTAACCTAAAACATATATATAACGATCATGTGAATGCGGATATGTCATTTGAAAAGTTTAAAGAGCTTTGCGGAAAAGCATGGGCGGAAAAGTATGGATTTTTGGTTATTATGAAAGATCATGCTATAAAAGATGGTCGTTATTGAATAGGTTTTGATAAATTCGTTTTAATACACTGATTAGCGGTATTACTGTACAAGTCGTCAAGGTGTGAAGATGGTTAACCAGGAAAAGCTATTAAAGGAAATAAAATCACTTAGTGATTCTATTAGACAAAAAAGCCGAGCTTTAAAATCAGGTATAAATGAAAGAGAGCAATTTTTAGAAACAACATTCAAACCTGTTACTGAACCTTTAAAGCGATTAGCACAAAATATGGAAAAACCTTCAATTCGCTTCGAAGGAGACAAAATGCTACCAATTTCCAAATATGAAGAAGAATTTCCCAATGATGAAAGTTTTGGCCAGTTACAAACATCTGAAGAAAGCGACGAGTATGAAGAAAGCGGAGATATAGAGGATTTAAAGGAAAAGGACATCGCAGAAGATACAAGTATAGAAGATACAAGTGTAGAAGATACAAGAGCAGAAGAAGAGGATATTAACCCATCCAACTTAAGCAAATTAGGCACGGATATTATGTTTAAAGGAACACTTGGAAGAACATATACGTTAAAAATGTTACAAGCCGCACATGCTAATCGAAATTATCATACCTATGGAGCTAGAATAGAGGATAAAGGATTAATGATTGGAGATAGCAAGTTAGATATAAACGAAAATGATGATATAGTTATTGGAGATAAGAAATATAAAGGTACAAAAGGTTTGTTTGAACTTATCTTTAAAAATAATCCTGGTAAATATACTAAAAGGGATTTACAATTGTTTAAACATATATTAGAGTATACAAATGCACATAGAAAAAAGTATTCCAAAGACCTACCTATTCATAGAAATCGGTCAATAAAATATACAAGTATTATATCTAGTCTTTTCCCCTCAAAATCAAAAAAAGCTCAAATTAAAAGAAGAGCTTTATCTTCTGCTGAATTAAATGTTTTGCATAAAAAGAGAAAAACAACTGACCCTACCACATCTGGAAGGGGATTATTGAAAAACTTGTATAAAACTAATATAATATATTACAACGATATAAATAAGTTAGTTGATCGAATGAGGTTATTACATGAAGCTATGGAAGCCGGGCACACTGGTTTAGAAAACGAATGGGTAGCTTTGGTTGATGAACTGCGAAAACAAGGAATAATT
This sequence comes from Allygus modestus, assembly GCA_963675035.1. Taxonomy (NCBI): domain Eukaryota; kingdom Metazoa; phylum Arthropoda; class Insecta; order Hemiptera; family Cicadellidae; genus Allygus; species Allygus modestus. Next base: position 334,777,774 of record OY776112.1, on the reverse strand, counting down.
GTTCAGTAGACGTACATATATAATAAGAACCTAAACGATAGCGATTCAGTTACATCATGAGTGTGGACAAGTTTGGACGGTATTCCGAGTTTGGAGTAAAATCTGAATATAGTGAAAAAAGAGCTGGGTTTCCGTTAACACCTGATGGCAACTATAATTTTGAAGGAAAAGTAATTCAAAATGTTGGTGATCCGCTTTTGTCTTCTGATGCGGTTACGGTAAAATACATGGATAAAAGAACCCCAACTGTACACGAAGATCATTGGGGGTTTTCCGGTAAAAGGTTAAGCAATATACAACATCCCGTTTATGATGGGGAAGCAGTAAATTTCGCTACTCTAAAATTGTTAACGATTTACAAAAGGAATGAAACTGACACAAGCTATGATGTAAAACAATTAAAATTATCAAATCTAGGTGATTGTGAGCAGGATGGAGACGCTGTAAATAAGAAAATGTTTGATATTGTACACAAGAAATGGACTACGGAATATGAAAAACATTTGGAAAGGTTTGGTGCAGCTCTATTCCATTATATCCATCGGGCTTCAGGAAGAGATGCAGCTTCAGATGTTGACAGTCACAATTATTTAGACTGGAAAAATATACACAATCCAGAGAAACTTAATCAACGAGATAAACCGTCTGAGCCTTCTAAAGTCAAGACATTAGGAAAGGGGGATAAAGTGAATGTGATAAATGAACCAACAGAAAACAATGAAGATTACATAAGAGAAAAAAGAATTTAAAATACACCCATGATAAGGGATAAAGCATCAGTTATATTCGAGAGACGATACAGAGAGGATGATGGAATCCAATATTACTGCGTGGAGTTTAATATCTCAAGAGCCGAGATTTCCCCAAGGAGTGTTGACAGATGGTTTTGTTCAACGGTTTGATAGATATATGGATTGGGAACAACTTTCCATACATTACCTCTTCACAATGACTATGTTAAGAATTTATTTTCACAGAGTTAACTGGATCCATATTTTACAAAGACAACAGTTTTCAGAAGACTTCCTCGTAGAGATGACATCAAATTTTAATAACTGTTGGGAAGTAATAAGTAAATATCAAAATCTCTCTGAGAATTACATTGACAATTTTAAAGATAAACTAGACTGGGATGTGTTATTCAATTACCAACGATTTAGTGGCAAGTTTCTAAGGAAACATGACAACTATTTAAAGTTTATTCATTTTACCGAAGACAACAATGCCATCACCAGCGGAGAAACATCTGGAACATCTTCAATTACACCTTATTTCAATTTTTACTACTTCTATTTAATATGTCTACATTTAATTAATAAATCCATTTCTATATAATAAATGGATTTTAAACAGTATATAATACAAGAAACCAAAACTGATATTACATTCATTGTAAAACATTTATAGAGTGCACCTACTGATTGTAGGTTTTGCTATAAATAGCCATGTCGAGGGTTAAACGCATCAGTCATAATCGAGAGAGATTACAGAGAGGAAGGGGAATAGCATCAACAGCATTTTCTCTATTAAGTAAACCGGTTGGAGCTATAGTTAACAAGGCGATTGATTTATTACCTGTGGAATTACATTTACCTGGAGGATATCAATATTGTGGTCCTGGAACCAAATTAGAGAAACGTCTTGCTAGAGGAGATCCTGGAATAAATAAGCTCGATCAGGCTTGTAAACAGCACGATATAGCGTATTCCAAATTTGGTGATACTAAAAATAGATCAATAGCAGATAGAGCACTTGCTGAGAAAGCTTGGCAAAGAGTAAAATCTAGTGACGAAAGTATTGGTGAAAAAGCAGCGTCTTTAGCAGTAACAGCAGCAATGAAAGCAAAAACTACGTTTGGAGGAGGAAAGAGAAGAAGGCGTGGGAAAAAACCCGCTAAGAAACAAGGAGGTAATATCAGAAGAAAACGTCGATCTACCAGTGGTAAAGCTAAAAAGAAACCAACAATATGGTCAATGATAAAAAAGGGAGGAGGATTAAACCTAAGACTGTATCGTGTGTATTAAATAAGAAAGAGCAATTAATAATTAAAAACAAAGAATTGACCAATGAAGAACTGATTACATATGCTTCTTGTTTGAAAATCCCATTTTTTAGAGGAGTATTTATGAAAGATGAGTTACCGGTTAAAATGTGGAAAAATGAGACTGGTATTGTAAATTTGGATAATAGTGAAGGATTAGGCACTCATTGGGTGTGTTACAAGAAACTTGGTAAAACCATTTATTATTTCGACAGTTTTGGAGACCTTCCACCACCGAAAGAACTTCAACAATACATTCGTGCGGCAGAAAATGTTTTTTACAATCACACAAGAAAACAACCTGATGATACATCCATTTGCGGTCATTTATGTTTAGACTTTTTAGCTAAAAGTGTTAGTCAACTTTAAGATGTCCTCATATACAGTGTCATTAACCGGTAACTCATGTACTTTGCGCAGTATTCTGTTTCCAGCGCTACGTTTGCAAAAAGGAAGACTATGGGAAGCCGCATTATTGGATTTAACAACATATAACTCTATTCCAAACGTTAGTGAAGGAATTAATAACAAAATACATTATTACAAGACAAAAGATGATAAAGGAAAGTATTCAGCTTTGGAAGAATTCAGTTTACCAACAGGAGCTTATGAAATTGATAATATAAATGAAGTTATACAAAAACATATGGGAAAAGAAAATATAACGATAAAAGGCAATAACAATACAATGAAAGCCGAAATTACGTCTAAGTATTATATTGATTTTAGTCAAGAACATTCAATTGGTAGTTTATTGGGGTTTTCTAAGGAAACAAAAGTATTAGAACCTAATAAAACTCATTCTGGGAATAAAACTGTGACGATCATCAAAGTTAATAGCATAGACATTACATGTAACATTATACAAGGATCCTACAGAGATGGAGAGAATCGTCATATATTACACACATTCTACCCATCAGTTGCACCGGGTTTCAAGATAGTAGAAAAGCCTCAAAACCTTGTGTACCTACCGTTAAACACCAGTTTCATTTCAGACATCGTGCTGAACATAGTGGATCAAGACGGAAACCTTATTGACTTTAGAGGAGAAGCTATTACTGTAAGAATACATATAAAATCATCCGCTTAGACAATGGGGTTATCATTTAAAAAGAGAGAGCCAACAAGCAAAGAGGTCAGCTTAGAAGGGTTAACAAGTGACAACATTCGTTTTCTAGAAGAAATTGGATTAAAAGTCATTAACAATGGATATACTGGATATAGCGCAGGGTCCAACATTCGACGAGACCTTATGGGAAAAGGAATATCACACGCACAACCCTTACGCTTCGTCCAAATTAAACAATAACGATGAAATTAGGATTCCTATACAACAACAAGACATTTATACTCTTCCATGCGAAAGTTATTTATATATTGAAGGAAAAGTAACAAAAAATGATGGTACTGCTGGAACCACTGTTCCGTTCATAAATAATCCTATGGCATTTTTGTTTGACGAGATTAGATATGAAATTTCAGGAGTTACAGTCGATTCAACAAAAAAGGTTGGAATTTCCAGTACATTGAAAGGATTAGTGTCTTTAACACCAAATGAGAAGAATCTGTTAGCTGTTGCAGGATGGGTTGCACCAGACAAAAGTACAATCGCTCCTGACTCTTCGGGAAACTTTGATTTCTACGTACCTTTAAGATTACTCCTAGGATTTGCTGAAGACTACAGAAGAATAATAATAAATGTAAAACAAGAACTAGTTTTATTAAGATCATCAAACGATAAAGATATTATTAAAGCAGCTACTGGAACAACTGATGCCAATTTAGACTGGAAATTAACATTAGACAAGATTGTTTGGAGAGTACCACATGTGCGACTAAATGATGAACACAGGATTACATTATTAAGAAAGTTAAAATCAGATCGAGACATTGTAATGCCATTCAGAAGCTGGGAGTTTCATGAATACCCCGTTTTACCTACAACACAACGACATACATGGACTGTAAAAACTTCTACTCATTTGGAAAAAGCGAGATATGTAATATTTGGATTACAAACGAAGAAGAAAAGTATAATAACTGAAAATGCTGGTGAATTTGACCATTGTAAATTAACAAACTGTAAAGTGTTCCTGAATTCACAATTCTTTCCCTACGACAACTTTAATATTTCTTTTGATAAGAAAAGATACAGTGTTTTATACGACATGTACGCTAGGTTCCAAAATTCATATTACGGCAAAACAAATACACCTCTACTATCTCCCGTTCAGTTTGAATCGAAAGCTCCGATTGTTGTAATTGATTGTTCCAAACAAAATGAATCTGTAAAATCGTCTAGTGTTGATATAAAAATAGAAATGGAATTTCAAGAAAACGTACCTGCAAATACATCTGCGTATTGTTTAATTTTGCACGATAAAATTGTTACATACACACCGTTGACCGGTATTGTAAAGACAGTATTGTAAAACGTTGTAACACCACCGGCACCGCCACTGTCGCTAACCTATAAATAGCGGAGCAGCAATGCAGGTCTTCAGTTGATCGTCTATCGGCGCATGGGTAACATCTTCTACAAAATGAGTTCTCCATCTGTTGTACAAGGTGATGCAGAGGTAGCACCGTTATTGGAACGTGATAATACTAGTGAAGCAGAAATCATCAAGGAAATAACTGCATTTTTAAAGTTTGGTAAAAGAGATAGAGAGGAGGAAATTAATGCAGACCCATCAAAGGTAGTACCAAAGAGGAAGAAGAAAGTTGAAGAAAATATTCCTCCTCACATTTTAACTGAAGTTTTTCTGCGAATCTTTTACCCCATCTCAGCATGCATCAGTAAAAGTGTATCAGTTGGATTGATGAAATCATTGGATTATTCCCCTACAGTAATACTACACCATGGAACAAAAAAGGTTTTATTTTCGCAAAATGCTTGGGAGTCATTTTTGAAACATGTACATTTAATAGAATGTTATTTAACTAACAGTTTGTGTGGAAGGAAAACACATATTCGACTTTTGGATTGTGACAATGAAATCGATATTGTTAAACATCGCGGACAACTACAAGTGCGAATTAGAGACTTGACTCAACATGAAAATAAGATTCTACTGTCACGTGAAGAATTCTACGTTTTAAACTACGCAACAGAACCTATTACAAGGTACATGAGACAGTTGGTATTTGCAAGCGCTATTATTAAAGAATATTTGGTCGATACTTTGGAAAAACAACCTGATAGCACCATCGTGTACGGACCTGTGGATACATCTATTTTTAATAGAATACCTCATGAAGTTTGCATGTGGAGAAAGTTAAAGGATTTTGAACCACTTGTAGAAATCGCTACAGAAGCTACAGAAGAAACAACACAGGAAGAAGAAGAAACGGAGAAACAAGAAGAAGAAGAAAACGAAACACAAGAAGAAGAAGTTAAAAAAGACTAAAGTTTGACTTAGTAAAGAAGAACACACGTGGGGTAGGCCTATTGGGGACGGTGCCCACGTTAAATATACACCAACGCGCCTGCAACTGTACGGCCTGGTATTTAACCTACCGTGGTGTGGAAAACAGTTTAGTTGATCGCTAGGTGCCATGATGAGCGGAGGGGATGAAGAAGTGAGTGTAAAGCCTTGTGTAATAGAATTTCAAGCATTTCGAAATAATGACGATAGGTTTATTATCAAGGAATTAGTAATTTTAGACTTGCTTACATTTGTAGCCTACCCATTCACGTTTGAAGCTCCTTTTTCTTTTAACAAACTTAACACCAAAGCAAAAAGTACAAACAAATGGATAACAAACTACTTTCATCACATACATTGGTATGAAGGATTTATAAGCTACAGTAATCTGCACAGTATTATGTTTAACTTTTGCAAACAATATTCACATATATACACAAGAGGATTAGAAAAAAAGAACTGGATACAAAAGTATACGCACGGTAATGTTTTCGATATAACTATCAGTAAGGACTTTAACATTAATCTCGGTAATATTTGTGTCGCTGCAAAAGATCTTAAACACGGTCAAACAAACTGTGCATTGTACAACGCATATCGTTTGGCTGCTTACTTGAAACAAACGCAGGAATGTGGTGGGGGTAGCGGAGAACAGAAATGTGGTGGGGGTAGCGGGGCCTATAAATACGAGGAGACAACACCGCTTCAGCACGAGTATAATTCGAGACTCCGAAGAGGCAACATTACAGAAGACACCACAACCACCACTGACGAAGATGGCATCACAACAGTTTCTACAAACACTGGTTGATCAATTCAACACTCATTCAAAATCCGACCTTCTGCTAACTAAAAAGTGTTCAGAACTAAAAGAACAAAAACACTACATTATTCATAACATCAAGAAAGTGGAAACCACACATGGAGAAGCAATTCTAGTTTCATTGAGCGAAGGACCTTTCACTCCAGGAGATGAGCCGAAGTTTCAAGTATTTCTTCCAAAACGATTTGTTCAACTGCTACAAAATGAAGATTTGCGAGATATTCAACCGGGGACGTTGTATTTGGTATCACACGGTGTAAGCGGCAACAACTCGACGGAACTCACTCTGCACATCACGCATCCTTGTACATAATGTCTTTGTTTGTATTTTTTCTGTTTGTATTTCTAGTCATCAATGTTAGACTTAAGCTTATTGTATTGTAAGATGTTTGTTTAATAAAGAAAATATAAAAAAAATATAACAAAAAATATAAAAAAATAAAAACAGCAACACAGCAGTATATTATTTTATATACTGCTGTGTTGCTTTTTTTTAAAATTCAAATGGATGACCTTGAACTTTCATTCAGGGTTAACTTATGAAGAGGTATAAAAGAGAGGGAGCAGTGAAGTTAGTCTCAGTCTTGTCTAACACACGCTGCAGCTAACATGTCGGTGCCACCTATGAACAATTTATTTTTCGATAACAATTTGAAGACATATTGTTGCGAGTTACAATGTTTTAAAATACCAGGCGATCAAGTTGACGGGAAAGCTTGTCGTAAGTGCATGTGTTTCAGCTATTGCATATGTAGATGTAAAACGTATCAAATGAACCGACAAGATAAAATACAAGAATTACGCCGAAGGATTGCATTACTGTGGCGGCGAATGTAGTAGCAACCATCTGCCTCGCACCAGCTGCCACCTGCCGCCTGCCATCTGCCGTCCGCCATCTGCTCCGCCCCACCACACTTTTACCCCCACCATTTTGTTTGATACCAAAACGCTAGCTAGCGAATAGTCAGTACACCTCCGGCTCTTGACCAGTGTACATCGAGCTCTCTGTTAAAATGTCCATCAAAATTAGGTGTATTCATTATGACTCTATTCATCTGGTGACTTTCCAAGACCTCGAGGTTTTTAATGAAGAGTTAAGACTTCTCATTGCGTCCGGTTACGATTTATCTTTGGAACTTTACGCATCAAAAAACAACATGGACTCTGCGCAGGAATCGAAGTATCTACCGTCTTTCATCAGAAAGCGAAGTGATGGTCGCGACTCCGGATCAACAACATCGATGATGACAAACAACGGGGAACTATTGTAAACATAAATTATTGTAAACATAACTTATTGTAAATAAAAAGAAAAGTAAAAACAAAGTTAAATGAAATAGTACTACCTCGCACTCGTATCATTCGATTGCTCCATTCGATTGTTTTCATTCGATATTTTTATCGAATGAAAACTATCGAATCACAATCGGATTTTACGCGTGCGAGGTAGTACTTTTTTAAAATTACCTCCCCGTGACCTTGACCTTTAAACTTTCCCTCATTACGTCACAAAACCGCCTACGTCACTGGCTCAGCCTCAGATGACGTCTTTCATGACTCAGCGCATCCGGTCACGTGACCGGATGACGTCACTTCCGGTCTAGCAGCCCCAAATGCCCACTACTTATATAGGTCTTCAAAGTTTCAATATTAGTTAGGGAAGAACAGAAATACATTGCGTTGTGGTGATACTTTACCATTTGTACGTGTTTCTTTGACAGTTCACACTGGTTATTTATTCTCAGTTACTATGATTCATATGGTTTGATTTGAAACTCGATAAGCCAAGGGTTAAAATTACAAATCAATTTTTTAAACTAATTTAAGTTTTCCTTTGGTGATGTTTTCACCTATTGAATTTTTAGGTCCAAAACCCCTAATTTCAAAGTTAACTGAAAATCCCTCTGCTGGTTTCCGAGATAACATTATTTGCATACAAACAAACAAACAAACCTTTCTAATTTCAAGTATCATTTGTAAGAAATCGTTGAATTCAATTATTAAGGTAAGCACTGTTTAGTTTATTTTTAGTACTACCTTCTAACGCAAATTCCATCCATAAAATGTAGCGTTTCAAAGATAGGAGTGATTAATGTTCTTCCCTTTTAATATTTATGTTTTAGAAATATCAGGAGAGACAACAACAACAACAACAAAATGATACAGCTATTAAAACTACTGTTAACTTTGACTTCACTTGTTGTAGGTAATTTATTCTACTTTCATTGCATATTTTTGATAGCAATTTTTAAGTTTAACAAACGTATACACGCTTTGCTGACCTCGTCAGTGATCCGTGCAAAATTCGTACAGGTTGATGAGATGTAAGTATGCAAAATAGCAATCAAAATTCCTCATTACTTAGTTTAATACAAATATTGAAGTTTTTTTTAAATTTTGTTAAAGTAATATATTTATAGATGTTTGTGTGCTCTAATTTGAGGTATTATTTAACTTAGAGTAAAGGTATAATACACGATAAAGCTAAAGATGATTTTGTAGAGAAAGTGTAAAGTATTTTAGTAGCAATGATTATAAATTTTGAAAATGAAAGGTACGGTGGACTGTAGTGACAATTGTAGTGATTGTGGTGATTGATGTACATTATTAGTAGAGGTTTTATATTATTTAAAATATATTTAATTAAATTATGTTTATTTAATTCTATTTGGAATTCTGACATAAAAGTATACATTCAATTATAGTTTTGATAAATTTTTTATGATAGTAATGAAGAGTGAAAATAGTGGTTTAACGTAGTGAAAATAATTATAATAAGTATAGATAGACAATAAATGACAACAATTATTGGATACAACACTTTGGTAGGTAGTTTACAGTTTTGGTTATAGTGTTGTCAATATATGAATATATGAAAAATGTATAGTTCATAAAGCTCTTTGTGTGTTAAATAAGTAAATTCGAAGTTAAAACGTGTAAAATTTTTAAATGAAATAATATTTGTTGTTTTTTCACGTAACTACTCTGTTTTTTCCCTTTCTCCTGTTCCACTGCAGTGTCATGCAGAGACCTGGTGTCAGAGCAGTGCCTGGACTGCCTGTGTCAACTCATTAGCAGTTGTGACATCCACAGAGGCTGCGACGGCGGCAGCTGCGGTCCCTTCAAAATCACGATGCCCTTCTGGATGGATTACGCGGACGAAGTGGACCCGGACGGCTCTTTGGCGAAAGGTACAAGGGGGGGTTGGAGTGTCACGTCAAAGGTGCACTGGCTATACGCTTTTAATACCGTTCACGGAATATTTAAATATAATTGTAATAAAAGAGAATACTTTAGAGATGTATGTGAAATTCCTGGCAAATCGTACCAGGAAATTTTTAGAAAACCATTGGTATAACAAATATAAATAAATTTTTAAATAATAGGTCTCCTTGAGTAAATGTTGGGAAACACATTATTTTTTAGCTAAATCCTCTCCTAAAAGTAATATTTAAGATAAAAGGAGTAAATTTTAAGATATTAAAATATTGCAGTTTTCATCACAAGGACCAAAATCACACTTTTGCTCCATGATGAACAACTTTTTTTATCATCAGGTGATTTGTATAGTTTTGGTAGTTCAGATAAGTTAACTTTACAATATTTACTTTAATTTTATTTCAAACAAAATGTAAATAACAAGTGTTTTTTACCTTTGAAATAAACAAACGTTAAAAGGAATAATAGCAATCTTTAAGGTTAGCGCACTGAAAAATTCCTCAGCTGATTTTTCGTTGCACTATTTTATGGTATCAGAAAAATGCCATTTTACGGATTAATTACAGATTAAAAACAGCTGCTTTTCGTGTGGTATGATAAAAATGTGTATTTGATCAGCTGAGCTATTTGATTTTAAAATTTAAACCTGGTGGTCACCGCTAAGTGTTTGATAAGAAAACATCAGTAGGCTGCATATGCAGTAGGCCTATGAAAACATTATATTCTGTGCTGATACAGCCTGCTCTAGTCAGGCGGAATTATAGGCAGTAAGAGTTGTTGAGAGAGTTTAAGAGTAGTAAAAAATTGAGACTTTTGGCCCATTTGATTGACAGCTTCCGGTCAGGTGACATTTAATGACGTATTTAGCGACGTAGTTGGCGACGTATTAGTGTTGTCATAGATGTTGGACTAGGTCAAGGTCGTCTGAAGACGTTTTTAAAAAACTATCTTGCACAAGTTTGATTCGATCATTTTAAACTATTAAAATTGTTTGATGCTAAACTTTACCCAAAGTATGGCATGTGGTTACTCTGCTGTCGCGTCTCAACAAGCCGAACAAAATGATGCATTTATAAGTTAGATCCTGTAATGCTTCTTTCTATGATTGTTAAATAAAATAGTCATTAGTCAAATCCTACCAAGGATAACATTATTGCTTCCGCATCAGAAGACGTTGTGGTAGAAACTTCATATACTTGTATTTGATCAGTTGTATTTACATTATTGACAGCTTGTTCAAAATTACAAGAAGATGTAGAAGAAACAGTATTGTCTTGGATTGACGAGTCCATGAGTACTGGGCATGGGCTGAAGGTACACTGATGTGTCACGAGCATGTAGAATGGGTACCCAGCTCTTACCCCCACCACAGTGTTTCCCACAATTTTTTTATTTCGCATAATAACCACGGGATAGCTATTTAGTTATGGTTTAGCTCTTACACTGTGAGAATTGTAGCTCCGTAACTGAAAACTTTAATGATTAGTGCTAAACATCGTATGTGTATAGGTATAACAGTCACTATGATCTAAACTAGTGCATGTCTTCATGTGTTGCTCCTTTCGTAGCAGACAACTGGCTAAGAGTGTTTCAGTCTTGATTATCCTTCGTCGAAACCGTTCACAGTCCAATAAAAGCGTAGACATTCTATCTTCATTGTCGGAAAAGTAGAAGGTTGTCGTAAGTGGAGTACTATATGACACCTTCGTCATATTTCTGTAAAACTGTGACATGTTCAGACTTTACTTAAACTTTATAGGTAGATGTGTATTTGTCAAGAGCTGGAATTAAAGTTATGTACCGCTAGCGTGTAGGATAAAAATCTACCCTCCTCACATCGTTACTTTATCCTCAAAATAGTTGTTTTTCCGCTATTGCTGTTATATCTTTAATCGGATTTGAATTTTTAATTGCAACTTCTTGTTTGTCTTGTCGAGCCGCGTAATTTTAGTACTTTTACGTTATATTTTAAATCCCAAAAGTAAGGCAATCTTCCAATAATAGGAAGATTTCCTTGTTCCTAACTCGTTGTTCATAATGATGTGGAGGTATCGGAGTCAAGCAAGAATCGGAGCAAGAATACATTTGAAACGCTGTAAGTTTTGTTGCAAAGAGGTCAACGTGGAGAGGGGGGAAACCGGTCGCTGTTTAGGAAGCGGCTGGAGATTATTCGCCGCGCCGTTTCGGAATGTGGTTAGAGACCAATTAGAAACTGTTTGGCCTGCCTCACGGTCAAGGACCTGCCTCACGGTCAAGGTCAATTGGCGACTAATAAAAATCGTCTACCTATTACAGGCAAAGTCCCTAACTTGTAATGTTTAGGTTGGTCCTGAAAAGAACCGTTTTTGGTGTCCTAGAAGAGTTGTGTGGGTGGAGAAGCCGATGTGGGTGGAGAAGCCGATGTGGGGGGTGATGAGTGTTCTACTGTAGAATCCAATCCGCTGTACCGTTTTGCCGGATGAAATATAACCATTTTTTATGGGGAATCATAGAAGGCGGTGGTGGTAGTGTTCTTGGTAAGTGGACTTTAATGTGACATTCGTTGTGAAATAAAATGAAACAATTGTCATCCAATTTCGCCACAAATTTATATTGTACGTTTACTTTTAATTGTCGAAACTTTGCAGTTATTTGATGCAAGGGCGTGATTAGCTCATGTTCTTGCATTACCTTCGTTTGCTCCATGACTTCATCGACGGTAGGAGGTGGAGTCGAAGGTCGAGGCTCAGTTGCTGTTGTTGTTGGTTGTGTCGGTGGTTGTGCAAAGTACAGCGGATGGTTTTGAAAATTGCTCTTCACTCTTGACTTAAATGAAGTCGGCTTCTTAAACCCACTTCTCTTCTCCACTCTCTTCAAGGACTCCTTCAGGGGACGCAGCTTCTCAGGGGTTATTGGGGACGACATTGTAGAGCGTGGTTCCAGTGTGCGAGACAAAACCAGAATGAGCTTGCCGACGGAGTATAGAGGGTCAGAAAGCGAAACCTTGCTCTATCCATATATGGTCATGCAGCTGGGAAGGAAGATTGCTCTAACTCTAGATCTGGCAAGCGTCTCTGAAAGAAAAATTTTATATGTCTGTACTAAACTGCATATTTTGACTTTTAAACGTCAATGTAACGCAATGAGTTACATACTATTAGAAAGTTTACATTCTAAGCTTTTATTTTCATACATAAAACACGGTTGTACTTGTAATTAATAATTTTGTAACTTGTAATTAATTCACTAAATGTTTACGAATTTCTGGAACAGTGGGTATTTTCTTTTTTGTTTAGTAAAATATTAGAAAATATATTTATCCCTCACAACCATATCCCCTCTCTCTAACACTTTCACATATGTGGTTATACAGCTGGGGTTTACCTTTTGAGGTCAGACAGGTGGAGCAGGTGGGGTTCCCCCACCAGTGACTGTCGCCTTTATAAGCGGGAGCAGTCTGCAGTCTTTTCGCAGTTGCTCGCTGCCCGTTGTTTGTATCTACGTACCAGCGGGTAGCACTCTGCCAGCGTAGGTCTGTTAAATGTGCGTTGGGCCCGACGTGCAATTAACAGATCATGCGCATTTGCATGTGCATGTTAGTTAAGCACGGTAGTTTGTTTGTTAGATTTTTGCTTGTTGTTTGCTAGTAGTACATAGTTAGTGTTTGTGATTATATTTGGTGTTGGTTAAAGTGTCTTATTTACTAATTAAATATGTACCTGTGGGTAAAGTCATTTCCTACAAAAAGGTTCGGCCCTGCAAACCGGTCTTATGTAAAGTAAACTGGGGTAAAGTCTTGAATTGTTGTCAAATTAATTTAATATGTTTCTCAAATAAACCCCCCATTCCTTTACAAAAAGGTTCGGCCCTGAAAACCGGCCTGTCAATACGGCCATGCAAACCGGTTGACATTACCTATCTTACCTCTCCCGAACGAGAAACTTTTGTGAATATTAAAGCAGTCTTTGTATCTTAGTCAATACACCTTGCAATCCATTTGTAACTTCTTGGGGGGTTAATTAGTAAAAGGTTCCTGTTATTAGGATTATTGCCTATAACTGTGAGTATTTTTCATAAGTATTTTCCCTTTGAATTTTAAATCAGTCTTTGTAAAATACCTTGGTCAAAACTTTGGTTTTCGGCTGCCTGACGCCCTTTGTTTGTATATACGTACCATTGGGTTTCAGGATGATGTTAGCCATTGTAACACAGACCTTGGTTGTAGCTTTTTGCGGGGTTCCTCAAAATTATCATTTCAAATACAGAACTGGGAATAGAGCATCAATTGTCGCTCTATTCCCTGTTTTGGCAATATGTTTATATGACCTTGACCTACTGACGGAACTTATTAAAATTCATTGATTATAATTGTTTTTCTTTAATACAGAGTGGGGAACAGAGCAGTTTATAATTCAAGTGAAAATTACTTACTGCTCTGTTGATCATTTTGGCAATTGTTTAGATGGCCTTGACCTACTGACGGGACTTATTCAATTCATTGATTATAATTGTTTGCTTTAATACAGAGCGGGGAACAGTGTAGTTTATAATTCAAGTGAGAATTACATACTGCTCTGTTTCTCGTTTTACCAATTGTTTAGATGACCTTGGAGACTTAGAATATGTTCGTTTGGTAAAATATTAGAAGATTTATTTATATTTTACAACAATATCCCCTCTCTAACTCTTGCACTCCCCACCACTTACATCGGGTATAAAAGAAGTTCCCCATCACTGGTAAAATCATTCTGCTGCCTGTGCTTGCTTACGCTCAGACCTATGGATCCAAACGCCTACATTAGGAAACAAACAAAACCAATGAAGATGAAAGCTACTATTCCTTCTTGTTCTGATTTGTTACCGTCACCCTCTACTTCTACATCACCTCCAACTTCTGCTGGTTCTATTCTTCGCCAGGCTCTTGCATCGCCCTCGACTTCTGCATCACCTTCGACTTCTGCATCACCCTCGACTTTTGCATTACCCTCGACTTCTGCTGGTTCTATTCTTCGCCAGGCTCTTGCATCGCCCTCGACTTCTGCATCACCTTCGACTTCTGCATCACCCTCGACTTCTGCATCACCCTCGACTTCTACATCACCCTCGACTTCTGCTGTTGGTTCTATTCTTCGTCAGGCTCTTGCAATGGCCCTGATCATCCCTGAGAAAACAACCGAGATGACTCCACCACCCGTCGTAAATATTGATGAGTGTCCTTCCGCTACATCTCGCTCACGTTCATCTTCTCCTTCATCATCATCCTCGAGATCCACTTCGTCATCGTCCTCTAGTTCGAGCTCCACCTCTTCATCATCCTCCTCGAGCTCGAGCTCTGAAACATTTACTACCCCTTCAACTGAAACTCCACCTTCTACAAGTTCAACCAGACCTCTAGTAATTTGCACAAATAGTCAGTATCCTTCGGATAAATTCAAACAATTTAAGTCATTGCAAAGGATGTGCATACTTCCTGCACAACAATGCAATTATATTTTCAAAAAAGGTTCAAAGAAAGGTGAACGCTGTGCAAAATGTTGTATTTTAAATAAACAGTTGTGCAGTTTTCATTTAAAACAAAAACAGAAGGGCAGCGTTTCTCTTTCTACAACACATCCATCAGTGAAACCAACCAACACTCGGATTAATAGACTTTCCAAAAACAAACAATACTTCTTTGTCAAAACAATGGGTTTTTTAAAAGTAATGTTAAAATGTGGAGATCAACTCTACATTTTAAGATTGCCTAAAGGCATGGATTATCCTGAAAAACCCAACAAAAAACACTACTTAATCCGAAACAATAAGGGAAAAACTGAGTGGAAAAAATTGTAATAAAAAAAAGTTCTTTTCAAATTAAATAAATTTCTTTTCCAAATTGAAAAAAGTGTGGACAACCTATTTAAATTTTGTAGCACATGCTGCAAAATGTAAATAGGTTGTCCACATTTTTTTTAATGTTACAACGACCTTGACCTAGATTTTAAACTTAAATATATTGTACTAAGCCAAAAATATGAGTCAAGAAAAAAGAGGGGGTTGATGGGTATTGGTGAGGGCTTGTGGGTATTTAAGCGAGCGCTTCGGAATATACTTATTAGTCAGCTATGAAGACCTCAGCAAGCACATCCAACTCCGGATCTCTTAAAACCAAGAGAAACGTTGAAAGTTCGCGGAAATGGAGAGCAAGAATGAACGATGGTTTTCAAAGACTAAAAAGCAGCTTACCATTCGCGCATGCCGATGAATCTAAATTTAAAATTATAACAATGGCCATCAAGTATATCAAGCATCTTGAGTCACAACTCATGGTACCCCAAACATCTGAGAAACCGCTCACCCCTCAACCGTTTGAATCTGTTTTTCTTCAAGAGGATGACTTAGCGGCTCAACATTTCTTCGATGAAGAACCCTCAGTCTATAAACAACTTTTCCTTCTTGATGAGGACCAGGACGAATGATCATTTTAACCAATGAAAGACTTATAAAATACAGAGCGGGGAATAGATCAGTTTGTGGTCTAAGTGAGAACCACTTACTGCTCTATTCCCCGTTTTGGTAGTAAGTTTAGGTGGCCTTGACCCACTCACAGACTTAGAAAATTTGCGGATAGGATAGATATGTTAAATAAAACACCCCTTCCCTACCACCTACCCCCACTCTAATGGTATTTAAGCGACCGTTCCAGAATTTAGTTAGTAGTCAGCTATGGACGGTCAAGCTGGATCAACTAACGTAAATAGCGAGCCAAGAAATGTCCGGGAGCAGAAAAGGGTTTTAAAAGTAAATCAAGCTTATAGTTTACTACAATCCAAATTACCATTTGCTAATTCGAAAATGACCAAATTATCGATTATACACCTTGCAACAAAATATATCAAAACCTTACAAATGGAATTGGAAAACCCATTTACTTCACCCCAACTGCCTGAACAACCAATCACAACCTCAACTTTTCAAGAAATTCTTCTAGATGAGATTGCGCTTCAACGTTTGTTTAGCGAAAACTAAAGACCTTTAAAATACAGAGTGGGGTAATACAGAGCAGGGATAAGATCAGTTTGCGGTTTGAATAAGAATCACTTACTGCTCTTATCCCTGTTCTGGTGGTATTTTAAGGTGTCCTTGACCCAATTACGAGCTTTAAAAACCTTTAAGATGGTATAAAATTGTTAGATATATTTTAATTTTATAACATACCCCTTCCCTATTACTAAAACCCCCCACCACTTATCCTCCACCAACTGGATCGGGTATAAAAGAAGGTTTTGCGTCAGTGGTACAATCATTCTGCTGAAAATGAGTGCATCTGCTCTGTATAACGCTCTCTCTATCTCTGCTGCAACACTAGTAGTAAGCAGAAGAATTGAAAATGTAAATCAGTTAACTGCCTTGAGAAGTGTACTGAAAAGATTTATTGATTGTGAGGTTGGTTGCGATTTGTATATGTGGAAGCCTACAAGTCCAGTGTTTAATAGTGAACAGGAATCATGGAAAACAAACTACCCAGATAATATATTGTTACGTAAAATGTTGAGTATATTGGCAAGATTACTCCGGCAGGGATGGATTATCAACATAACATTTTATATAAAACGAAACCTTTGTTAAAACAATAAAAAGAGGATTGGGTTGAAAAAAAACAGAGCGGGGAATAGATCAGTTTGTGGTCTAAGTGAGAACTACTTACTGCTCTATTCCCCGTTTTGGAAGTATGTTCAGGTAACCTTGACCTGCTTACAAGACTTAAAAGACTTGCGGATAGTATTGATTTTGTAAATAAAAATACCTTTTCCCTCTCACTTACACCCCCCCCCACCTAAATCGGGGTATAAAAGGAGGTTTCCCATTAGTAGTAAAATCAGTCTGTTACTTGGAATCATGTCACCTAGAGACAATATCTTCCCTTCTAAGAAGACTATACTGGAAATTATAAAAAATATTCCAGTAGAAATTAACGAAGACGGAGACGAAGACGATTCAGAAATGGAAGATGATTTATTTAGTAATCTTGAACTATTAAGCGATATTTCCAGCAGTGTACCATATGTTGGAGAGATGGAGCAAATCGAGCTGTTGAGTGACGACGACGTTGATCCAGAGACGTTGATTATGTATCATCAGTTGCTCTGTTTGGAGGAAATGGAACCCATTAATATTGAAACTCCTTTAAGTAGTAGCAATACCGATGGGTTATTTATAAATCCAGACACAGGGGACTTTAGTGCTCGTCGCCGCTTATTCTGCGAAATGACCTCATTATCATCATCATCATCATCGGATGAGTCTGAATAATCTTCTTTCTTCAAATATTTAACTTTAAATACAGAGCGGGGAGTAGATCAGTTTGTTACAATAACTTACTGCTCTATTCCCCGTTCTGGCAATATGTTTAGATGACCTTGACCCACTTGAAAGACTTTAAAAGTTTAATTTTAAAAGCTAATGCAAAAAATTATAATAATACAACTATTTGCTCCCCACCACTTAATTTTTTATATAAAACTGCTATATAAGCGCTATGTTGCAATTCTGATTACCACTTTGGTTGTGAACTGCTTCATAAAGCATCTACCATGGTACTCATACATTGTATAACCTCTGTTACTGAAGCGGATATTTTTCTCCATCGTGTTTATCAACTGCTTATGGAGTTTCACAATGTGCATGTAAGAGGAACAGGTATTCGTGAAGCAGAAGAAATTAAAATAAATATAAAACAAATCCCTTTGGCAAACGAAATTTACCGTTTATTACGAGAAGGTTACATCCTGTGTCTTTATTACACAACCTCGTAAACAGTATTCGAGTGGATTAGTTTCAAATACAGAGCGGGGAATAGAGCAGTTTGTAGTCAAAGTGAGAATTACTTACTGCTCTATTCCCCGTTCTGGCAATGTGATCAAACGACCTTGACCCACTGACAGGGCTTTAAAAACTTTGGTTGTATAAAAATTCAACGATATATTTTCTTTTTACAAAATACCCCTTTATTTACATTACATTCATTACTTACCCCCCACCACCACCAACACTTTTTAATTGGGTATAAATAGAGGTTTATTAGTGGGGGTCTCATCTGTAATAGGCTAACCTTTGAAGAAGACACACACCTACATGATGTACCGCTGCGATATTTGTGGAGATTCGTTTAAAGATGAATGGCTTTTAAACATTCATAAAGAAGTACAACATAACAACAATAACATGGGAATTGAACAAAATGAAGAAGAAGAATTGGAAACAATAGATCACATGCTAGCCCAACATCAAATTTCAAGACCAAGTGTTATTAATTATGCGCCTGGACCAATAGTAAATGTGGAACTACACGCCCGTGCACTTCCAGGTAATGTAGTAACTCATTTTAAAATTGACAATGCACAACTACAACTAGACAAATTCGTAAGTAAAGCAAAAGGGTTAGTGCGCAAAACTTTGGAAAATGAACTAAAAAGATTAAACTTTATCAAATTCGGACTGTTACTGGATGCAGTGTTTACTAACATTCAAAATGAAACATCACCAAGAGGATTCTTGACAAAAAACCGGACCATCATGTTTGCATCAGACATTGAGTCTATAGTAAATGAATGTTTTGATGAACTTCTAACAAAACTACAAGAACATGAAGGAAGAGGTTCTGGATGGAGTTTATTAAACATAACCGGTCTTGACGTAAGAGTACATAAACACGGGTATGGTATAAGAGGAAGTAGCTACATTCCTCTACCAGAAAAAATTAAAAATACCAAATCCTGTATTAACGTACAAAATGAAGATACTGAATGTTTTAAATATGCAATGTTGGTAAAATATGTAAAAACTCATAAGGAAAGACCAAGTAGAGAATATGAAGAAGTTCAACATAGATATAACTTTCAGGGAATGAGTTACCCTGTTGCAATTAAAGATGTATCCAAATTTGAAAAGCAAAATCCTACAGCTTCTGTCAACATTTTTGGTTTGGATTCATCAAACAATGCGTATCCTTTGCGTATAACACCAAATGAACGCATAAATCATACAGATCTGCTATTGATCACTAAAGGAGATATATCACACTATGTATATATTAACAAATTTGAAGCTCTTGTTTCAAAACAAGTATCAAAACGTAACGGAGAAAACACCACTTGTAAAAGATGTTTTTGTCATGTAAACAAACCATTAGGAAAGGGAGGTTCGGA
Source organism: Allygus modestus (assembly GCA_963675035.1). Lineage (NCBI taxonomy): Eukaryota > Metazoa > Arthropoda > Insecta > Hemiptera > Cicadellidae > Allygus > Allygus modestus. The sequence continues at coordinate 334,758,094 of OY776112.1, read as the reverse complement.
ATGGTTATTAGAACATCAGAGGTAATGTAGTGGAAACTATGAGGTAAGAATTAAATTGCCACCTCTTAGCAGAGCACAAGTAAAATTTGATAAAGTAATTCAACAATACCGTATTCCAGTTGTTGTGTATGCTGATTTCGAATCAACATTACTTCCACTTGAACTCCAAGAAGAGGAAGTTACAAGAATAAGTAGATATCAGCTGCATACACCAAACAGTTATTGTTATATTATTAAATCCACACTTTCTGAAGAACATCTCCAAAAATACGAATTATCGTCTACGCCGAAAATTTATCGTGGTGAAGAAGCAGCTCGATACTTTGTTGATGAATTGTATAATATAGCTGGAAAAGTGGAAGAAATGTATCGAAACGTGTTACCAATGGCCCCAATGGAAGAAGATGAACTACAACAATATGCTTCGGCAACAACATGTTATTTGTGTAATAACACATTCACACCTGATAACCTAAAAGTCCGTGATCATGACCATCTCACAGGAGCTTACAGAGGTGCAGCCTGTAATGCTTGCAATTTAAACTACAAACTTCCATCTTTTATTCCAGTTGTTCTGCACAATCTTAGTGGTTACGACTCCCATTTTATAATCCCAGAGTTAGGAAGAGATGATGGAGCAATAGATGTTTTGGCTACAACTATGGAAAAATTTATAAGCTTTTCTAAAAAGGTTAATAAAATAAAACTAAGATTTGTTGATTCTTTCAGATTTATGCCTTTTAGCCTTATGATATTAACTAAAAACTTAAGAAGAGAAGATTTGATTGAAACAAGCAAAATTGTACCTAATGATAAAATGGATTTAGCTCTTCGAAAAGGAGTCTTTCCCTATGATTACATTGATGGACTGCATAGATTTGACGAAACATCCCTTCCCACACCGGACAAATTTAAAAACAAACTTAATGATACAGAAATAGAACCCGAAGACTATCAACACGCATGTCGAGTATGGGACGAGTTGGATATGAAGACCTTAGGAGATTACTCAGACTTTTATGTGAAACTTGACGTCACTCTTCTTTGCGATGTGATAGAAGAGTTTCGAAACACTTGTTTTGCTGCATATGGTTTGGACCCTTTACACTCGTATACTTCTCCAGGATTAGCTTGGCAAGCTATGTTAAAAGAAACAAAATGCAAACTACAGCTTTTAACAGATATTGACATGGTTTTAATGGTTGAATCCGGAGTTAGAGGCGGATTGACTCAAAGTGTTACGAGACATGTTAAAGCCAACAACAAATACCTTCCCGACTATGATGAAGGAAAACCATCAGTATACTTAGGATATTTCGATGCCAATAACTTGTATGGATGGGCTATGTCAAACCCACTTCCATTTGACAATTTTAAATGGGTTAATCCAGAATCTATTGGTGATGTTTTACAAATTCAAAAACATGGAGACACTGGTTACATTTTAGATTGCGACTTTGAATATCCTGACCACTTACACGATCTTCATTACGATTTCCCACTACTTGCAAAAACAGAAGTTTCTCCAACTGGAAAACATCCTAAATTAATGATGACTTTAAATAACAAACAACGATACGTAGCTCACTTTTGGGTTGTTCAACAAGCTATCGAATTGGGATTACGTATAACAAAGATACATAGAGTTTTGGAATTTTCCCAATCATGCTGGTTGAAACCCTACATCGATTCTAATACCACCAGAAGAGCAGCAGCTACATCAATTTTTCAAAAGGATTTCTTTAAATTAATGAACAACGCAATATTTGGTAAAACACTTGAAAACAAAAGAAGACACAAAAATGTTAAACTTGTTACTAACCCAAAAAAACTACAGAAACTTGTACAAAAGCCAAACTTTGGAACATCTGTAATTATAAATGAAAACCTTGTAGCAGTATCCATGAAGAAAACAAGTGTGAAAATGGATCGGCCTTTGTATATTGGAATGCCAATCTTGGATATTTCTAAAACACATATGTACGACTTTCACTATAATAAAATGGTCGCGTTTTACGGAAGAGAAAATATATGTATTACATATATGGACACTGACGCTTTTATATATCGCATACTCACACTGGACATGTATAAAGATTTACGTACATTTATTTACAAAAATGACTTTGATTTCTCCGACTACCCAAAAGATCATCCCAACTATGATAACGACAGAAACAAAAAAGTACTAGGCAAATTCAAAGATGAAACAAATGGTGTTCTACTTGAAGAGATTGTTGCACTTATGTCTAAACTGTATTCTTTGAAACTATATAATGAAAATGAAGAAGAAGAAGAAAAGAATAGCTATATTAAAAAAGCTAAAGGTGTAAAGAATTTATATTTAAAAAAGAAAGTACATTTTGAACACTACAAACAATGTTTATTTGAAAATCAAGTTATAACAGCAAAATTCAATACAATCAGAAGTTTTAACCATCAGCTGTACAGTCTAACAGAAGTTAAAAAAGCACTTTCCTCTACTGACGACAAACGACATATCCTTCTTCCAGACAACATATACACTTTGCCATTCGGTCACTATTCCCTCAACCCTATTGACGAGTAATCCTTTCATCGTCCTACATCCTTTTCCTTTCCGTAAAAAAGGGGGAACACAGCAGTATCTTGCTGTGTTCCTCCTTTTTTACACCATTTTTGGGTGACCTTGAACTATTAAGAACGAGTATATACAAGCGATATTTAATACTCCTCTAGAAGTGCTGGTTGAACTATCAACTGATATGGATCTAAAGAGTAAAATTGTTGCTGAGCTTCATAAATCTGCAAGGATACACTTTCCAAGAAGAAATACTGTTATAAAAGGTATAAATGATCTTTATCAAGCAGACTTAATTGAAATGAAACCTTACAGTAAAATAAACAAAGGATTTAAATATATACTAACAGTTATAAACTGTTTTACAAAAGTCGCAGACGCTATTCCATTAAAAGACAAAACAGGTCAGAGCGTGACAAAAGCAACGGAGTTAGCTATACGTAGAGATAAAAACACTATAAAACATTTGCAAACTGATGACGGAAAAGAATATTTTAATAACGATTTTTCAAAGCTGATGAAAAAATATAATGTAAACCATTATTCTACGAAATCTGAAACGAAAGCAGCTATTATCGAAAGGTTTAATAGAACTTTAAAAGGAGCAATGTATAAAGCTTTTTCAAATAGAGGTTCCCACGTGTGGTATGACATACTTCCTGACTTAATACACAATTATAACAACAAGTTCCATAGAACTATCCGGATGAAACCGATTGAGGTGACAAAAAAAAACTCCAAACAAATTTTGAAAAATATTAAAAAGAACACCAAACCTAAAGTAGAAAAGAGATCACCACGAAAATTCAACGTGGGGGATAAAGTTCGTATTAGCAAATATAAAGGAGTATTTAGCAAGAAATACTTACCCAACTGGACTAATGAAGTTTTTACCGTACATAGAGTACAACCTACATATCCAGAAACTTATTTACTTAAGGATAATAAAGGAGAACTTTTACAAGGTGGTTTTTACGGGCATGAAATGTTAAAGTCTACTGTTGGAGATGTTTATCTTGTGGAAAAGATATTAAAACGAAAGAACGACCGAGTATTGGTGCGCTGGCTGGGTTTTGATGAAAGTGCAGACTCGTGGGTATCTAAACAAGATCTTTTATAAGATTTCACTAGTATCAAGTTAACCGTCAAAGAGTGTTGACATGGAGATTATAAAACTTAAGGATTATTTTATAATTGCGAATATAGATGAATTAACTGTGGATAGTGTAAAACATGTAGAAGGGAAACATGGAAACTTATTACCAAACAGCGTAAGGTGTATAGTGAGTGGACCTTCAAATTGTGGGAAAACAAATGTAGTGTTTAATTTAATAACTAATCCTAACGGATTAAAGTTTAATAATCTATACATTTTTTCAAAGTCTTTGCTCCAACCAAAATATCAGTTATTAGATAAAATAATATCTGATGTACCGGAAGTATTTTTTTCAAATTTGATGCAAGTGATAAAATTTTGCAGCCGAATGAAGCAAAGCCTTACTCAGTCTTTATTTTTGATGATGTTTCTTGTGAAAACCATGACACCATTAGAAACTATTTCGCGATGGGGAGACATCACAATATAGACTGTATCTACATTGGTCAAACATATAGCAAAATCCCAAAACAGTTAATTAGGGATAACGCAAATATTATCGTTATATTTAAACAAGACGATATGAATTTAAAACATATACATCACGATCATGTTGGTGCTGATATGTCGTTTGAAAGGCTAAAAGAAATTTGTAGTAAAGCATGGGAAGATAAATATGGATTCCTGGTGATTGATAAAGAACAAAGTGTTAAAATGGTAGATATAGATTGGGATTAGATCGAATTGTTTTAGTTCAATAACATAAACACATAATTTTATATAAAATTGCTAAATTGGTCTTTATTTTGTAACGTATATAAATAGTTTTATAAACGATGATACAGTCATTTGTAAAATGAGTGTGGACAAGTTCGGACGTTATACCGAATCCGGTGTAAGATCAAGATTTTATGATAAAGAAGCTCACACCGGTTTGCCTCTTACACCGGAGGGCGACTACAACATTAGTAATAAACTTTTAAAGTATGTTAATGATCCTCAAGATAGTAATGACGCTATAAATTTAAAAACTTTACAATCGGAAGTGTCAACAAGCTTAAAACTTAAAGGAGATGTGTACGATGCAAAAACTCATAGAATTGCAAATATCGGTAATCCAGAAAATGAACAAGATTCAATAACAAAAATATATTTAGACTCTAAATTGGAAAAGACTATAACTAGACAAGGAGATGCATTTGTACAAGGAAAAATGAATTATGAATGTTTAGAATTGAAAGATAATATGTGGAATGGTAAAAAACGTAAAATAAATAATATACTACAAGCTGAACAACCAGACGAAGTACCTGTGATGGGTCAAACGCTAACTAGACAAGGAGACAACTTTGTACAAGGTGATAACAAATATAATTTCTTAGACTTAAAAGAAGACAAATGGAATGCTAATCACCATACAATTAGTAATCTAAATGATGGTAAGGAAAGCGGTGATGCTGCAAATGTTTCTCAAATACCATTAAAGAGTAAAGGATATTGGGATTTTGAAAATAAAAGATTAGTTCGTGTTAAACCCGCTGTAAATGATAATGATTGTGTTACAAAAAGTCAGACTATTACATTAAACGGGGATAAGTTTAATGCTAACAGTAAACAAATAACAAATACAAAAGAAGGTGTATTGCCAACAGATGTAGCAGTGGTGGGACAAATATTAACAAAGGGTGAGAAAAGCATAATTAAACAGGGGGATAAAGTGTACAACGTAATAATGTTCGATAAAAAAGAAAAATGTTGGGATGCTGAAAATCAATTCATAAGGAATTTACCAAAGGGAGAATTTGGGGATGATATTTGTTTAATGTCACAGGCTTTATGGTATGTATGATGATGAAGTTAAAAAGTTTAAATATGCTGGTGTAGAATTTGATTTGATGAAGTACAATCGTGATTTGTTGGTTGGTGATCCCACATCTGTGAGCGGATTTAAATACATAGACAATAGACCATATAAACCAAAAAATTATGTATTTAAAAGAATAACAGATGATGTATTAGTTGATGCTGATGGTAGCCCTTTTAGAACTTCAGAAAGTGATCAAATGGTAACAAGGAAAGGCTAAAAATGTTATATATATATATATTTTCATACATAAGGACTTAATCATTTATAAAATGAGTGTGGACAAGTTCGGACGCTATACCGAATTCGGTGTAAGATCAAGGTCAAATGACAAAGAATCGTACACCGGATTGCCCCTTACCCCAGAGGGTGATTATAATATTAGTAATAAACGATTAAGATATGTTAATGATCCTCAAGATAAAAATGATGCTATAAATTTTCAAACTTTACAGTCTGAAATAACGTCAATTGAAAACTATTTTGTTCGAGTTTTAAGCGAAATGTTTTTTGATTTTTATAATGATTTGGCTAAAACTAGAATTAAAGAAAATAAGAAGAATGATTGGATTCAAACAAATATTGTAAACAAATACTTTATAAATCCTGCAACAAAAATCTTACGAAATGTTGAGTGAATACATAACTTATAAAACCAAAAGACAAAGAAATAGAGATACATTTGCATTATGAACAAGGTTTCCGTTGGGTGAACATGGTTAACCAAGAAAAGTTGATAAAAGAGATAAAATCGCTAAGCGATTCTATAAGAAGTAAAAACAGAGCATTAAGACTAGGGATTAGTGAGAGAGATAAGTTTCTTGAAACAACATTTAAACCAGTTATTGATCCTTTAAGGGAAGTATCTCAAAAGCTTGGAAAAGTTTCAGAAGGAGATTTAATTTTACCTTTTTTAAAATCTGATGATAAAACTGAAGAAACTGAAGAAACTGAAGAAACTAAAGAAGAATTTGAAGAAACTGAAGATGAACCGGAAGAAATACAATATGAACATGGTAAAAATATAAGTGAAGAGGAAGAAGAAGACATACAAGAGGGTGCCCCGTCAGATATTAGCAGATTGGGTTTAGATATTCAGTTTAAAGGTGATCTTGGTAGAAAATATGTATTAAAGATGTTACAGTCTTCTATACCTAATAGAAATTATCATGTATATGGAGCTAGGCTGGAAAGAGGAGGTTTAATGATTGGAGATAGCAAGTTAGATGTAGATGAGCAGGATAATATAATTATAAATGGTAAAACGTACAAAGGAACAAACGGATTGTTTGAATTGATTTTTAAAAGCAAACCTGTCAAATATACCACACGAGACTTGGCAACTTTTAAAGGTATATGTCTAGATACAAATTCTCATAAAAAGAATTATAAACCAACATCTTCAATACATAGAAATCAATCTATAAAGTATAGGAACATTATTTCAGAGTTATTTCCAACAAAACTGGAAAAAACTAAAAAGAGGTTCATGTCTACTGAAGAAGTTACTCCTTTTTATACTGAAAGGAAAAAAAGAAAGGTAAATAAAAAAACAGCTTCTGGAGAAGGATTATTAAAAAATACTTATAATACAAATATAATTTATTATAATGATGTTAATAAATTAGTAAATAGAATGCGGTTGATACATGAAGCAATAGAAGCGGGTCACACAGGTCTTCAAAACGAATGGGTTGCTTTAATTGCTGAATTATTAAATAGAGGTATAATCGAACGATGAAGAGGTATATAATGGATGGCAAAGCATTGAAAGGATCATTCTTTGTTAATCCGTCACCTGAGAAAGGTATAAATATCAATGGGAAAAAGGAGCAGTGTTAGTTCTCATCGAGATTCGATAACGAAAGGAGGCGGTGTTGTGTCTTCAACACTAAACTTGCTAGGAAAACCGATTTCAGCTTTAGTTAATAAATCCATAGATTTGTTACCTATCGAACTTCATCTACCTGGCGGTTATCAATATTGTGGACCTGGAACTAAATTGAAAAAAAGATTGACAAGAGGAGACCCGGGAATCAATAAATTAGATCAGGCTTGTAAAGAGCACGATATAGCCTATTCAAAATTTAGTGATTCTGCTCACAGATCAGTGGCCGATAAAATACTTGCAAAAAAAGCTTGGGAAAGAGTTAAAGCGAGTGACGTTAGTCTTGGCGAAAGAGCGGCAGCATTAGCAGTGGCAGCAGCAATGAAAACCAAAACAGCAATTGGTGGTGGAAGGAAAAAGAGAAGAGGGGGAAGGAGAAAAACAACTCGAAAACTAGGAGGAAGAATTAAACGAAACACTAGACGTTCTACTAAAAAAGTCAAACCATCAATATGGTCCATGATAAAAAAAGGACAAGGACTTTACCTAAGGCCGTATCGTGCCTATTAAATACAAGAAAACAGTTAATAGTTCCTAATCGTGCATTAAGTAACCAAGATCTTTTTAGATATGTTTCTTGTTTAAAGATACCATTCTTCAGAGGAGTGTTTATGAAAGATAATTTACCATCAGAAATGTGGAAAAATGAGAGTGGTATAGTAAATCTAGATAATAGTGAGGGACCGGGTACACATTGGGTATGTTATAAGAAACTCGGTTCAACAGTTTACTATTTTGACAGTTTTGGTAATTTACCACCTCCAAAGGAACTTCAAAAGTATTTTCGTTCTGCTAAACAAGTTTTATACAATTATGAGCGGGTGCAACCTGACGATACATCTATCTGTGGACATTTATGTTTGGAGTTTTTAGCAAAAAGTGTCAGTCAGCTTTAAGATGTCTTCATATACGGTCTCTTTGACTGGTACAACGTCAACCTTGCGGAGCACTTTATTCCCCGCATTACGTTTACATAAAGAAAAACAATGGGAAGCAGCATTACTAGATTTTACAACTTATAATTCTATACCAAATATTACTGAAGGCGTGAATAATAAACTTCACTACTATAAAGCAAAGGATGCAAAAGGACAGTTCCTCCAGCCTAACGAAGTTGCTCTATCCACGGGGTCTTATGAAATAGATGATATATGCAAGGAAATACAGAAAAAGCTGGGAGAAGATAATATTACTATAGAAGGAAATAATAATACTTTAAAAACAGAAATTAAATCAAAGTATTATATAGATTTTAGCAAACCACATTCAGTTGGAGGATTATTAGGATTTCCTTCTACAACACCGATATTAGAGAGAAATAAGAAACATACAAGTTCAAATACTGTAAGCATACTTACATTGAACACAATTGATATAACTTGTAACATTATACAAGGATCGTACAGACTGGGTGAAAATCGACACATATTGCATACATTTTACCCATCGGTGCCTCCAGGATTTAAAATAATTGAAAGACCACAAAACCTAGTGTATTTACCTTTAAACACCAGTTACATCTCAGACATTGTTCTGAACGTATTAGATCAAGACGGTAACATAGTTGACTTTAGAGGTGAAACTGTCACAATAAGAATACATATACGATCGATTTTATAAATAATGGGATTGACGTTTAAAAGGGATCGAGTGAGTGATAAAAAGCTCAGTAGCGTATCAGCGTCAGAGGAGTTAACAAGTGAAAACATTCGATTTTTAAAAGAGAGTGGTTTTAAAGTTATTAACAATGGATATTCTGGATATAGCGCACGGACCGACGTTCGACGAGACCTTGTGGGAAAAAGAATATCACACCCACAACCCTTACGCTTCATCGAAATTAAACAATAACGATGAAATCAGAATTCCTATTCAACAACAAGATATTTACACCTTACCTTCCGAAAGTTATTTATACATTGAAGGAAGAGTAACAAAGAAAGATGGAAATGAAGGAACAACTATACCGTTTATTAATAACCCAATGGCTTTTCTTTTTGATGAAATAAGGTATGAAATTTCAGGTGTTACAGTAGATTCTACAAAAAAGGTTGGAATAGCCAGTACATTAAAAGGATTATGCTCCATAACACCAAACGAGGAAAACCTGTTAGCTGTCGCAGGATGGGTTACACCAGATTTATCCACTATAAAACCCGATGACAAGGGCTATTTTGACTTTTACGTACCTTTAAAATTATTATTAGGTTTTGCAGAAGATTACAATAAAATATTAATTAATGTCAAACAAGAATTGGTTCTTCTAAGAGCTTCAAATGATAAAGATATAATATTAGCTCCAGGGGCAACGACTGAGGCTAACCTGGACTGGAAGTTGGATTTAAAAAAGATTGTTTGGAGGGTACCACACCTAAAACTTGCAGATGAACACAGGATTACTTTGTTGAGACAATTAAAGGCGGACCGCGATATAGTTTTAGCATTTAGAAGCTGGGAGTTACACGAATATCCTATTCTACCCGCAACGGAGCGACATACATGGACTATAAAGACTTCAACACACTTGGAAAAACCTAGATATGTTATATTTGGATTACAAACAGATAGAAGAAATAAAATAACAGCTGATCCGACATCGTTTGATAATTGTAAACTTAAGAATTGTAAATTATACCTCAACTCGCAATTCTTTCCATATGACAATTTAAACATATCATTTGATAAAAACCGATATAGCATTCTATACGATATGTACGCTAGATTTCAAACATCTTACTACGGTAAAACAAACACACCGCTACTATCACCAACGCAGTTCAATTCAAAATCTCCTATCGTGGTTATTGATTGTTCTAAACAAAATGAATCTGTAAAGTCATCAAGTGTAGATATTAAGTTGGAAATGGAGTTTGAATCTAACATACCCGCTAATACAACTGCGTATGTCTTGATTCTTCACGATAAAATTGTAACGTACACACCTCTGACAGGTATTGTAAAAATGGTTCTGTAGGTCTATGGAGGGGGAAGGGTATAAATAGCGCGCACTACAAGAGGGGTTCAGTTGATCAGCGTTTGCCGTTGAAACAACATCTATTACAGTCGAGATGACCTCTGTAGTACAGGAGCATAACAATGCAGAAGTGGAAGGTTTGGTGCAAAACGAAGACTCTTACATCAAAGAGTATGAAGAAGAATTGGACGAGTTTCTTAAGTTTCGAAATGAAGGGGTAAAGTCAGACAACGTTTTAACATCTAAGTCAACTTTAAAGAGGAAGAGAAGACCTGAAAACGACATCCCTTTAAACATACTGTCAGATATTTTTCTTCGCATACTTTATCCAATCTCAAGATGTATGACTAAAGGCATAGCAATAGGTTTGGTAAAGGACTTGGGTTATACACCTAATGTAATTTTAAACCAAGGACCTAAAATGCTATTTTTTTCAGATGCCGCATGGTATTCTTTTCTTAAACATTTACACCTCATCGAATGCTACTTGGCAAAGAACATGATTGGAAAAAAGACAGCTATTCGTCTATTAGAATGTGATATTGAAATCGACATTTTAAGATGTCGCGGAGAACAGCAAGTACGGTTTAGAGACCTGACAAAACATGATGACAAAATTCAACTGACGCCGGAAGAATTCTACGTTTTGAGTTGTGCAGCTTCACCTATAACCAGGTATATGAAACAACTTGTATTTTCAAATACTGTGGTAAAAGATTATTTGGTAGATGCGACGGAACAACATCCCGATGCACAAATTCTTTACGGTCCAATAGATACATCTATTTTTAACCGAATACCTTATGAGGTTGAAATGTGGAGATGTCTAAAGGAGTATGAACAAAAGATTAATGAATAAAAGATTCAAGAAAAAGAAGAAACAAAGCTTAAAGAAGAAAAGGTTAAAGAAGAAGAAGAAATTGTACAACATGAAGAAACAGAAAACGTTTTAACTGAAACAGTTTAAAAACCTAAAGGAAGTTCGTGGGGTAGGCCTACCGGGGATGGTGCCCACGTTAAATATACACCAACGCACTGAGAACTGTACGGCCTGAGCTATAAAAGCTCTACCGTGGTGTGGAAACAGTTCAGTCGTAATTCGAGACATGGAGAAGTCTGGCATAATTGAATTTCAAGCTTTTCGTGGAAACAATGATAAATACATTGTTAAAGAACTAATCATCTTAGACTTGCAAACGTATGTCATTTATAATTTTTTATTCAAACCTCCATTTCCTTTTAACAACTTAAACTCTAAATCCAAAAGAACAAATAAGTGGATAACGAGAAACTTGCATCACATTGGTTGGAATGAAGGTTTTACAGGTTTTGAAGAAGTGGAAAGCATTATGAATCACTACTGCAGTAAATTTACAAGACTTTATACAAAAGGATTAGAAAAGCGAAATTGGATACAGCTTTATACGGCAAAAGATGTAATAGATGTTAAAATGGATAAGTGTTTCGAATTTGAGATGGATAATATTTGTATTCTAACAAAGAATGATAAACACGCTCAATTTCATTGCGCTGTAAAGAACGGTTATCGTCTAGCTGCTTTTCTACATCCTTGGACAATGGAGAGTGGAGGGGGGACCGGAGGGTATAAAAGTGTGGAGAGCGAGGAGACCCACCATCAGTATTACTCTAGACTGCAACGAGAGAACACGTATCAAAATGGCATCACAGAAATTTCTGCAAACATTGGTGGATCAGTTTAACACACAATCAAAATCAACTATTTTACCAACAAGAAAAACTTCGGAAATAAAAGAAAACAAACATTACATCGTCCACGACATGAGGAAGATCGAAAAATCAGTGGGAGACGCTATTCTCGTATCTTTAAGCGATGCTCCATACACAGTAGGAAAAATTCCAAATTCCAAATTTCCAAAAATGAAGCAGAATTCCAAATTTTCCTGCCCAAGAGATTTGTCCAACTGCTTCAAAATGAAGATCTGCAAAACATCGAACCTGGAACCTTGTATATAGTATCACACGGAGTCAGCGGGAACAACTCTACCGAGCTATCTCTGCATTTGACCTCGTCGGGAACTTCACATTGTTAGATTAAGCCAATATCATGTAAATTTTATGTAAAAAAATAAATAAAAATTAAAAAATATAAAATATCAGTATTAACTCCAAGTACTGATATTTTATCTTTTTTAAAACATTTTTTGGTGACCTTGACCTAGATTAAAAACTTATAAAATGCACTGTATTGGTTAAAAGATTATCACTTTTATACAGACTGACAATGAGTTGGTGGGGGAAATTTGTGGTGGGGTAGGGTAGGTACCTGTTCTACACGCTTTTGCCAAGTCAGTATACCTCCGACATTTGCCTTGGTACAACCTACAAAAACAAAATGGAACATATAGTAGTAAAAAGGAGAATAAGATTTCCTAAATATGCACAGTTACAATCGAGATTGGATACGTTTGATGCAGCATTAAAAGACTCGTTTCTATACAAGACTAGAATGAAGTTTGCAGATGCTGGTTTCTTTTACATGGGAGAAGATGATAAGACCGTTTGTTACAATTGCGGAGGAGGATTGCAGGATTGGCAAGCGACAGATAACCCATGGGAAGAACACGCACGATGGTTTGACAGGTGTGCTTATCTGTTAGTTCAAAAAGGTAGAGAGTTTGTACAAAACCATCGGAGAGTATATAAACCTCATCCTGTTAAAACTTTAGAAACACCAACCGAAGAAATTAGGAGGGAAGGAAACGAATGTGTAGTGTGATTATCCTCTGAGAAAAATTTACTATTTTTACCTTGTAGACACTGTTGTACATGCACTGATTGTGGACTGATGTATAACCATTGCATTATATGTAGAACTCCTATAGGTTACGTAATGAAAATATTCATATCGTAAATGTAAAATAGTGGAGGGGGGTGCGTATAAAAGGAAGGCGAGGAGGTGGGAAGCTCACTCCGCGAGTAGCCGTACACGAGGTAACATCATGGCTCTTAAGATTAAATGTGTCCACTACAATACTGTTCATCTTTCTACAGTTCATGATTTGCAACTTCTTTTAGATGACTTAAAAGTTTTGATTGCTAACGGTTACAACATAACATTGGATATTTCTGCAACTAACTCTTTAGCCCAAGAAAATTGGAGAACGTCCGCAACTACACTTCCACCGACACAGGGGAATAGATATAATTTTGGAGAGTATGAACCTCTCGCCTCGTTCAATGTAAGCAGCTCTACGGAATCGGAGTCGACATCGTGGCAACCATCATCACTTCCACCCGCGCCTAGAATGAAGTATTATTGTGGAGAATGTGAACCCTACCCATCTACAGAAGCAACAGGCACCGCAGAATCGACGGTTCTCTGACAATCATTGCCTATGTGTACATTAATGTAAATAAAGAAATAGTTAGAATTACGTCTCTACTATCTTGCACATGTTTTTTCGATGTGTATTATTGTAAATAAATAAATAAAAATAAAAGTTAGAAATCTTGCTCGAGTTTTGTTCGATGGTTTTCATTCGATATATTATTTAATGATTTTCATTCGTTAAATGTATCGAATGAACACTATCGAATCAAACCTGTGCAGGATTTCTTTTTTTAAACATCCTCAGGATGACCTTGAACTAACCTTACTCACATGACGTCACTAATACGTCGCCAACTACGTCGCTAAATACGTCATTAAATGTCACCTGACCGGAAGCTGTCAATCAAATGGGCCAAAAGTCTCAATTTTTTACTACTTTTAAGGAGCAGTGAAAACTAAAACGAGATAGCACGCAACACTCTGACGTGAGGGAAGTGAATTTCCGAATTAAAACCTTTAACAAAATCTAATAAACGTTTTAAAACGACACTGGTAACATTTTTTTGGTCAATTGAAAAATGTCATTTTTTGGCTATTCTGATGCTCCTGGTTATATTTAAATTTACTATTAGGATGGTAATAATGTACATTATAAGGTTATAGGGGGAGGTATAGTCAGGATAACAAGTTGGTATAGGAGTATTAGGGGGGATAAAACTATATCACGATATGAAAAACAGCCTTTTCCAGTGTAAAATCCCCATAAGACAACATACTGTCTTAAGACAATTAACATTTTCTTTATTAACTGGGTAAACACTTATGCTAGAATGATGAGGGATGGCTTAAGATATTTCCCATTTCACGTACAATAATTTAATATAGACTAATGTTATATTCGGGGCTTTTCTATCCCTTTTTGGGCCCAAAAACTCAAAATTTGGAAAATTAAAATCCCCAAAAAGGGGGTTAGAGTTTTACGATTATTTTGCCCAATTAACTTGTCCAACCTTTTACAGAAGGGAAGGTTCCTACCAAATTTAAAGTAAATCTGACAAAAAATGAGACCGCTAGAGTGCGAAGACACACACACATATATGAGTTTTTTTAAAGAAACAACACGTAATATGCTAATCAAAAAGTTGTTTACACACACACACACACACACACACACATATATATATATATATATATATATAAAGTTTTTAGCGACCCCCCAAAACGTGTTCAGGGGGTTACGTTAGGACCTTCTATGGTGGTTCCGGGCTTAAGTTTCACCATTGACTAAAGTCAATGGTTTCAACGTGTGGGTCATGCTAATAGTTCACTTTTCCATCGGAAGTTCACTAAAATAAATAAATAAACACCAAAACGAGGAAAACCTCTCAGGTGAGTTAAGTTGGATTCAGCAGCAAACAAAAAATCAAGATTACTTAAAGAAAACTAAACACTGATGCTATTTAAAATAATATTACTATACAAGTTTTCTTGTTCAGTTATGATTATGTTCTCTCTAAAAGTTGTAAAAGTATTATTCAGATCTAACCCTGTAATGATTTATTGCTAGATCACTAATAAAGCAAAACTCAGATTACTAATCTGATATAATGTGTTTTGAATTCTAAAGATCCCAGAGTGAGGGCCAAATACGAGAAGTGCGCTACAGATTTGGTCTGTTCAACCAAGGCTATTCAAAAGTATGCGAAGTTGTACAAAAAAGTAAGTAGACAGATGAAATTTTGGTTCTGAAATCTATTTGACGTGTAAATACCATAATATATAGAACTGAAATATGAAATATATTTTAAAATCATTTGTAAAAGTGTTAGTAACTATCGTAGTAAGGACTAGAAAGCTGTTGTTAAATTGAAACTGTCAGACTACTTAATATAATATTAAATATATTCTAAAATGTAATACAATCGACAGTTGTATTACTATCATAATATTGCTATTTATCTCACCTAGTTTCTTTTAAAATATAAACTTGTGGTAATTATATTTTTTCTACAGTTTAATTCTAAACGTGCTTAAATACTCTAACATAGTATTTTTCCCACAATGTTTGTTTATTACGAATACTGTAACTGAAAGGTCAAACACTTAAGGTTATTATATGTTGAAACAGTCAAATACTCAAGATTATCTTTGAAAAATAAAAGTGTTCAAATAAAATGTTTTAGGACTGCAATGGGGATGGCGTGTTTGATTGTATGGACTACGCTGCCATTCATCTTCAAGGGCCTCTCGGCTGCTTGAAAGAGCCTTTCCCGGAGGATAAAAAGAGTTTTATGGAAAGCTGCTTGAAAGAGAAAACACCAGGCATATACTCAGTCAAAATCTATGAACTCATTGAGCGGGAAAAATGTGAAATTAAGGAGAAAGATCAAACTAAGAATGAATTAAATAATTGATTAACACCCCTGTAACTCAGTATATAATATAACTATCTACAAAATATAAGTTTGAAAGATTAGACTGTGTCTTAATTGTTTATGATACATTAACTTAAGGATCAGCAACATAGTATTTCACATTAGTATCGTATAGGATAATCCATGATGTTTTTCATATAAAGTCGCTCTGTTTGTTATAAAGGACCAGTCAATCGTTAGGGACTTTTGCGCAAGCCTTAATCTTCAAAAGGAACAAATAATTTTCGCATGTTTACAGTTTTGCTTTGTTTGATTTGTGACTTGGTTAGTTTTGTCCCTAGTACATCATATTATGCGCACTATTGCTTGCGCTGTCTCAACCAATAGCTTAAAAGGAATTTACTATTAGTAAAATATTTAAACTTACTGATGTTACACTCTTGTATGTGAATCTTCACTTGCACGTATGCTTGCACAAAACTCGTATAAAAGCTGAAATGAATTAAATAATTTTGAATTAACTTATTACTTGGTTTATCTACTTTTTGGATACGTCTCACCTTCGTAAATATATATATTTGCTAATAAGACATTTAGACTTGGGAAATCTTTACACTGGACTTCGGATCGAGTTATGAATATAAACATCTCAACTGGTGTTCGGAGAAGATATTGTAATGAACCCCTTAATCTGATTAAGGTTTTGCAGTAGTACGAAGGTTTTAAGTAGCATCCGTCTAAAACTAAGTTTTAAATATTAGTATCATTATATATTGGTAATCCTAAATTAATACTCAAACAGGATTTTGATGAGATAGATCTATGGTACTGCTGAACATATTTTGGTGGTTGGAGAGTTAATTTAAAGAGGTCAAAGGTAAGTTTATACGAATTTCCTCATAACCTAATTCATCCTTAGGGCTCTGCCCCACAGGTCTTATAAAACACCTTATAAAACAATGGAAATCAATTGAAACGTATGTTTAACAAACTGGTTGCTTTACCAATCACATCACAGCAACAAGGTCATAAGTTACAGGCATGTATAAATAAATACTGACTACTGGAATGGCAAAGCAGTATACACAATTCGCTCTGAGAAGTGTTGTAAATTCACAAGCACAAGGAGAACCTTTGCTAGAGTTCGAGCAGCTGGTCCTAATAGTAAATTAAATATTACCTGATTAAACACGGAGTCATCAACTTTATATAAAATAAACGGTATCGGGAAACTGACACATACATTCACCCCTTTAGCCCAACTTTAATTAATAAATTTATTTTTATTTACTAAATACAGAATATAAAGTACACGGTCGAATGTACAGAAAATCGTTTGAACAAGTTGTTTTCAAAAATATCCACCCAAATCCCTCTTTTGGAGGCACTACAGAATCCTTTGCTACACACAGTGGTTTTAAGAGGGGAAATGTCCCCTCTTCCCCCACAAAAAAAATGAAAAAATACCTGGAGATATTGTAGGTTAGTACCTGTATACCCAAATTTAATCAAAATTGGTCCTTCCGTGTGGGCTCTAGCTCTGTACTTATCCACATCCAGACAGAAATCACATAAAAATCACTTTTTTGGGTTCAGGGAGCATAAAAACGAATATTTTCACTAACAACTCAAATTCGAAAATGTTTACTAATACTGTACAATATTCTCTCCTATGTACAGTGGGAGAAAGTAAAAGTATCAACATCACAGTTTTCCAAACGATAGAAATATGTGATCGAAGACGATTGGAATTTGTTACTCACTTGTCTTTGTTTATTAGGTCGTGTTATTATATATATATTTTTTAAGAGATTTGCAACCTCTTTTTTCCTTACGTTGCCCGTCATAGACTGTAGATCTGTGCGTGGAACGTTTTCAGCAAAGTAAAGAGGTGAACCATTAAAGTACTAGTTGTAGTGCAAAACAGATCTATTTTCAATTAGACAGACATTGTGCTACAGGTGAACAATTTACAAACATTGCGTCAGAAGATGGAGCTTATAACTGAGGAATCTCAGAACGTCGATAGCTTTGAGGTTAGTGCAGACCTCTGCAACTGTTCTGTAAGGATCTGTCTTTCTCTGAACGTTAGCAAATATTCATTGTGAAATAATTAAGTTTTAAAATAGAAATGAACTTAGAAAAAAATGTTTCAGTTTTCTTTCATCCGTTGCTTAGTGGGATACCATTTTGGGTCGAATAAATTGTTTACCTTTCAATGGAAAATGGGGAACAATACTAGGTTTGACTTACGGTCATTTCGGTTTCGTCAAGACAACCGACCTGTAACAAACCTGTAGTTTTTTTATAATAAGTAGATGAGTCTAATGTTTTGTATCGCCCTATTAAAAGATGGTGATAAATTAATACATGTTTTCACAATGTTTACCATCCAACTCACAGAGCATTATATACCCAGTGGGCCTGATCATTCTGCAGAATGATAGCAGGGAGTGAATGGTGTATGAAATGCCTTTGCAATAACTGAGGTTATAGAGACATCAAAATAGGTCGGAGCCTTTGAACATAGTTATTTACCAACACTGTTTACTGTGGTTGTCCGTTTGTTCAATATCCTCTGCCTTGCCACTCTGGTAGCCTTAAAGGTGTTTAATGGCTGTTAATCCGCTATATAATCAGTGTAATCATATTTTGACGTATTCAGTTTGTAATAAAATAACTTATGGATTAACTTTTAATTTTAAAACGATTTTATTAATTAGAAATCCAGAACAAAAGGCAATCAGGAAACTACAGAGCTGAAGGTGCAAGTTGGTTTTGCCAAACCAAAATCGCGATTTTCATCTCCCGGGAGCGTTCGGAATAGAACTCCAGACGATGGTTTGGGCTGAGAGTATAATAAGTTCAGTCATGTACCGGCCGACGCGGCGAGGTGGTTGTCACAAGGACTCTTGTAACGTAGGTTCGAGGTTATCAATTTAGCCTGGGTTGGGGGCTACGGCATATTTCGTACAGATTTGAAAGATTAGTTTGGAAGAAGTTTGATTTATTTTATTTTACTGAGTAGAAATATTTTTTAAAAGCCAAACAATTTGATTAACTTCTTCTTAAAAAAAACACTTCTTAACCCCAAGGACAACTTATGTACCCTGAAAATTACAGTAATATAGCCTGAGGTTATCGAAACATCAAAATGCTGTTGGAGCCTTTGCACCAACCTACGTATTTACCAAGCACACTGTCTTGATTTGATTACATTTTCTGATCGTATTTCTCTGGTACATCATTGGTAAACACGTACTGTATTGGTTGATGATCACTACCAATTGAAATTCATACTAGCACTCCAACGTTTTTAACTTTTTACTGTACTATTTTATAATGTGTATTGTACAAACAATGTACCAAACTACTAAACATATATTCGTTAGTAATCCAAACTCCTATAATGTTTCAAATATCGTCCACTTTCGGTTTTAAACGTTATAGATTTCGTTCTGGGTTAAACTGTTAAATCGCAGGTTGAGAGGAAAAATTGTATTAAATATGCACCAAAACTAATTAAGAGATCGTATGTTTGTGGATTAAAGACGTATGTGAAACGTAAATTCATCACGATCCAAATTACTTATATGTTAATTAATGTATTGTGTTAAGACTAAATATTCAGTTAACTAGGAATATGAAACAGTTTTTCTCAATAAAGTAGCCATGTAAAACCAGCTCATTTCATATCTTGTATTTGCGTTTGAATGAAAACTAATTTACTTCAACGCATTGTAGACACAAAACATCAGTTCAGCTGTGTGTAATCTTGACTGACCAGACACGTGGGGCTGGAGTATCAGCAGTGTTATGCAACGGACTGTTATTTTGATTAAGCGATTAGATCTGAACATTGGTTGAAAGATGAACAAATATAAAGTGAAATACATTTAAAAAGTATTTATAAATATTCCAGATGCAAATTGCTTCAGAAAATATGTCTGAAAACAGTATTTTTACCACGCATATAATGTTTGTGGTTTTCCTTACACCGTAAAATAACATAAAAGTAAATAACACGAGATTCGCCGGAGAAACATTGCGGTTAGGTATTCGTCGAATAAAATCAGTTAGGCTCTTGTTTTAGCCATGGAAATTTACCTAGGTGGGATTTAATTTAAGTATATAGTTACTAAAAATATTTTAATCTTTTACATTGCTGTTTTTGTTTTTATTTTAACAAGGGTCTGTTTTGTATCAACTACTTCCTGGCATAGGCTAGATTATTTGCTTCAAGTCGTCATCGGGACCATCCGGAAGTCATCTTGAAGCTGTGTGCCATAATCATACAAGCAACCTCTTTCAGAAAACTCACTCTACACCCAATTTTTCAAATTTGGTTACTTTTAGTGTCAGATTGAAAATATTTGGTATTAGGTCACCAGTTTATCAGTCATCAGTTTAAAGAAGGATTCAATTATTAAAAAAGATTTTCTCATTTGATAAATCAGTCTACACATTGTATAACGTCATTGTTTAAATAATACTAAAAGTCTTGGATCTTCGAGCAAAGAGCTGCACGAATGCAGATGATGAATGATGAGAGCTGCACTTCGAAAGTTGGCATTACTCTTATAAGACAAACTCCAAAATGGATTGCGACAGTTTCCGGCGATGAAGACTCTCAACTTTACAACACGATCTTAGTGAAGTTGTTGCTACAGTTTATGCTGTTGTAACTGTGTTAGCGTGGTTGGCTGCTTACATCTCAACTGTTGTCTTCAATATGATTGTGTATTAATCGATAAGAGGCACCTGGCAGAATAACTCGAAATACAACCTCCACTTCTAACCTTAAATGTTCATTTGTATTCAAAGTGTCTATAAATTATTTAAATCAATGAACAATTAGTTTCATTTTGCTGTAATTATCAAGTGAAGTAAACGTATTCATTGTTGTGTAGCCTCCAAAGCTTATTAAAAAATTTAAAAATACTTTACCCTCATCTTCAGTTTAAAAATAATCCAACAAAACGACCGTGGTTTTGGAAGTCTTAGACCGTTTCTATAATTGGATTATATTCAAATTAAACATAAACAATATTTCGTCAAAAATCCAGAACTGTACATAAAAACTAACACAATTTACACATGTGCGAAAAAAACATATTGAAGTGCATTTATCACGTACTGCTCGGTAAGCCTTCTCATATTTCCGAACCTGTTAATAAATAAAATACTCTTACTGTTAATATTATATGTGCGAATATTTTAATAGTACTTTTTATACAACTTTATTCAACAGTTTTCTTTAAAAATTAAAACTCGTGAGCGTTGATCATGAAACAGCTGCACTAGTACAATAGGTTTCACGCAATTGCCACTTACCCACTGTTTTAATGCCTTCTTAACGACCGTTGGTCGACTTAAAAGTAACTTTGACAGTTGCTCATCACAATAGTGGCTTCCATTAAAACAATGTTATGAGAGTTGCACGGGCGACAATTGCAGTGCAACAGTTGACCATTGTAAAGGGTGGTAGTTTCACCCCCGTAACATAGGTCATCAAAGCTGGTCAGATTGTTATCATCATAAAACACTGGATTGAATTGATATGTTTAACAATCACTCGAGACACAGCTGGGCCCAAACACGGAAATGAAGTTTGCTTCATAAAAATTTTTAAATATCTTATCAGGGAGAAGTCAACATTTTACATTAACTACATGCATACGTTTATTAAAACTATCGCATAAACCTTTATACAATGCAACTTGTTCATATAGTTTTGATATAGAAAATAAGACGGAAAAGAAGAGCAGGGTTTCAAGATCCCGTTAAATAGTTTATTAGGTTTAAGATTCGAGAATTTCTGATTTCAAAAGAACTTATTGTGTAACTTATATAAATAATCCTTTTTATAATGCTATTTTTTACTGCCGAGCAAAACGTATTTTCGTATTATCAAAAGTAAAACAATTTTATTCGTCATAGTGGGTTATGTACATTTTCAGTACAATGAATTACCTAAATTCAAAAAGTAATACCGTTCATAGCATTATAACAGTTACTTATATTTATTTGTCACATACTTTAAAACATTAGCAGTTAAAGATTTGGGACAGTATTAGACGGCTCTACCCGCTACCTTTATTTAAATTATTTTAAAAATAAATATTTAAAGTATTTTAAACTATTCTTATCAAATAACCTTTCCGATGTCACCATTGACCACGTTCTGCCTCAGGCGGACTTAGATGCCTTTATGCATTCATGCCTTGGTTCCTTCATGCTGTATAAGTGTGCCACTGCCAGCGACATTTCCTGCTTACAACTAATTTACTTGGATATTACCGCCATTTCTGCTCTTCTACCTTCCATGTTGGAGATTTCTTAGAGACATTTATGATTAGTATTTAGTATTCACCAATGGGAATGTTATCCAAAGATCTAGAGCCCTTCGTCAATTATTGCTGCACCTACATCACAGCATCTTGGTACGAATAAGGAGGTTCTAAGGGCACCTTTCGGATTTGTCTGCCATGATATATATACGGTTTGTGATTGCACTAACGTATTGTTTAACTTATGTAAACACGTCTTTAAAGCATTGGGCTGATGCTACTCGTACAAACAGAAGCTTAAAAGGGATTCAACTGTTCCTCTCAGTCAAATGCAAATAAGCCCTTTCATACACAAATCTCTCTTTCACCCTTCGTTAATCGAGGAATGAATGATGATGCAGCGAGTGGTGTCAAACACATTAAACCAAATAAATATATTATAAAAACTGAAAAACCTTCAAAAATATGAATTATATCATTCCATGAATAATACATATTTGTAAACGATAATGTTGAAGGTAAATGACAACACTAAGTTACATTATGTGTTGTGGCTCCTTAAGTAGTGCGTCTAAAGTTTACAATTAAAAAAAAACTGATCGTTACACGGACTGGAAGCCTATAAAAACAATGATTCCTAAACCACTAGTTTACATAGTGGTTTATAACTAGCGTACATAGCTTACTTTTTTACATTTGTGCAAGTGTATATTTAAAAAAAGTAAATTATTGAATAAAAAGTTTAAAATTCCCAAATTTTCTGTTGTTAATATTTGGGGATTAAATATTTTTTGAAGTTGACAGTCTATTACCACAAACTATTACGGTATAGGTTACAGGACAATTGTAACAACATTGTATTTATTGAGAGGTAGTACACAATTATTAGGCAAAATAGTCATCAAATTCCACAATCATAACCTTTACATACTACTTTATTTGTATTACCTCCTTAAAACTTCTATTTATTTACGTAATTAGTTATAGGCCTAAAAAATTGAAAATTATTTGGCTATTTAGAAATTGTATCAGCTTTTAAAACAGTTAAAACCTTAGAAAATCTGATGACTTCCAGTAAAACAAATATCTAGATTGGAAGATGACGAATTACTGTAGACCTGGGTGTTTCCGTAATGATTCACACTACCAATACGTAAACTATACAATTCATGTTCATATACACTTTGGATTTAAAACCAACATAATTTTCCTGAAGATGTTTAAAACTTAATTGAAACGGTTTTTAATTAGTGTGTCTCCTCCCTGGCGTCGCGTTGGCTGCTACAGTTGCTTATGACCGAACCTCTTTGTTAAGTTATAGTTTTCTATTCACCCTAAGTTGCGGTATAAGCGGATTCCGTGCTTTCTAAGTTTGCTTTCATTAACAAACTTGATTACTTTACAATGTATATGAAAGCGTGTTCACACAAAGACTACAGATACAGATCAGCACAAAACAGTTGCAGAGGTCTGCACAAACCTCAAAGCTATCGATGTTCTGAGATGCCTCAGTTATAAGCTCCGTCTTCTGACGCAATGTGTGTCGATTGTTCTCCTTTAGCACAATGTAGGATGGTTTGTCTAATTGAAGATATATATTTTTGCACTACAACCCTAACACGACTTTATATACTTAGGGAGATGACAGATTTACATTTACCTTAAAATAGTTATGTTACTTAATGTTAAATATATTTGTAACATACCTCGAGATTCTTAGGAACCAAAATTTAACAATTTGAAATCATCTTCGTTCATACAGAATGTTATCGTCTGAAATATATCGTTGTTTTTGAAATATATAATGGAAGTTTTTGATAAAAAATGTTTACTCAGTGATTAATCAGGTAAGTTTTAATTTAATAGCGCAGTAGTACCTGCTGCTCGTACTCGGTTAAATGTTCTTCTCGTGCTTTTAAATTGACATTCCCTCAAAACGGATTGTGTAACAGCTCTGTCTTTATAGTAGTCATTGTTGGTATAATGTTTTGTAACACATATTCTTGCTGCTGTGCTGTGTTTTGTTAATCAACCAACAGCTGTTAAATATATGATTCAATTTATTTATATTCTTCCATAATATTTACATTAAATTGTAAATGATAAGCACTAACCATTCAACCACCGGACTGGTAGTGGTGTGTGTGTTGCTTGCTGGGGTTACCTGTAGGGAAAACCCTTAAAGACGAATGTAAGTAGTAAAGGAAATCCTTGAAATATTAATTTCAATCCTTTTTATCTGACTCATCAACCGTACAAATCGGTACAATAATACCTTGCCTCGCTCATATAAAACAAATCCTGCTTGTGTATCACAAGCAGATCGCACTATCGGACACGAAATAGTATTAAAAATCTATAGTGGTAATGAATAATCTTCTTAATAGATTACTAAATAGATTCTGCGTAGAATCAATGTACTAATGCAAAGCTTCAATCACGTTATTCAAATACTGTTGCCTTTTATTATTATGAACAGTAATCTCTATACGCCCAATGTAAACATCTCTTAAGTCTAATTTTTTTGTTTACAGTGATATATATATTTTACGGACGTGAGACGTATCCAAACATTAATTTAATAAGTAATAGGATAGACATTATTCTTGATTTATTAAAAAGATTGTGCAAGTATACAATCAAGTGAAGATTCTCATCCTAGAGTGTAACATCAGGGAAGTTCAGAGGTTATACAAATAGTCACTTCCTTTTAAGCTATTGGTTGCGACGTCGCAGGTATTATAGATACGCATAGTATAATGTCCGAAGAAAACTAAGTCACAAATCAAACACAACAAAACTGCAAATGCAAAACTTAACCTTGTTGAATGTTCCTTTCGAAGTTTAAGGCTTGCGAAAGTCCCTCACGATTAACTGATCCTTTGGAAAACACAGCATGACTTAAAAGTGTTTTAGCGAATTTCCCCTATAGGGAAGAAGCTATTACCGTAGGTCTCATGGTAAGACTTAAGCCCGAGACCATGATAACTTTTCATGTTGAGGTCCCCAGATGCCAAAAACACCATTCGTTCAAATTTTTATATATGTATATATATATATATATATATATATATTTATATATATATATATATGTGTCCGTAAGCACGATAACTCTCGTAAAATAAACGGTATCAGGAAACTGACACATACTTTCTCCCTTTTAGCCAAATTTTAATGAAAATTTTTTATTTACTAAATATAGAATATGAAGTACAGATAAATGTACAGAAAATTGTCTAAAATAGTTGTTTTCAGAAATATCCACCCAAATCCCTTTTTGGGAGGCACTATAGAGTCCGTTGCCACACACAGTGGTTTTGAGAGGGGAAATGCCCCCTTGCCCCCCCCAGGGTTAAATAGCAACACATTTCGAACATCATCTGTTGGTCAATGCTAACTTGACCTGCATATCAAATTTTAATGAAATTGATCAGTAAATAAGAGAGAAATAGTTATATTTATATTCCCCATAATAATAACATTGGACAACGTACTGTGTTTACCGCTAAATGAAAATTTCAATTTTCTCCGTAACTAGCAATCGTAGAATAGTAATTTAAAATACTAATTTATTTAGTTTTTTGAGCTCTTTTTAATGGTGAATAGTAATCTTTTTTAACATTTATGATTTTTTATGAAAAATCCAAAAAATTGAATTTTGGATGTTTTAAGTCCTGTAATTTCTGAACCCAAATTTTTCCAGAAATGCGGGTGGTGTCATTTTGTTGCAAACCTAAAGTTCTACAAACCACGAAAGTTTAATCAAAATCGTTAGAGCCGTTTTTGAGAAATTTGGATTTTTCATGTTTTTTGGCGGTTTTTGGGGGATAATTACCCTTAAAAATCAAAAATTCAAAAAAATGAAAAAAATGCCTGGAGATATCGTGGATTAGTACCTACATACCAAATTTCATAAAATTCGGCCCATAGGTTAGGGCTCTAGCTCTGTACACATCCACACAGACACACACACACACACACGGACACACACACACACACACAGACAGACATCACGTAAAAACCACTTTTTTGGGTTCAGGGAGCACCAAAACAAATATTTCCACTAACAACTCAAATTCGAAAATTTTTACGAAAACAATACTTTCTCCATATACTATGTATAGGGGGAGAAAGTAAAAGCTCCAATCTTAATAAAATTTGGTAAAAATGTGTAAAGTACCATTTATTTGAACGAGTTCGAAAACCAGACGAATCACATCATCCGAAGGGGGGTTTTGGGGGGGTTTTGTACCCCAAAAATGGTTTTTTTGGGGTTTTCACATGTAATTTTTATTTTAATCAAATTGAAATTTTTACCATTGAAATCAGCTTAAAAAAAACAATATGGTATTTTGATCATTGCTCTACGTTAATTGGTTACTGAGATATTGAAAGTGCTAACACAGTACGTTGTCTAATGTTATTCTTATGGAGGAAAAGAAAAATTGTATATCTCGCTTATTTATGAACATAAACTGACAAAATTTGGTATATGACTTCATCTGGTTGTGGTTTATTGTTGTTTGCTCAAAAAAACAATTTTTTTGCCTATGGTTCCTGTAGCAGCAAACCTAGTTACTCGGTCCCAATGTTATTCTTATGGAAAATATTTAAAATGTTATATATCGCTTATTTATGAATGTATATGGATGAAACTTGGTATGTGACTTCACTTAGATGAGTTCTATTGATATTTGCATAAAAACCCATTATTTTGTCTTCCTATTATATATTAGAAATCTTCCTACCAAATCAGCTCAATCGATTTAGTAGTTAGAGCGAGATTGAGCCACAAACTAATAAACAAACAAACAAACAAACTCACAAACTTTCAGCTTTATAATATTAGAATGATTAGTATGATAGCTGGTACTTCAAATTTTGTCGGTTGTCTCTTCACTCTTAAATTTGTAGCATATTTTAGTAGATACGCTAACGTATGCTTGCAGACCTTTGTAAAGCTTCTTAGTTTTATAATATATCAATTCAAATTTTCTCTAAGTATTTTTAAATACAAGTAATCTGTTGAAATCTTTAGTATTTGTACTCGTACATTCACACATTTGTAATCTTTCTCTGTCAGATTACAATATAAAGAAATTGTAATTATTTAGATACATTGCATATGGTCTAAATATTTGTTGACCTATTGTAAAAGTGTTTGGCTAAACAAGGTGTAAGTTAACAAAAGCTAAATATGTAACATGTCTATTTAAATATATAATTAAAAATTCAGTCTTCGTTCATCCTCTTACGGGAAGAATGAGCGTACACCTAGTATTTCAAATATCGCTTGTTTGTGAATATATTTATTATGAATTCTGTTAAGTGGCTTAATGTGTTATGTTATATATTCATTGGAAATTCGCTGAGTATGCAGGTTTTCTGCGACGGGGGTATTTTATTTGTCAAGTAACTGTATCCAACTAAGGTTTATTTTATTTGATGCTAATGTAATAGCCTATTGCTCTAAGTAATTTGCTATCACAGTTAAGTCACACTATCAATTTTCAAACGTTTGTTTTTCGATACTTTCAAAAGTGAGTTACTTGGGGATTAACCAGTAATTATGGAAACAAAGGTTTAATCTTACAACACTGTTTATGGATTTTTAGGCCTAACAAATACATTTTTACTACGAAAGTTAGTTAAGTTGTAATCAATGAGTCTTCTTAGTTGAACCCTTTTCCTTATTTTTAACTTGCTTTCCAGTGAGTTCACTGATTTTGGCTGAGTTTACGCCTGGTGTTTTCTTTTTCAAGCAGCTTTCCATAAAGTTCTTTTTTGCATCCGGGAAAGGTTTAGCCAAGCAACCGAAGACGCCTTGGATGTGAATGGCAGCGTAGTCCAGGCAGTTAAATACATTGTCCTTATTGCAGTCCTAAAACATTTATCTCAACATATTTATTTTTGCAAAATATCTCTTGACTATTCGGCTGTTTTATTTGCCATTCAAATATATTCATTATCTAAGAAGACAGTGGTATAAGTTTAATATTACAGTATCCAAGCACTTTCCTGAATTCAACTATTGAAAATATGAGAATTGCCACTATTTTGATATGTTTAAAGAAAAAAGGTGTCATGAATAGCAATATGATCAGTACAATATAACTATAGTTGTATTCCATTTTAGCATTCATATAATATTAAATTAACTATTCTGAACATTTTACAAAAACTTTCTAGGCCCTTTAAGGAACTTTAACGGGTTGTTATGGAGGTAAAACCATGCAAAAAATGCAATATAGTATGTGTCCTACCTTAAACAGTTTTCTGTCCGACAGTCTCTATGTGTTTCCCCTAAAGCCTCAATACATACCTTAGATACAGTTTAAGATACATTATCGAAAGCTGGTACACATGATTATTTGTGCGTGGTAAAAATTCCATATAGTTTTAATTTTCCTATTATTTCCCGTTTCAAATTGACGGCATGTTAAATTTGTCAATGTCAATTTGCCTAGTACCATCTTTTATATATGTTTACCGTCTGCATGTGAATCAGTATAAGTGTAAATATATCATAAGTGTTGTAAGACGTATTTTATTACATCCCGTTTGCCAATGTTGAAAAAATAAAAAACAAGATAAGACACCCGTTATTTATGCAACCTAATTAAAGCCAAATAAACAATGTAAAGAACATATGTAAAGATTGCATCACAGACAACAGAGGAAATCAAATTTTGTGCTCAAAGGTGGCCTTTTATGTTGCTGAAAACGGTCAACTCCCTACTTTCAGCATTAATTTAGAATCTTTTCCGCTATCCATCAGTTAACCTAGAAAAATTAAACACAGTTTGATTTGGCTTGAATTGTGTAAATATTTGGCATATTGAGTTTTTTAGGTTTTGTAAAAAAAGGCTTAATAACTGACAGAAAGATAAATGTTTGAGATATGACACATGTTCTATTGTTTTTTGTTCCCGAATATCCTGTTAATGTTTCTTAGTATTACATATACACATTATAAATCCGTTACTAAACACCAAGTTTCTCAACGGTAGGTTTATATTAGCACTCTGGTTATAATTTTACTATAAAAACAGTATAACAAAAAGGAGTTTGTTATAAAACAGTTTTATAATAGTTTTATTTATAGTTTTATAACCGTAGTTATAAAAACTGTCAATAAACTTTGTTATTCTATCACAGTTTTTGATAGTTATTTGTGCATGTTTTTGCATGTCATGTTAAGTTTTAAAAATCACCATCTTGTTTTAATTTTTAGCGAATTTCCCCTATAGGGAAGAAGCTATTACCGTAGTCGGCATGGTAAGACCTAGGCCCGGGACCATGATAACTTTTCGTTTTGAGGTCCCCAGACCCCAAAACCACCATTCGTTTGAAACTGTATATATATATATATATATATATATATATATATATATATATGTGTGTGTGTGTGTGTGTCCGTGGGTGCGATAACTCTCGTACAAAAGGTCCGATTTTGAAGAAATTTGGTACAAACGTGTAAAGCAGCATTTATGAATTTAAGTTCGAAAACCAGACAGATCGACCTGTCCGAAGGGTTATTTTGGGGGGGTTTTGTACCCCAAAAATTGGTTTTTTGAGTTTTTTACACATAATTTTTGACAAAGTGATATTTGATTTTTTCAATTGGAATCAGCTTAAAGAGACGCACAATTTGGTGTTTTAATCATTGCTCTACGACAATTGGTTACTGAGATATTGAAAGTGCTAAACACAGTACGTTGTCCAATGCTATTCTTATGGAGGATAAGAAAAATTGTATATCTCGCTTATTTATCAACTTATCCTGACGAAACTTGGTATATTGCTTCATTTCATTGTGGTCTATTGATATTTGCACAAAAACCCATTTTTTGACAGATAGTTCCCGTAGCAGCAAACCTGCATACTCAGCCCCATGTTATTCTTATGGAGAATAAGTAACGTGTTATCTCCTTTAATTATGAACATAAATTAATAGAACTTGGTATGTGGCTTTACCTAGTTGAGTTATATTGATATTTGTATAAAAACCAAATCCTAGTGTTCCTTATTTCAGCAAACCTGCACACTCAGCCGCCATGTTATTCTTATGGAGAATAATTAAAATGTCATAAATCGTTTATTTATGAATGTATATTGATGAAACTTGGTATGTGGCTTTATGTGGTATTAAGATAATATTATATGCATTGGAAAATCGCTAAGTATGCAGGTTTACTGCTACGGTGGTATTATGTAATAGAAAAGATAAATGACAATCCCATTGTGATGAAATTTTTTAAATTAACTGTCCATTGATAAATAAATGCATAACTGTATAAGTACATAAATAAAATTAGTATTAATTTATCTACGTGACTCTACCCCTAGAAAGTTCAATTGACGTTGATGTTCTTTCAGTAGTATTTGCACATGGAGTAAAAACGTAAAGCCAAACTCCCAAGTGTATCTACATGTAAATAACCTTTACCCGTTTTTATTTATAGCTTGTAGCGGATTATTTACCACTCAGCACTTACAAGAGCCCTCTGGATTTGAGTTTTTTCGTATTCGCTTACAGTAATGGATGATAGCAGATTGATGGGAGCATGTGGCTGAGGCGGATCCACTAAAAACCCTCCCTTAATACCTAACCTATAAAATATATTAAAACTATAAAAATATTTGTTTTGCTTTTATATTTGCATTAGTTGTAATCAAATTCCTCCGATTCGTTATGTTTTACACAACAGACGTAGAAGCAATTAACAACTCCACAATTTTATGGAGATCAATTTGCATCAAAGGGGATGTTTTTATAAAACCATATAAAATCTTATCAAGTAACATTACGTACAAGACCAGCGGGATAGTTTTATAATGAAATTTTTGTATTAAAGTTACGCTGCAAGTTTCAAAATGCATGTTTTAATACTATTAAGCACAGTGAAAATGTATTAAAGTAAAAGTTAAATTAAGGTATGAAAACTTAATGCGGATCAAAATGAAGATTTTGCTCTTTTCCTGCAGATTCTGTTAAACTAGTTTACTCAAGTTTAAAATTTACATTTACTTTATATGATTTTGTATTTAAAAAACCCAAAAAACAAATACAAACAATCCCGTGGGTGGATATTAAACATTATTCATAATTTGTATTTTTATTTCTTTTGGAGGGTGTTTGTAGGAATAACCACTGTAAAAATAGTGTTTTTATTAGTTTTGGTCAAGCAGATACGATATTATATCTGTTGTTACCCTGAAAACTTAAATTTTACATATAAAATACTATTTTAATCCGCTATAATTTTTGGTTAATTTCTAGTTATTTGTTCTGATACTTTTTTTAATAATTTTACAAGTAATCAATACAAAAAATCTCGTAAATACCCTGCCTGCCTTATGATGTTAAGTAAATATTAAAAAAAATCACTAAAATATAACATTCAATATTTGATCAGAATGTTGAGCAGGATTAACTTTCTGTTATATATTTTTAAGTCGAGTTCACACCTGATAAGAGCGTTTAATTGTTCCAGAGTGTGTTCATCAATCACCATTACCGCCATTACTTCATCACCATGTACCCAAAGTCACCTGATAGTCGTGTGATTGAGTGCGTAATGGACCCGTCCTAGCCAATACAGGATTCATTGTTACGGTTCATGTCTCTGGTACTTATATACTCAACATTTCTAAAGAGAACTTAAAACTATTATTTAGAAATTTGTAAATTATTTTAAGAAGTTCTTGCTACTTTTAACAGTTCAAAATTAATATTTGCAGTGTGTGTTTAAATAAAATGTTTAGAAATATAATGGTTCAGTTTGGGTTTGAAATATTAAAATATTTAGTCTATTCCTGTCTTACTTTAATATGCAATAAATTGTTAATTTTTCAATGTTATTCTTCCATTTTCTGCTAATTAATCCACTTATTTTACTAAATTGACCCATTTTTCGCCAGCGATAACTTTGTCTACACTTGTTCATAAATTTTACTATATAGTGTGCCATAGTAATGCTGAAAACATAAGGAACAATTTTCAATAATAATAATAGTAAATAATAATAATATGAATATAGACCATTGACTGAGTAGACCACAGCAGACGATGCTGGGAAAGAAGTTACTTATTGTTGGAAAACCAGATGACCTGAATTTTACATTAATATCAGACATAGTTGAATGGTCAAGCTTTTTAATTAAATAACCCTCATGTAATCCAAAATTTAATTAACATGAAATGGTTAAAATCTTTAGATAAGTTTTTAAAGGTTTTAATTATGAAACCCCGCAATTTAAACGATTATTTATCTTTTTCGTATCAACAGTAAAATTAGATTAGGGAATTAATATGGTACATAAATGTGAAAATAAAAGGCAACCAACTGGGAGCAAACAACCTTTTACCAAACTCTAATCATAAAAACTTGGTTTACTGTTCCAATTTAAAAATTGGTAAAGCAAGTTTTTAACCTAATAAACACAAGACAGCAAAAGGGCGAGTTTTATAATTTAGTAATAATTTTAACAAGCGCTGAAACAACACATAACTTTGGTCCCTCGGCGCCTTGCCCAACACCTGGTTAAAATTGTTAGTAAAGTTAAATTACCAGAGTGAGTCCTTGCGGGACCGAAGGTACATTAAATCAAACTCTCGCTGCAATACGTGCGGATCAAATATAACCACTGTTTTTGGTCGTAATTATATTGAAGTATCGTAATTATTTGTATCAACGATTTTCAAAATTGTAATGTTTGGTAAATCATGCGGTGTATGTAGCAATAAATTAAATACCCCCGTCGCAGCAAACCTGCATACTCAGCAAATTTCCAATGAATATATAACATAACACATTATAACACTTAACAGGATTCATAAGAAATGTATTCACAAACAAGCGATATTTAAAATATTAATTATCCTCCATAAGAATAACATTGGGGATAAAATAATGGGTTTTTATGCAAATACCAATAGAACTTATCTTTGTGAAGTCACATACCAAGTTTCATCCATATTCATTCATAAATAAGCGATATATAACATTTTAAGTATTTTCCATAAGAATAACATGGGGACCAAGTACCTAGGTTTGCTGCTACAGGAGCCATAGGCGAAAAATTGTTTTTTGTGCAAACAACAATAAACCATAACCAGATCAAGCCATATACCAAATTTCGCCAGTTTATGTTCATAAATAAGTCAGATATACAATTTTTCTTTTTCTCCATAAGAATAACATTAGACAACGTACTGTGTTTAGCACTTTCAATATCTCGGTAACCAATTGACGTAGAGCAATGGTCAAAATACCAATTTTTTTGAAGCTGAATTCAATGGTATGAATTAAAATTTGATTTAAATTAAAATTAAATGTGAAAACCCCAAAAAACACATTTTTGGGGTACAAAACCCCCCAAAACCCCCTTCGGATGGTGCGATTCGTCTGGTTTTCGAACTCGTTCAAATAAATGGTACTTTACACATTTGTACCAAATTTAATTAAGATCGGACCTTTTTTACGAGATTTATCGTGCTTACGGACATATATATATATATATAAATATATATATATATATATAAATACATATATAAAAATTTGAACGAAGGGTGTTTTTGGCATCTGGGGACCTCAAAATGAAAAGTTATCATGGTCTCGGGCCATGAGACCTACGGTAATAGCTTCTTCCCTATAGGGGAAATTCGCTAAAATGAGTTGCTTGGCCTGTGTGTGTAGCTTAAAATAAAAAATGAAAGTAAATTGGATGATAAGTAAGTAATTGATGCTTAGATAAGTAAGCGGTATAACGATTTAAAACACTAAGCTTAAATGTGATTAGCAGTGACCGGTAATCAATTTGTTAACAATAAAATAAAGTAATACTATACGAAACTTCCATTAATGTAACAAATATCTAAATGAAAAGATAGCATTTTCATTAAGTCTTATGTTATTTAAGAAATTAATGGGGACATATACCAACACTGATTAGTCAAAACCAATTTGTTTGTACTAAGTAAAAACTGGTTTGTTTTTACAAATCAGTTATGGAAAATGTCCGCAATTATTTCTTAAATAAAATAATCTCGCTGCCTCCAACAATGCTTTAAAAAAAATATATATATCTTAGTTTTTGAAAGTTTGTTATAGTGATTCGTCGTCAATATTAAACCGTTATTCTCTAATTAATTATTAAGAATCCGTGAATTTTAAAAATCGCTACATCCAAACCAAACAATCGGGCCACTTAATTAATTAATTAGTTATTCAATACAAATGTTAACTGAACACGATAACTAAATGCCCTTGCAAAACTCTTCATTGCCTACCTCTAGGCTGGTCTCAAGATCTTAAAAATGAATAAACACCACCACCAGTGATCACAAGTTTATACGTTTAAACTGAATGTTTAAAGGTTTTGATAAGATGGAAGCTAAGTTAACAAGTTGTCAAATTCATAATCAGAATGTGAAAAAATTGTGTTTAAAGTGTTATTTATGTTAACAAACTAAACATTTATTCTGGATGAGTCAATAATTCTGTGGTTTTTCGTTAATCGCTGTTTTGATAATCAACTTAAAATGTTTGGGCATAACTTAGGAGTTCTTAAGTAGTTTTAAATCTGTTTGTGATTTTAAGTTTGATTCGATCAAGTATATTTTTCAATGGTTGGGAGGTAGTACAAATAAATTACAATATTATATTGAATATCAGGCGAATACAACAAATTGATTACAGAACAATTACTTAGCTTTATAACTGTAGATTACAGCATTCCATTAAGTTATTGATAGCAGAACTCAAAAGACCCATGTAGACCCAAATTATATTAATTAAAAAATCGAATTAAATTTATTTTAATAAAATTTTAGTTCATTACTGAAAGTTTATTATTATTATTATTATTTATTATTACTGCAATTCAAGTTTATTACTGCAATCGGTTCCCTAATAAAGTAAAAACTAACTATGAAAGTCTGAGCAGACACATTTTAATATTTTCGATCAAAATACCAGGGTATCCTGAGAGAATTGATTTAAAATTGAATAAAATACGATTTTTTGATGTTTAAAAGAACTGGATAGAGTAATGGATAGATTGGTGAATAGAGTAACGGATAGAGTAATGGATAGAGTAATGGATAGAGTAATTGATAGTGTAATGGATAGAGTAATGGATAGATCAGTGGATAGAGTATAGATAGAGTAATGGATAGAGTAACGGATAGAGTAACATATAGAGTAATGGATAGAGTGCCATAATCTGAGATTTGACAGATAAATTATGAGATAAATCTGAAAAGTTTACAAAGGTTTGATACTGGACCCAAATGTAT
Organism: Allygus modestus; assembly: GCA_963675035.1. NCBI lineage: Eukaryota > Metazoa > Arthropoda > Insecta > Hemiptera > Cicadellidae > Allygus > Allygus modestus. Next base: position 334,722,431 of record OY776112.1, on the reverse strand, counting down.
TTTTTCAATGGCTACTAATTAGTGATGTTTTACAGGCCGGCCAAAACATGTTCTTAAATAACATGCCAAAGGTGTGCGATCACACAAAAATCAAAATATCGAAATGCACCCGCTATGGACGGATGTCTAAACCCGCCAGGATGAGCAAACTACCTTAATATTAAACGAGCAATATTTAAATAATCATTAAAAGTTTGATTTTGAAGATTAGATTTCATGAAAAATTGTTTTTGTTTTTTACTATTTTCAGACGTAATGTAAATAAACCGATTTCAAACATCTAATTCACATTGAAATCGGTTTAATGTAAAAATAATTAAATTAGTACAGGTGTAAATAGTGTTTCGGAATTGAAAATGTTACCGTTGCGGTTGTAAAGATTCATATCAAAACACCAGCATATAGTGTTTGGTAAGACCTTGTCGCCGACACTGTGTGAAACTTAGCTGTTGGCGGCAGCTTGCAGAAGTCATAATCGTGTCATTCAGTGTGGATCAGTGTCGACCCATCGCCGAGTACAACGTTTGCTTGATTCGTATTTATTCAATTTACTTTCTTAGCTGTCGACCCGTAATTAAAACCTAATTTAATAATGAAAAAATAACCACAAAACACCTATTCATTAGGTCTAACCGCAAATTGATGATTGTGAGATTATGTTGCTTTAGAATTTATTACGGAAATGTTCCATAATTGATCGGTAGAACAAAGTTACACGACGTTTCAGGATCTGGAATCTGATCTCGTCTTTAGGCGAAAAAATACCTGAAACACAACCTCAAAACTTTATGTATATTTGTTTTACTGATCAGTGATGACAAATGTTCGGAATAATGTCTTAATTAATGTTTGAGTGGTAACTAATTAATTGCAATTTGAGTCAAAATATACTATGACATATACGCACTAATAATTACGGTAATATCAATATATACTTATACCAACAATAATATCAGCATATACTCATAATATAAATATACTAGCAAATCAGGTGAGTGGGAGTGAATGGGAGTGGATAATTGACCACTACAAGAGGAACACGATCAGACGAATCCACTAGCCATGCCAAAAAGGGAGAGCGTGAGAAGTGAATTCGCTTATCTTGAAGATATAAAGGTAATGAAAAAAAGGAATTTGTCCCCCTTGAACATAAAGTCGCATGAGCGAAGAAAGTTCACTCGCCGGGAAACAAATTTATTTGAAGACTATTAAATAAACTAACTGACCTTCTATGAGGAAAGCTTGACCCCTGGAACTTTATTTTTCAACCAGAAAGTATATCAAACATAAAACGTTTACAAATATCAATTTATGTAATGGACTTTATAGAGCAATATACTGTATTTATGTTTAGCAGTTACACTAGCCTTGTACGGGTGGAGGGGGAGTATCATTTGGAGTAGGAGGTGGGAGGGGGTCAGTAGCATATACAACCACTTTCCCCTCCCAAACTTACAACGTAGATTGAACCCTAACCGTAGATCCCATTAATACATTCAGTTTCTTGCTATACCTTTCCCACACCCCGTTATAGGTTAAATATCTTATGAAATTGTGTTAATTGTCCAGTTACATTATTTCTGAGAAGTGTGAGACAGAAGTAATTGTTTGATAGGCTTAGAAATTATGTCTGTAATGCCTCATAAATTTAACACATCAACACAAACTTTCACACTTATGGAGCAAATGAAAACACTTCGATGAATCACAAGTCTTGAAAAGTTTTTTTGTTTTGAGAATGGTCCTCAACCAAACTCTGCTCAGTGATTGTTCTTCATATGTTATGAGTAAATATTTAATGAAAATAGGTAGTTTTTTACTACCTCTCCTAGTTTAGAAATGTAAATATAAAATCCTTAATCCGTTTTCTAGAGCCATTCATTTATTTTTTTCGTGAATAAGTCAGTAGACTACATGTAAACTATATATATGGATCAAATTAAATGTATTGAACTCCGACAAAGAGTATTTTATTATTATTGTATGCTAGCCTGAATTTAATGAAATTTAAACAATGTAAAGAGTTCATAATAAAATTAATTAAGTGATCTTAAACCAGATATTAGGGGCTTACGTTCCTAGAAGCCACGAGAACTAGTCATTTACTAAATTTCTTACTGTGAGTCAAAATGACGACCTAGTGTTTCAAATACGAACTCCTGGCGATGGTGAAACACCAAGCTGACAGAGGATATATATATATGTTTTTGTTATGTGGTTACGGTTGCCCACTGCTGACTCAAGTAAATTAAAATATTAACATTTTGTTAACTCCAATAATACCTAAAACATTTCCTTTTACTAATATCAATAGGTGTTAAGGTTTTAATTTAAATTAACACCTTAAAGGAACATGTGTAAGTGAAGAATAGTCATTCCAAGAAACAACAAAACGACCTAGTGGTTTCAGCTTCTACGTATTGTTTTCATGAAAATTGTAGTCCACTAAGTAATTAATTTACCCCTAAACCTCTCTCACTAACATTTTATAAAACAACAGAAAAGTAAAGAGAGTATGTTTATAGCATTGGAGAAAACAGCATCCAATCTAGTAACCAACGTAACTAATAATATATAATTCTGTAAGCGAAATTTTTATTTCAAAATAGTGGGAGTTTGGCAAGTCCCAGGATGATGAGATGCGGCTTAAATTAAATGTATTGATCCCAAGCACTCGGGAAAAATAGCAGTATTTCTAAAAGGTTACCAGCTAACAAACAATAACGTAAAACATCCCCCATAAGAAAAGCATGGGAATTTGAAAACGTCTGCTTTGTTCATATTAAAACATGTGATTATGTATCTACTTTGTTTACTTTTATTGTTTTATTTTTCTATAGCATGTAAAGAGTCAAATGAGGCAGAGTATTGGAGAAAGGTTAGGGGCTATGACCCCTTCAATCCACTAGAAACTAATAATTTAATATGTATGATTACCTAATGTTAATATTGACATATATTCATGCTGGTACAGTATAAAAGTCATCCATGTAAAAGAGGGTGCATTACAAGTTTTATTGGCAGTAAACTTCTTCTACCACAGAGACCGCGAGGGTCATAAAGTTGTAAAATATCGAGGCGGGATTGGCCATAAATCAAACCTCTACAATAATTCAGTTCCAGGTTTATAGCTGCTTACCTCGCGTACATCGGTCCTTGTACAGCCAACACGACTTCCGATGTCGTTTAACTTTACTTTTCTCCGCAGTTCGGTGATTTCAAAACCGCGCTTTAAACTTGTCAAGCTTTTTAGCCACACTGGATTAGTTTGAGCCAGTGTGATTGTTGTACTATACTGAAATACCAATCTTGCTACATGTAAAACAAATAAGACAAATATTACCGACTAGTTTTATATAAAGCTGTATTTTTCCAATAAACGAATATGCTCTTTCAATGTCACATCGTGATATATCTCACCTACTGCATTACAATCTTTCACTATAAGTATATTACCTTAAAGGGAGCTCAGTTCCAGTTTACGTTCGCGGACCAGTACAATACACGGTGGTGAGTTTTATGAGGTACCTTTTATTGTGAACAGTTGGAAGATGTATTTAATTTCTGGTAGGATGGCATTTGATACAAATACACTGACCACACAACTCGATCTTTTAAACTCACGCATAGTTTACAAAACAAATTGATTACCTTACTTCCACCAGTAGTCCAACTCCAAATGTGACAAAGAAATTATGCTGACATGTTTACATACCACCGAAGCTGTGGATACTTGCAACTCGTCAAACATTCAGTTAAAAACGGACAAAACATAGAATCACGAACAACGACACGAATAAGGACATGTCCCAATGTGCTGCAAACCAATGGGCCGCAACTGGTAGTAGTCTGGAGTGCGTGTGTAGCTTTATTTTCGTTATTGTATGGTTGTGGTGTCCGTTCATTTAATGTTTAACGTATTGCAAACTTTGGTACAACGAAAAATCTTAGTAAAATTTGTTTGACACAGTTCTACTATTGTCGGAGGTAAGATAACCTATGTTTGTCCTTAATATAGCGTTTCAGGATGAATGGGTATTTTGATCTCAGTTTAACAAGGTGCAAATTTGGGATTGATAGGAGGAATCAGTAGGAGGAGATCCAACTGAATACAATAAGTAATGGCAAGTACTATAAAATAATGTTTAATACTTAATACTGAAGAGCATGAGGATATGTTACATAATCGGTACTGATCAGTTGATTGGGCTGTGTATATCAAGTACCAACTGTTTGTCGTTTAAAGACAATTCATTGAACTCGACACAATTTTAACACGATAAAAAATCGTGAACGTTGTTACATCATTATTGAAGAAACTTCTTCTTTGGTTGTTCGGGGTTGGCGGTCTCTTGTTCCCGTTTTCTTTCCCCGTCCTGTGTCTTGGTCCTGTGCGTGCAACGTTTCAATCAAAGTAAGGATTGAACGCTACAGTAAAAGTTAGACAGTGCTGATAAAAATGACATGTTTCGAATGGGAGTCAAATTCACGACAAGGCAGCTGCCATGGATTCGAAGTCCGTCTTAACCACTACGCCAGCGTCTTACCTAGCGTGACTCTAAAGGGAAGGAAAATTTGAAGTTCCGATTGTATCACAGCAAAGTAAGGGCAATGACTACATATACAATGTAGTCATTGGTAAGGATCAAATCATACGTAACCATTTTTTCATGCAATTTGTGAAACTCCTTGATTATAAAATGGACAAAACAACAAGGGCATTTGATTTTCTACATATAATGCCACTTTTAGTTGAGTTTTTAGGGTTTAAACGTGTGTTGTACTAAATATCATGTAGACTGACTCCTATATGTTCTGGTGGTATATTTTTCCAAAATATTATAAATTTTTTTAACTGAAAAGAGGTTAGAACATTTACTGAAGTAAACAAAACAAATTAATGACTTATAATAATAATGATCTGATTGAAAGGTTGAAAGTACTTTAGGCACAGTTGGAATATACCACAAGGTTTAATATCTCAAGCAAATGTAAAACCACATGCGTATTAAGTGTATGCGAAAACCGTCTTCAAAAGTAGATGTAATATGTTACTTTTAATAGGCAACAGATTTCCCTGCTGATTAATATCTATTTGGAAACCAAAAAGAGATGAATGCAAAGCAGACACCAGAAGGAGGGCAACTATAGTAGTTAGCAAGGTGTTCCACAGCTGATCTGATCACTTGGAAGAGCTCCAGGGCTCTGATTACACCATAAGTCGTCTGCTACAACGTACAAGCTGTGATCCTGCTCCGGGGTGGTGGAGTGGTTTGATGGGTTGGGGGGGTGACTCAGTCCATGTAACTTGGGATCCTCCGTAAACTGACGCTGGGATTAAAGAACTATTAACCATGACTAAACAGCATTACACTAATTATTTTATGGAAACATGTAAAGTCGTACAGTTCGCACCACGGTGCTTGACGCCTGGGAAAGGCGAGAACCAACTCAAACTTCTCATAATTAAAAGCAGACAATAACGAAAATAACAAAAACCAATATTTTAAAATTATTTTGTTTAATTTTGGTTTCTGTTGACACAAGTATTCTGTAACATTAACGGTACTAAGCCATATAGAGGCGAAAAGTCATTCCAGAGCATACGCCAACCAGGCACCAAGCACTGTCACCCGAACTGTACAACATAGAAAACAAAATTTCAACAGGAGACTTTTAAGAGCGTAAGAAGTACGTAAATAATCTAAATAAAGTTAAATAAGTTTCTATTTGTTACAGATAAGTGCAATACCGAATTGGCTGCTAGTGCTAATTAAAGAGCTAATTACTTGTGCTTGACAGTTTAATTTTAAAACATTTCATTAAAAGTTTTTATTGATTTCCCAAAGATTATTTTGAAAATACTCTTTCTGATTATTTTAGAATAAGTTGTTTTTTTTATTGAAACAAAAGCATCAACTTAGAAAATGTATAAATCGAACAGACAAATTTAAAATAAAAAACCTCTGTAAATCAAATACAGATACAATAAAAGTACCAAACAAACCAAAAGTAAATATATAAGAAAATTGATTGAATTGGTATGTCTAATTAAGTAAATAAACTAATACTACGGATACTAGAAAAGAAAAGGTAAGGGGTAAATATAAACAAATTACGTTATGGATCGAATGTAAACAACTTTCTTGACATATTGTTCAGTTTATTTATTTGTACTAATGTTATCGTCTGCAGGGGTAACAGGGAACACACTGGCGTTTTGACACATCCACTTGTATTTGCGTTCGATCCACTTAACACATTTGTTTATGCTTTTGGCCCTTACATTTTTTTTAGTTACCGTGTGTTATACTTTGTAAATTCCATAACACCATTTTAAAATAATTTAAAATGGAAAATTACATGTTTTTAACTTCGGGTAAACATGAAAACCCATGATTTATGGATTAGAACATGTATATAATATTTCAAATAAATTTGGCATACATTCTACAGTGACGCCGGAAAAACTACTTGTCAACGCCACCAAACAGATTTAGTGTTGTAAATCCTTAGTAGTATTTTATATTATTTAAAAAGTAGAGTTTTAATAATCTTGAATAAATTATTGTTTTATATTACCTTGGGAAATAGTACAGAATATAGATGAGAATTAGTGAGTTTATAGTTCATTTTAAATCACAGACATTGCCTCAAAGCTAACATTTGCCGTCGGTTTTGCATTTAGATGGGTCGTGTTTCTCTCGTTATTGTTTTTCTGTGGCAGGATAATACTTGTTGACCGTAAGGGTTATTTAAACGTTGACATTTATTTGTTTTTTTCATAGCTGACTATAAAAAAACTACAGTTTACAATGAACTAGATGTTACCCGCAGCCTTCACCCCGCAAATGATTTGCAAAAATTGTGACAGTTGTGTGTGCTGCATTCTGTGGTTGTCCCGTGGAACTACTACGAATCAAGATCAGCTGTTTGTATTTTCATCAGCTCAAACAAAAATGAATGTCCATAAGGAATACATGGGAACTTTGAACCGCGGGCGTGGGGCAAAGCCCTTTAGGATTTTCGTAACTTGAATATGCCTATATGTTACTCAAGACTATCAAGTACCTCTCTGCAAAATTTCAGCTAAATCATTCCAGTGGTTAGAGCGTGATTGAGCCACAAATATCTATACAAAAAAACATGGATACAAATAAAATTACAAACTTTCACGTTTATAATATTAGTAGGATAAGTATAAATGTACCAATCCATTCGAGAAATATAGTTTGTGTATATTACACGTAGGTAAAATACACGCAGTATAATTTAAAATTTGCCTTACACACATATGAATAATACACAATATACACAATACCAATATACAATACACAATAACAATATACAATACACAATAGACACAATACCAATATGCAATACACAATATACACAATACCAATATACAATATACTAAGTCGTGTATTAGGCTGTTTTGCGTAAGTACTTGTCAGTGGTGATTAGCCTAAGTGCCGTTGGGATACTGTGGATTTGTGAGTACAGGTGATCTTTCGTTAGTACCTAAATTATTACTCGTTTACCTTTAAAACGTTTGACGTTAGTTTAACTTAACGATAAAACGTTAATTTTTATAATTTGTTTTTTAAAATCAATTCTTTTAGTCAATTAAATTAAATCTGAAATAATTTTACAATTACTAATTTACTGCGTATTAATGAACCCAAGAGAAAATATTTCATGGACTGTATGAATTATCTTTTAAAAATACTTCAATAATTTAAATCTTATAACTTAAAAATCTGCTCAGAGCTCTAAAAGATGCCGTTTATCAGTGACAAACACAGCAGAACAATCTTATTTTGAATGTTTATGAGACAACACCAGAACATTCGCTGCAGAGATTCTGCAAAGCATTCATCATAATGTGAGAAATTAGCACACTAACGGATAATGACGGTTGGCAAGTAGCGAAGAAACATTGCCAAACAACGATTTCGCAGTAATTTTAGATTTAATTTTAAAACCTTTTATTTAATTTGCACACCGTGTATGCAATGCTTACCTATATAAATGATTTGTCCTAATATTTTAGCAAACAACTGTAAATTGTACGTAGCTTTCTTTGGAAACCCCATTATCGTGTGCCAAAATGTTTAATTTGTCCTTTCTGATTTATTAAAAATTGTCAATATAAATGGAAACTTGTTAAAACTATTTTAGCATAAAATTTAATCTGAACTGATTTATCTTGTACAAAATATATTTTTTTTAAACTAACAAACGTTTTTAGGATTCCAATAAACACTAACAATGTCCAATATATTGTACAGAAACATATATTTAAACTGATTTAGCAAACAATTTAATTTCTGATGACTTTAACTGACAAGTAATAACAGTTAGAGACGTGCTTTATCTGTTTGATTATTCACTAGTATAAGTGGAGATAAAGGTTTAAATATCCAAGGTCTTTTAACCCCAATAAAAATTTCAAAGGAGTAATTACTTAAATTTTCAGCAGTAAGCAACGCTTTAGTGGTAGTAAAATCTCATATAAATGTAAATCAGACACAAAGTTCACAGAAACTGTGTCTGTTACAGATTAACTGCCAAGATTACTTCTCATATTGCAGCGGCCATTTAAAGATGATTTATAGTTATTACATAAAAAAGTACCGGTGAAAACTATTCAAATATTCTGCAAATAAAAGAAACATAATACGAATGGTTGATTCAGAACAAAATAACAGTAAATGTATTAAATAAATTTATCATTATGCTGTTGAACAAATGGATATGTTGCATGACATGCGATAGTCATTATTAATATATAATTTATTATTAACTTATTTAACGTTTTTTAGCGAATTTCCCCTATAGGGAAGAAGCTATTACCGTAGTCGGCATGGTTAGACCTAGGCCCGGGACCATGATAACTTTTCGTTTTGAGGTCCCCAGACCCCAAAAACACCATTCGTTCGAAACTGTATATATATATATGTATATATATATATATATATATATATATATATATATATATATGTGTGTGTGTGTGTGTGTCCATGAGCATGATAACTCTCGTAAAAATTATCCGATTTTGATGAAATTTTGTATAAACGTGTAAAGCAACATTTATGACTTTAAGTTCGAAAACCAGCCAGATCGCTCTATCCGAAGGGGTATTTTGGGGGGGTTTTGTACCCCAAAAATGGGTTTTTCGAATTTTTTACATATAATTTTGGAAATAGTCAAATTTTATTTTTTCCCATTGGATTCAGCTTAAAAAACACACAATTTGATATTTTGATAATTTCTCTACGTCAATTGGTTACCGAGATATTGGAAGTGCTAAACACAGTACGTTGTCTAATGTTATTCTTATGGAGAAAAAAAAAATTATATCTCGCTTGTTTATGAACCTATACTGCCGAAACTTGGTATACGGCTTCATCTGGTTGTGGACCATTTATATTTGCTCAAAAAAACACTTATTTACCCAAGGCTCCCGTAGCAGCAAACCTGCGTACTCAGCCCCATGTTATTCTTATGGAGAATAAGTAACGTGTTATCTGCCTTCATGATGAAAATAAATTAATGAAATTTGGTATGTGGATTTACCTACATGAGTTATATTGATATTAAATATCAATACAAATTTTGATTAAAACCCCATTTTTTGTGTTCCTTACTTCAGCAAACCTGCATACTCAGCTCCCATGTTATTCTTATGGAGAATAATTAAAATGTCATAAATCGTTTATTTATGAATGTATATTGATGAAACTTGGTATGTGGCTTTATGTGGTATTAAGATACATATATATGCATTGGAAATTCGCTGAGTACGCAGGTTTGCTGCTACGGGGGTATTTTTATTAAGTAAGGATCTGGACTCTCGTATCAAACAGATCTGGCCATAAACCCGTCTAAACAAATTATCCTATTACTCATACAGTTGTCATTCGGAATTACAGGTGATCCTTTTACATTATGATATTAGAAAACCAAATTGACTTTCATTTACCATAAATATATTTATTTGAAATTATTTCAATTAGTGAATTATTCTTTAAATAAAATAGTTAATTTGGAATAACTTTTGATCAGCATATTACGTGTTGTTAATTTGGAAGATAAGACTAACTGATTTTTTATATATTTTACAATTGATTTTATAATTCTGAGTGAACTTGGATGAACACTTTAGAAGCCTTATTTACAGTTATTTCACAAATAAAATCTCTCAACATATAATAGTATGTCAAAAATAAATATTTTATTCATACTAAAATAATAAGATAAATTAAGTTATTCAAAATTGGAGGACTATACAATTGAATATATAATAGTTAAGTAAATTGGTATTGAAAAAATTATAAACACTTTAAAACGATTAATTATTACGCTAACCATAAATAGCCAGCGTAATTTTAAACGATATTGATTTAATTTTGCTAATTTGGCCGTTGAGTAAGTAGACAACCATTAGACATTAAACGTTTTAATGCTCATCTAAGTGCATCCATTAAAATAAATATATACAACATTTCCAAGTGAAGAAAGTATGTTAACCAAACTAAATAGTTTACAATATTATTAATATTAGCCACATAATGCACAACAAAAAACTGTTATAATCCTGCGGTGAAGCTGGAAATGTAGCTAGTAAAGTATAACTTTGAATAAAGCTGTTCCTTTTACATCAGTATTCATGCACCAAAAAGTGGTGAAAGTTTCATTTGACACAAAGTTAGCAGTTTTAAATTGACTTGCAAATGGTGCGGTCGATCCTAACACCCCTGGAAGTTTTAAACTAAAGCCTTTTGGCATGGGTGACACACATTTGTGGGTTTGTGGATACACATTTCTAGTGATTTAGGTTTCTATTATTACGTTATTTTTATTTTGTTTCGTTACACTATTAGAGAAAGTTTCCTTGCGTTATTATGAATAATGTTAACACCAAATTTATCTTTTGTCCTGCAATATTACACCAGTACTGTTTACGTAGTTTTATTAATTTTTCTAGGGTGCTTAAAATAAGTATTATTTGGTTTAATTTTCAGAACCAACGTGTAAAAACTATACTTCTTTATTTTTGGAATCTATATAAATAATTCGTTTAGACAATATTTAAAAATAGAAGCTGTTGGCATTCCGTAAACAGGATATTTTACCTTTATAACTCAAATTGAAGGTAACTAAAGGTTCAGAAACTTATGATAAATAGCAGTTTCGTTTGAAAAAATTATTCGAGAGAGAAATTATATTAGGACTAATTGTTCCCGAAAGAAAAGAATGGAGACTGTAAAGTGTCTATTTTTATTACACTTCCACATAGGGATTAAGCGTCTACTTTTTTATGTAATAATTTGTTCATCCTATTTTATCGATTTATTTACATCAGCATATAAACTAGTAACTATCGACTATTTCCCTTTAAAGCCAATAGGCTCATTGTTAATGGTCTTGTTTCAGTCTTTTCCTTCAAAAATAGCGAACATAAAATCTTAATCGTAGTAGGTGGAAACGTTTTATGTTTAAATACTAACATGATTATTTAGAGAGAGGCAGACTAATGCTTTATACTAGAGGCAGACTAATGCTTTGTACTAGAGGCAGACAAATGCTTTATACTAGAGGCAGACTAATGCTTTATACTAGAGGCAGACTAATGCTTTGTACTAGAGGCAGACTAATGCTTTATACTAGAGGCAGACTAATGATTTGTACTAGAGGCAGACTAATGATTTGTACTAGAGGCAGACTAATGCTTTATACTAGAGGCAGACTAATGCTTTGTACTAGAGGCAGACTAATGCTTTGTACTAGAGGCAGACTAATGCTTTGTACTAGAGGCAGACTAATGCTTTATACTAGAGGCAGACTAATGCTTTGTACTAGAGGCAGACTAATGCTTTATACTAGAGGCAGACTAATGCTTTATACTAGAGGCAAACTAATGCTTTGTATTAGAGGCAGACTAATGCTTTGTACTAGAGGCAGACTAATGCTTTGTACTAGAGGCAGACTAATGCTTTGTACTAGAGGCAGACTAATGCTTTGTACTAGAGACAGACTAATGCTTTATACTAGAGGCAGACTAATGCTTTATACTAGAGGCAGGCTAATGCTTTGTACTAGAGGCAGACTAATGCTTTGTACTAGAGGCAGACTAATGCTTTATACTAGAGGCAGACTAATGCTTTATACTAGAGGCAGACTAATGCTTTATACTAGAGGCAGACTAATGCTTTGTACTAGAGGCAGACTAATGCTTTATACTCATTGGTAATCGACCAGCTTGAAGTGTGGGACTCCAATCAGACGGAGGCTACTAGGTGTACACTTAAAAAGCACGTCTACTTACAGAACACCCTGTAATACGTTCTACACACAAATTTTTAGCCCATGTGGACGTGCAAAGTAAGGCAAAAGAACAGACAACCTTTTTTAAAAAAATCGATCTATGTTGAGGTAAAAACCAACAAATATACTGAGATGAGTTATTTTTATGATATAAAAACTGTGCATAGAAATGGTTGAAATCAGGCGGAAAAGAACCAAATGACAATTTAATTTATTATTAAATATTAATAAAAAAAACCTAATATTTAACAAAAGAAATGTAAATTACCTTTCTTTGGTGTTTCTTTCATTTTTATTTAGAAAAGCTTTGAAAAAAAACGCATTCGAAGCCAAGCAAATTCGTTTAATAAACGGACAGTTGTAATTAATAAATGTTCTGTGTTACTCAATATTTGGTAGAATCTAAATTGAGAGTCAAAAGCGAAATCTAAAAAGGTATTTTATTCTGTAATATGTCTGATTAAACATATTCTTATTTATTAATTGACGTTATGCCACTAAACCTTACAACGCAGAGGTTTGTTATTAATGGATAGATCGCTAAGCAATACTTAAATTATTTTTTCTTGTACAGTGAGATTATATCACAACAAGCCGAATCCTAAACAATCTCGTTTGTTCAAGAAGGTGCTCAATCCTCACTAATATTATTACTCTCTTTGTGTTATATATCTTAAATAACAAACTTACATTGGATACAAATACACTTGTAATTGGGGAAAAATACTTGTATGATATTATTCATTTGGTTACTCTTTTTATAACATCCCTGTAATAAGATATGGATTTGGACGTCCTAATTAAATGGTTGAAAGTGCAACTACTATTGAAAGATTAAAAATAACTATTGAACGTAAAAATAACAATAAGCAAGAAAGTAGATGATGGTATTTGATGTGTTTGAAGTTGTAATTACCGAAGAGCGTCACCAAATGTCGAAGAGAATGTGAGTAGCTCTCATCACATGCTTGTGATAGTGCGGTTTGGTGACCAAACCATACTGGAGATTAGCTCGGTAGATTTGTAAAGCACTAGGTCGATTCGCACAAACATGGAATGCATTACTGATGGGAATATGTTTTCATATAACAACCACACAAGCAGAGGACAGAACTAACACAATTTATGGTTATATTTTAGAGACATCTTTGCTCCAAGGGATCAAGGGAAGATCGAAGATTTGGAATGTTGGATGTCCAAAATTATTGGCGTTTGTACTCCATTGCTAAATACACGTCTTAATAGAATCGTCAAGTGTTAAAATCCAAGTATGGCTAGACATCAGCACCCTTGGACCGGATAATATGTCACAGCTGAGAAGCTGAAGTTAAATATTAATCTAGAGTTGCAATCTTCTGAGGCCATCACATACGACCTCAAACAATTACTTTCCTTCATCAAGGACTTTGCTTCGTATATGTTAATATTGGTTGACTTCAGTGTTGATGCATGTTATGTGTGAATCTAATTAGACCAGGAATACTGTTATCTGGGCCTAGTCGACTGTCTGGGTTTGATTGTTTAAATAGTTTCTTGAGTAGCATAATACGTGAGTAGGGGGCAATAGCCGATTCAAAACCAGCAAAATCATCAGTAATCCTCAGAGGATCAATCCTCCCCCCCCCCGTCACGTGACCCATTAACCTAACTTAAACCTGGCGCCTGGCGTGAGGAGCCTGAGGAGCCCCCCCCCGTGACGTCAGCCCCCCCCCGACCGAAATCAGCATGTAAGTGAGGGGCCCCCCCCCGACATTCCCCATAGCCAAGCTCGGACCCCCCCCCGACTGAAATCAGCATGTAAGTGAGGAGCCCCCCCCCCGGTCGCCAGCGGCACTTTTCGTGATGACCTTGAACATGAGGAAAAAACTTTCGAAAATTAATAACTAGCCTATTTATCCATCGATTCCCACGGGACTTTTTCCAGAGTGTAGGCCTATCCCAGAGGAAGCGAATGACGTAAGAACCCCATAGATCCGCCATTAAACAAGGCCGCTATTAATTTATAACCGCGTTTTCCTTATGGGATCTCAGCTGTTTACCAAACGATTTTGACGAAACCTCACCACATGTCAGGCGGCGGCCTAAGTAAACCATCGCTTAAAGAAAATTGAAAATCCACCGTTAAACGGACCCGCTATTAATTTTTAACCACGTTTTCCTTATGGGATCTCAGCTGTTTACCGACCGATTTTGATGAAACTTCACCACATGTCAGGCGGCGGCCTAAGGAAACCATCGCGTAAAGAAAATTGAGAATCCACCGTTAAACGGGCCCGCTATTAATTTTTAAACGCGTTTTCCTCATGGGATCTCGGCTGTTTGCCGACCAAACTCGATGTGACTTCGTTACACGTTGTATGCCGGCTTGACCAAGCCAAACTGCGAGTGGCTCCGCGGCGTCACGTGTCAAGGCGCGTGCTAGGGCCTACCGCTACCCCTGTCGTGGACCGCGGTGACATCACCTCCATGCCTACGTGACCGTCCGGGCCTGTTTACTCATTAGCGGTTCCGAGAACTGTTTACTGCTTTCACCGCCTACTGTACGGTACGTAGCTATGTTACTTCAGTGATTGTCATCGCTTCTTTCATTCAGTTTGTGTTTGGAGCCCAGTGTGTGTAGACGTTCTACTTCAGTGCTGTGCTAGTCCTTACCGCACCATATTCCGAGATCTGTTAAACGTAAGTATATGTAGTCTTATAAGTTGTAGTGTGGACCGCCTCAGGCCGTTTACTCATTAGCGATAATTACCGCGATTTCGAGAAATGTTCCACCGCCTTCTACTGTACGGTACGTAGCTATGTTACTTAAGTGATTGTCATCGCTTCCTTCATTCAGTTTGCGTTTGGAGCTCAGTGTGTGTAGACGTTCTACTTCAGTGCTGTGCTAGCCTTTACTGCACCATATTCCGAGATTGTTAAACGTAAGTATATGTAGCTCTTAGAAGTTGTAGTGTGGAAGACTATTACATTCCCCTTTATAGTAAGCTTCTCATTTAAGGTATGATCGTTCAGCAACTTTGAAGTCAGAATGTTCAAAGAGAGGTCTGGCTTGTTAATAGAAGTTGAATAATCTGTTCTTTGCTAAAACCAATTTAATAAACGAGGAAACCCGTGTACTAACATTAAATTTGCCATGGCCTTGAGCGCGCGCGCGACGTTCATGCATCCTCAAACCTAACTTAAACCTGCGTCTGTAAACCTAACCTAAACCTGCGTCTGTAAACCTAACGCACGCATTGGCCTACCTGAAGTAGTGTAGTCGTGGACCGCGGTGACGTCATCACCCCGTGCCTACGTGACTGCCCCAGGCTGTTTACTCATTAGCGATAATTGCCGCGATTTCGAGAATTGTCCACCGCCTTCTACTGTACGGTACGTAGCTTTGTTACTTCAGTGATTGTCATCGCTTCGCGCGACGTTTATGCATCCTCAAACCTAACTTATACCTGCGTGCACTTGTCTGCTGACTCTTGACCTACCCTAAATAGTGTAAGCAAATGCGGGTACTGTGATTGGTGGAAATATCCTGCCCTCTGAGTGGCTATAATTAGACGTTCTACCCTATGATTGGTCGAATTAAAGAAACACTTCTTGAGATGGATTTTGTGAATATAAATGCAAACGCGCACCTTCAGTTTGTCTAGTGATGTTGCAGAGTAAACAAAAACATGGCTAGTGCAATCGAAGTGGATGAATCAGTCCAGACGTTGTTGAAGGAGTTGGAAGCGATGGAAGGCTACAGCACCATGTACTTTTCTCCACGAAGTCCTGAACAACCACCGCCAGCACCATCACTGAAACGGTCAGTCGCCACACCATCGAAGCTGGCGACCTGGAAATGTCCATACTGCGAGGAGTCGTTCACGTCGCGAGATGGACTTCGTCTCCATCATCGTCAGCACCACCTCTGTGTTAGAAGGAAGCGAAGAAACAATCGTTCCTCACAACCGAGATCGTTCATACAAACCTCAGCAGGAAGAGGTCCGCAGAAAGTCAACACATGTATTGATAGCAGTTGCATAAACGACATTGAAAGTGGCAATGCTCCGGAGATATCTGAAGACTTTGCATCACCATCATCCAACCAAATAACCGAAGGGGGAGGTTCCTAGAACGTCAGCATATGTGCCGATAGCAGTTGCATAAACGACAACAGTAGAAGTGTAAATCCCCCGGAACTACCTGGAGACTTGGAGCTTGTGGAAAAAGATTCGAACGATTCACCACCGACTGTCAGTTGGGTCGATTCCGGTTATCAACATACAGTACAAAATCCCGCCAATCAGGGTAATGTGTTCTTGAACATCCAGTTACATCATAGAGGTCAGTATACACATGGTTGCAACTTATATTTGGATGAAAATAAAGACTATGAAATCTACATTATGATTATGAACATCATAACGCGATTGGAAAACCTTTGGGTGGACCGTTATTCAGGAGTCCCCAGAGTCACTGGTTTGACACATACAGTGAAGCCGGTGGTGATAAAGCGTGCAACTGGTATTAATGAGGGTATCACACAATCGGTGGGGACTGCTTCCGCCCGCGATGAACACCACCCAGATTGAGAAGCGCCTGGTGGCAATCCCCGGACTGAGCTACGTGGCGGTCTCTACAACAGGTATCGACTCCAGGGCTACGGTACTTCTGTTTATGACCACTACTGCCTCACCTACCTGTACTGTCGGGCGGTCCTCGGTATACCACTCAGCGACTACGTGCAGCTCCCACCATCAACGACGCACTGGTCTGCAGGCTCTTCTACTCCATCTTCGCTTAAGACTATTTTTGTGTAAATACCTTTTGATTTCTTGATTGTAATATGTTTATGTGTATATTCTTATTGAGTTTCAATAAATGTTTTGTTTCTCGTTAACTGTTGTTTTCACTTGTCTTTCTCTTTAGTATTTAAGAAAGAATATCGAATTTTTAACAATTTTGAAAGTTTTGTTTTTAAAACATGATAGTTTTACAAATTCGGTTTGCATTAGAAGAGTCTTTTGAAAGTAAATGTCAGGGAAATGCAAGGGGTAGTAACAACACAGATGTATGCTGTAAACTAAACTGTTTTGACTATATTTGCTTACGAATACTATTTACAAAATATTTACAAAGTTAACCTAGTTCTATTTACACTTAAATCTACACCGGGAACTCTTCGTTCATGTCCTCCTCCTCGTCAACCTCCATAGGCTCGCCTCGCTCCTCCTCGGGATTGCCTCGCCTTCTTGCTGCGGACAGTGGTGGGATGTCCTTATGTCCCCAAGGTAAGGTGTTGATACCATCAGCCAAGACGTAGCGTTTATCATCGGCCGGGCTCAAGGATAGCTTTTCTACTTGTACGGTGAAGACACGGTGCAGGTACGACTGGAAACGGGTGTTGACGGTGGTTTTCAACACCCCGTCAAACAGACATTCCCTGTAGTCGTCGGGGGTTAGGACGTTTTTAACAACCCCCTTGGTGACTCCCTTGGCTCGCTTGATCGCCTTGGATCCGTTGTCTTCGTCCTCAACGTCCATGAAGTAGAGTTTCGAGCGCAGGCCGAGGTACTCGAACAAGGATCGGCCGTTACACTCGTCCTTGAACTTGCCAATCACCTTGGCGTTGGCGGGGCTGTAGCAGGGGTGAGACCTCGGGTAGGCGCTGGTATTGAAGTCGTCCAAGTGCTCCATCATCTCCCTGTAGATGTCCCGGGATAGGATGTCGAACACGAAGCTGTCAGTGTCCATGTAGTCTACGTTTAAGCGGTCACCGTAGCGGTCCTTCATCTTCCGCAGAAACTCGTACATGAGCCACTTGCTCAGCTCCAGGACAGACATGCCGACGTAGATGGGCTTTTCCAGGACGATGTTTACCCTGGCGAGGTGCACGAGAGCTACGTCCTCCGTGTAATACGTGCGGTCCAGGAAATTGGACTTGGCCACGTACTTGGAGAACTTCTCCGGAGTGCAGACCAGCTTGACGTTCAGGTGCTTGCGGACGTTCTCGATGGTTTTGCCAAAGACCGCGTTATTCATTAACTTGAAAAAGTCTTGCTCGAACTTGGTCCTGGCCTTCTTCCGCAGCTCGGTATTCATGAGGATGTAGGGCTCTAGCCACCGAGACTGGCAAAACGAGATCGCCCTGTGCACAGCCGCAAGCTCCAGTCCGTTGTTCAGCGCCTGCTGCAAGACCCTGTAATGGCAGACGTAATGCATCTTGTCGTCCAGGGTGGTCATCAGTTTGGGGTATTTCCCTGTTGGCGGACGCTTGGTCTCGCAGCAGTAAGGGAGGTCCTTGTGCAGGTCGTGGAGGTGGGCGGGGTAGCGGAGGTCCACTTCGAGGATGTAACCCCGTTCCGCTTCGGCATCCAGCGCGCCAATGTCCAAGGAGTCGATCTCCTCACGGCTGAGCCACTGGAAGTCTCCGGTGGGCAGGTACTGGGACATGGCCCAGCCGTAGAGGTTGTTGGCGTCCAGGTACAGGAGGTGGCGTGTCGGCTCGTCGGGGCGGTAGTCCGGGCACCGATCGTGGTTGGCCTTGGCGTAGCGGGTGACGGCCTGGGAGATGCCTCCTCGGATCCCCTGCTCCACGAAGAGGTCCATGTCGAAATCATGCAGCGTGTCCAGCTCCACGTCGCAGGTCTTCAACATGACGTCCCAAGCGTAGGATGGCAGGGTGTAGTAGTGGGCGGGGTCCAGTCCGTACTCGACCAAAGAGGTGTCACGGAACTGCTCGAAGACGTCGGTGAGGAGGGCGATGTCACAGCGCAGGTACGTGTCGGCGTAGTCCTTGAGGTGGCGACACTCGAAGGCTCGCCACACGTTGAGGGCGTGTTGGTAGTCCTCGTCCTTGACGTCCTCCAGGGTCATGGTGTTCCTAAACGCCTCCTTGGGCGGCAGCTCCCTGGTCCTGTACAGCGTTTCGTACGATGTGACAAAGTCGTAGGGGAACACGCCCTTCCTGCGCACCAGGTCGAACAGCCGGTCGTCGGGGAACCGCTTCCTGGTCTCGCGCATCTTGTCGGTGGGCAGTCCCGCTGTCAGGCTGGCCAGGCTCATGGACAAGACCCTGTAGGTGTCGAGGAACCGCACCGCGAAACTTCTCTGTCGTTGGTTGTCCCCGGGCTGGCCAAAATGAAACCGCTTGGTGAAGGCGATGTAGCACTCTTCGGTGTGCGCCAGCACGTCCACATCACCGGGGTCGATGGCCAGCTCCCGCACTACGAAGTGAGCGTCATAGTTGGACAGGTTGTGGAAATAGCAGTTGATGACCCGCTGCTCCCTGTACCGCAGATTGCACGAGCGGTGCGCCGCTCCTCGGAACTCGTAAGGCGGGGCGTGGTTGTGGTCCCGCACCTTTACGTCCAGCTCGGTGAACTCCTTGCCGCAGAGGTAGCAGCGGGTCGCTGCGAGATACTCGTCCATTTCCTGCCGGGTCAGAGAAGGGTGCAGAGCTCTCGTGCTGAACAGGAACTCCCACAGGCTCAGCACGTCCATCTTGAGCCGTTCCATAAAGACCTTAGACGCGTCAGCTCCGAAGTATACCCGCGGCTCAAACTCCTCCGGGCCGAGCAAATCCACTATCTGGTATGCGAAGGCGTACGGGACGTGCATTTGCAGGGGCGTCGTGCCGGGCGGTGGCGCTTCCACCGGGTCAACAGCGACAGGCTGCAGAGCACACTCGAAGTCCGCGTAGATGCTGAACCTCTCCCGCCTAGTGTACTCTGGATGGGTGAAGCGGATCTGCTGCTTCTTCGGCAAGTCCAGGCGAAGGGGAGCCTTGGCGTAGCAGTAACGCCTGTGCTCCTCCAGACGCTGAACGCCCGTCAACCCTAGCTTGTTGGGTTGATTGTCGAAGTAAGCGAAGCACCGCTTACAGACGTAGATCCTATGCCCGTGGTCAGTGAGCTGGTGACGGACCAGTCGACTCAGGTCCGTGATGTATGCGTAGTGGCTGTCCCCATCAGTGGTCACGTACAGCAGGTCCCTGTGGTCTTCAAGCTCTCGCTTGCAGATCTTCAAGGGGTAGGCCCTATCCATGAACTTGGGAGTTCCGTCAGGGCGTCTTCCCATCATCGCGCGCTCGGTCCCGTAGACGTTTACGCTGATGTTGTTCTTGCCCTCGAAGGTCTTGATGTCCTTGAGCGTCACGGGGAAACGCAAACCGGTCCAGTCGTAGCGAGCAATGATGTCCGGCGTGTACGCTGCAGGTCTCTCCGCGTGTCGCGCAACGAACTTGGCCAGGATAGCGTACATGAAGCACATGTCGTCGGCGTTTAGCACATTGACAACAGCGCGCCTGTCTGCAATAGCCCTTGGCAGCTGGAGATACGCTCTGCCCCCGAGCGGCGTGTACTCGTTCACGCGGATCTCCAGGTCCCGTATACGCAGGTATGTCCAGCCGCTGCCTACCAGTTCGCACTGCTCCTTCTTCTTCACAATCGTCTCGAACGTCGCGGAGAGGAAAGCCTCCAAGTTGGAGGCCTCGGTCAGTGGGACGTTCTTCGTGTTGAAGGAGCGCAGGCAGGTGGCCCCGTGAATGTTGGAGAACTCACATTCCAGGACCATGTTCGCCTTGATGCTCGGATGTTGGGTCATGACGTTCTCCATCAGGTCCAGAACCTCGTCAAACAACAGGGTCAGCGCAACCTCAACGGTCAGCAAGGCGTCTAACGGCCGGGCCAGGCGGTAGGTGAGGAGGCGACTCCGGAAGGCCCGATGCACGAGCTGGAACACGGGGCGGCCGCCACCCTCCATCTCGTCATCAATGGTCTGAGGCTCGGCGCTAGGTCCTGGGCGGGGCTGGGGCTCGGTGCTGGGCCCTGGCTGTGGCTCGGTGCTCGGTCCTGGTCGCGGCTCCGCGCTGGGCACTTGGCGCGGTCGGGGCTCGGCGCTGGCTCCTTGGCGCAACGACTGGTTGCTGTGAGGAAGAGGAGGAGAGGACAACCTAGGCAGTCGGTCTTGGGTCAGGTCCCTCACAACAGGGCAGTTGTGAGACTGGTGATGGTCGCGGTTGAAGCGGCGAGTAAACCCCTTGTCGCAGTACACGCAGCGGAGCTCGGATGGTTCTTGAGCCAGGTTCCTCACAACAGGGCAGTTGTGAGACTCGTGCTGGTCGCGGTTGAAGCGACGGGTAAACCCGCGGTCGCAGTAGGCGCAACGGAACGTGGGAGGATGGACGGTCCGGACGTGTCGTCTCAGTTCCAGGTCTCGGTCGAAGCGTCCACCGCATCGCTCGCACTCCACGTGGCGATCGGGGCTCGAGGAGGAGGAAGGAGCTGCTGCTGGCATCGCGGAGTGAGCCGCTTGCATGTGGCGGCGCACGTCCTCCAGGCTGGCGAAGATGGCCGGGCACAGTCGGCAGGCATGGTCCGCTCGTTGCGGTTGGGGCTCTGCCGCGGCGTGTGGTCCGTGAACCGTGGCGACGTGGCGGTGGAGGTTGTCGCCTCTTGTGAAGCGCCTACCGCAGACGTGGCAGTCGTGACGTCTGGCGTTGTGGGCGGACTCCACGTGTCGCCCCAGGTTTCCGAGCAGGCTGAAGGCTCGGCCACAGACCTCGCACATGTGTTGGTTGTTCATCTGCAACAACGAATATGATAAGTCTCTTGCATTTACAAATTAGTCGCAACGAGAACACTTCATTGGTAACATAACACATACTTTATGCGTGGTAGACAAGAGTCAAGGCCATGGCAAATTTAATGTTAGTACACGGGTTTCCTCGTTTATTAAATTGGTTTTAGCAAAGAACAGATTATTCAACTTCTATTAACAAGCCAGACCTCTCTTTGCACATTCTGACTTCAAAGTTGCTGAACGATCATACCTTAAATGAGAAGCTTACTATAAAGGGGAATGTAATAGTCTTCCACACTACAACTTCTAAGAGCTACATATACTTACGTTTAACAATCTCGGAATATGGTGCAGTAAAGGCTAGCACAGCACTGAAGTAGAACGTCTACACACACTGAGCTCCAAACGCAAACTGAATGAAGGAAGCGATGACAATCACTTAAGTAACATAGCTACGTACCGTACAGTAGAAGGCGGTGGAACATTTCTCGAAATCGCGGTAATTATCGCTAATGAGTAAACGGCCTGAGGCGGTCCACACTACAACTTATAAGACTACATATACTTACTTTTAACAGATCTCGGAATATGGTGCGGTAAGGACTAGCACAGCACTGAAGTAGAACGTCTACACACACTGGGCTCCAAACACAAACTGAATGAAGGAAGCGATGACAATCACTGAAGTAACATAGCTACGTACCGTACAGTAGGCGGTGAAAGCAGTAAACAGTTCTCGGAACCGCTAATGAGTAAACAGGCCCGGACGGTCACGTAGGCATGGAGGTGATGTCACCGCGGTCCACGACAGGGGTAGCGGTAGGCCCTAGCACGCGCCTTGACACGTGACGCCGCGGAGCCACTCGCAGTTTGGCTTGGTCAAGCCGGCATACAACGTGTAACGAAGTCACATCGAGTTTGGTCGGCAAACAGCCGAGATCCCATGAGGAAAACGCGTTTAAAAATTAATAGCGGGCCCGTTTAACGGTGGATTCTCAATTTTCTTTACGCGATGGTTTCCTTAGGCCGCCGCCTGACATGTGGTGAAGTTTCATCAAAATCGGTCGGTAAACAGCTGAGATCCCATAAGGAAAACGCGGTTAAAAATTAATAGCGGGTCCGTTTAACGGTGGATTTTCAATTTTCTTTAAGCGATGGTTTACTTAGGCCGCCGCCTGACATGTGGTGAGGTTTCGTCAAAATCGGTTGGTAAACAGCTGAGATCCCATAAGGAAAACGCGGTTATAAATTAATAGCGGCCTTGTTTAATGGCGGATCTATGGGGTTCTTACGTTATTCGCTTCCTCTGGGATAGGCCTACACTCTGTAAAAAGTCCCGTGGGAATCGATGGATAAATAGGCTAGTTATTAATTTTCGAAAGTTTTTTCCTCATGTTCAAGGTCATCACGAAAAGTGCCGCTGGCGACCGGGGGGGGGGGCCGAGCTTGGCTATGGGGAATGTCGGGGGGGGGCTCCTCACTTACATGCTGATTTCGGTCGGGGGGGGCTGACGTCACGGGGGGGGGGCTCCTCAGGCTCCTCACGCCAGGCGCCAGGTTTAAGTTAGGTTAATGGGTCACGTGACGGGGGGGGGGGAGGATTGATCCTCTGAGGATTACTGAGGATTTTGCTGGTTTTGAATCGGCTATTGCCCCCTACTTACGTGTTGTTACAATTATCAGGATACAATAAAACTACGTCTCACAACACTACACAATATATTTAAACTTATACTTTACTTACATACAAGACAGTAAATATACAAAAAGATGGTACAAGGCGATCAATTCCGCCGCGTTACGTAGTTTTATTTTATCTTGTTTGATAAAAAAAAAACATTGCGGTAGTTCTAATTTCAGACTGGTCTATTTCAGTTGTGAAGTCAACATTGGGTACAGCAATGAAGAAGTCATAGCATGCAGGAAGTCCTTTTGATATCCATTATGGCAAGTTTCGCTTTCTCCTTGGGCCCTCCATGTTTGTAGGCAGCAGGGGACAGAAAGCCTTCTCCCACGATTGTGTCTTGAGCTAAACATGGATACATCATCCAACTCAGCTTTCCATCTCCACTAGTTCCTTTCCTTCCGGTGACCTTCGCAAAATTCCCTCATGGAGGCCGTGCCTAGTGGCTCTGTCGGGATTTCCAAATTCACCAATTTAACATTTATTGTAAAATATAACAAATGTTATTCTTCTGAATGTTTCTGACTTTATTGAAGGTAGTAATTGTATTCTGGGTTGATTATTTGGCACTCTCATCTTCTTTAAAACCATATTAAGTGAAACATTTTAAAATTTGTTTCACTCAGTATAGTTTTAAAGAAGAAGATGAGAATTCAAAATAATCAACCAAGAATAACAAATGTTAGGTACATTGACGATGACAACTCATGCAATTATTTTTTCTAACAAATCTACAACTAGAATAGTTGAAGCGAAATCATGTCAGAAGTATAGATATTACTGATTTTAGTTGAGTGTGGTAAAGGAGAATCATTCATCCCAAAATATTTTGGTTTACAATCAGTAGTATCGTACTGTGTGTGTACATTTTTGAATTGATTATTTCGCAAACTCATAGTATAGGCTTAGGTTACAAAAACTTACATGATTCATTATTCATAACTCATTTCTCGTTTAGCCATTATTTTTAATAGCTTTTAAGGTAAACCAGTAACAATGCAATACCTTTTAACGGAGTAGTTATGGTTTACGTTTTGATTTACTGTCGCATAAACCTCTAAGGTTTAAACCGCTGGTGCTGGTGTTTTAGAAACATCGTGAGTAGTGGGCATTTGGGGCTTCTGGGCCAAGTGATTTATGGCTTCCGGTCACGTGACCGGAAGTGCTGAGTCATGAAAGACGTCATCTGAGGCTGAGCCAGTGACGTAGGCGGTTTTGTGACGTAATGAGTGAAAGTTCAAAGTTCAAGGTCACTGGGAGGTAATTTTAAAAAAGTACTACCTCGCACTCGTAAAATCCGATTGTGATTCGATAGTTGTCATTCGATAAAATATCGAATGAAAACAATCGAATGAAGCAATCGAATGAAACTAGTGCGAGGTAGTACTAATACAAATATTACTTTATTTTATTTACAATAATTCATATTACAAATATTACTTTATTTACAATAATTCATGTTTACAATAGTTCCCCGTTGTTGGTTGTCATCGATGTTGTTGATCCGGACGAGTTGCGGCCATCAATTTGCTTTCTGAAGAAAGACGGTAGATACTTCGATCCCTGCGCAGAGTCCATGTTGTTTTTTGATGCGTAAAGTTCCAAAGATAAATCGTAACCGGACGCAATAAGAAGTCTTAACTCTTCACTAAACACCTCGAGGTCTTGGTAAGTCGCAAGATGAATAGAGTCATAATGAATACACCTAATTTTAATGGACATTTTAATATAATGTTTTACGTTTGTGAAAAGCACTTGATGTTCACCAGTCGAGAGCCGGAGGTGTACTGACTATTCGCTAGCTAGCGTTTTGGTATCAAACAAAATGGTGGGGGTAAAAGTGTGGTGGGGCGGAGCAGATGGCGGGCGGCAGGTGGCAGCTGGTGCGAGGCAGATGGTTGCTACTACATTCGCCGCCACAGTAATGCAATCCTTCGGCGTAATTCTTGTATTTTATCTTGTCGGTTCATTTGATACGTTTTACATCTACATATGCAATAGCTAAAACACTTGCACTTACGACAAGCTTTCCCGTCAACTTGATCGCCTGGTATTTTAAAACATTGTAACTCGCAACAATATGTCTTCAAATTGTTATCGAAAAATAAATTGTTCATAGGTGGCACCGACATGTTAGCTGCAGCGTGTGTTAGACAAGACTGAGACTAACTTCACTGCTCCCTCTCTTTTATACCTCTTCATAAGTTAACCCTGAATGAAAGTTCAAGGTCACCCATTCGAATTTTAAAAAAAAGCAACACAGCAGTATATAAAATAATATACTGCTGTGTTGCTGTTTTCTTTATGTTTTTTTCATATTTTTTTTTCTATTTTTCTTTTCTTTATTAAACAAACATTTTACAATACAATAAACTTAAGTTTAACATTGATGACTAGAAATACAAACAATAAAATACAAACAGAGAAATACAAACAGAGACATTATGTACAAGGATGCATGATGTGCAGAGTGAGTTCCGTTGAGTTGTTGCCGCTTACACCGTGTGATACCAAATACAACGTCCCCGGTTGAATATCTCGCAAATCTTCATTCTGTAGCAGTTGAACAAATCGTTTTGGAAGAAATACTTGAAACTTCGGCTCATCTCCTGAAGTTAAAGGTGCTTCGCTCAATGAAACTAGAATTGCTTCTCCATGTGTGGTTTCCACTTTCTTGATGTTATGAATAATGTAGTGTTTTTGTTCTTTTAATTCTGAACACTTTTTAGTTAGCAGAAGGTCGGATTTTGAATGAGTGTTGAATTGATCAACCAGTGTTTGTAGAAACTGTTGTGATGCCATCTTCGTCAGTGGTGGTTGCGATGTCTTCTGTGATGTTGCCTCTTCGGAGTCTCGAATAATACTCGTGCCGGAGCGGTGTTGGCTCCTCGTATTTATAGGCCCCGCTACCCCCACCACATTCCGGTTCTTTGCTACCCCCACCACATTTCTGCGTTTGTTCCAAGTAAGCAGCCAAACGATATGCGTTGTGCAATGCGCAGTTTAATTGTCCGTGTTTAGGATCTTTTGCAGCAACACAAATATTACCGAGATTAATGTTAAAGTCCTTACCGATGGTTATATCGAAAACATCACCGTGCGTGTACTTTTGTATCCAGTTCCTTTTTTCTAATCCTCTTGTGTATATATGTGAATATTGTTTGCAAAAGTTAAACATAATACTGTGCAGATTACTGTAGCTTATAAATCCTTCATACCAATGTATGTGATGAAAGTAGTTTGTTATCCATTTGTTTGTACTTTTTGCTTTGGCGTTAAGGTTGTTAAAAGAAAAAGGAGCTTCAAACGTGAATGGGTAAACTACAAATGTAAGCAAGTCTAAAATTACTAATTCCTTGATAATAAACCTATCATTATTATTTCGAAATGCTTGAAATTCTATTACACAAGGCTTTACACTCACTTCTTCATCCCCTCCGCTCATCATGGCACCTAGCGATCAACTAAACTGTTTTCCACACCACGGTAGGTTAAATACCAGGCCGTACAGTTGCAGGCGCGTTGGTGTATATTTAACGTGGGCACCGTCCCCAATAGGCCTACCCCACGTGTGTTCTTCTTTACTTAGTCAAACTTTAGTCTTTTTTAACTTCTTCTTCTTGTGTTTCGTTTTCTTCTTCTTCTTGTTTCTCCGTTTCTTCTTCCTGTGTTGTTTCTTCTGTAGCTTCTGTAGCGATTTCTACAAGTGGTTCAAAATCCTTTAACTTTCTCCACATGCAAACTTCATGAGGTATTCTATTAAAAATAGATGTATCCACAGGTCCGTACACGATGGTGCTATCAGGTTGTTTTTCCAAAGTATCGACCAAATATTCTTTAATAATAGCGCTTGCAAATACCAACTGTCTCATGTACCTTGTAATAGGTTCTGTTGCGTAGTTTAAAACGTAGAATTCTTCACGTGACAGTAGAATCTTATTTTCATGTTGAGTCAAGTCTCTAATTCGCACTTGTAGTTGTCCACGATGTTTAACAATATCGATTTCATTGTCACAATCCAAAAGTCGAATATGTGTTTTCCTTCCACACAAACTGTTAGTTAAATAACATTCTATTAAATGTACATGTTTCAAAAATGACTCCCAAGCATTTTGCGAAAATAAAACCTTTTTTGTTCCATGGTGTAGTATTACTGTAGGGGAATAATCCAATGACTTCATCAATCCAACTGATACACTTTTACTGATGCATGCTGAGATGGGGTAAAAGATTCGCAAAAACACTTCAGTTAAAATGTGAGGAGGAATATTTTCTTCAACTTTCTTCTTCCTTTTTGGTACTACCTTTGATGGGTCTGCATTACTTTCCTCCTCTCTATCTCTTTTACCAAACTTTAAAAATGCAGTTATTTCCTTGATAATTTCTGCTTCGCTGGTATTATCACGTTCCAATAACGGTGCTATTTCTGCATCACCTTGTACAACAGATGGAGAACTCATTTTGTAGAAGATGTTGCCCATGCGACGATAGACGATCAACTGAAGACCTGCATTGTTGCTCCGCTATTTATAGGTTAGCGACAGTGGCGGTGCCGGTGGTGGTACAACGTTTTACAATACCGTCTTTACGATACCAGTCAACGGTGTGTATGTAACAATTTTATCGTGCAAAATTAAACAATACGCAGATGTATTTGCAGGTACGTTTTCTTGAAATTCCATTTCTATCTTTATATCAACACTAGACGATTTTACAGATTCGTTTTGTTTGGAGCAATCAATTACAACAATTGGAGCTTTCGATTCAAACTGTACGGGAGATAGTAGAGGTGTGTTTGTTTTGCCGTAATATGAATTTTGGAACCTAGCGTACATATCGTATAAAACACTGTACCTTTTTTTATCAAAAGAGATATTAAAGTTGTCGTAGGGAAAGAATTGTGAATTCAGGAACACTTTACAGTTTGTTAATTTACAATGGTCAAATTCACCAGCATTTTCAGTTAATATACTTTTTTTCTTTGTTTGTAATCCAAAGATTACATATCTCGCTTTTTCCAAATGAGTAGAAGTTTTTACAGTCCATGTATGCCGTTGTGTTGAAGGTAAAACGGGGTATTCATGAAACTCCCAGCTTCTGAATGGCATTACAATGTCTCGATCTGATTTTAACTTTCTTAATAATGTAATCCTGTGTTCATCATTTAGTCGCACATGTGGTACTCTCCAAACAATCTTGTCTAATGTTAGTTTCCAGTCTAAATTGGCTTCAGTTGTTCCAGCAGATGCTTTAATAATATCATTATCGTTTGATGACCTTAATAAAACTAGTTCTTGTTTTACATTTATTATTATTCTTCTGTAATCTTCAGCAAATCCTAAAAGTAATCTTAAAGGTACGTAAAAATCAAAGTTTCCCGAAGCGTCAGGAGTAATTATACTTTTGTCTGGTGCAACCCATCCTGCAACAGCTAACAGATTCTTCTCATTTGGTGTTAAAGACGCTAATCCTTTTAATGTACTGGAAATTCCAACCTTTTTTGTTGAATCGACTGTAACTCCTGAAATTTCATATCTAATCTCGTCAAACAAAAATGCCATAGGATTATTTATGAACGGAACAGTGGTTCCAACAGTACCGTCAGCTTTTGTTACTTTTCCTTCAATATATAAATAACTTTCGCATGGAAGAGTATAAATGTCTTGTTGTTGTATAGGAATCCTAATTTCATCGTTATTGTTTAATTTGGACGAAGCGTAAGGGTTGTGCGTGTGATATTCCTTTTCCCATAAGGTCTCGTCGAATGTTGGGCCCTGCGCTATATCCAGTATATCCATTGTTAATGACCTTTAATCCAATTTCTTCTAGAAAACGAATGTTGTCACTTGTTAATCCTTCTACAGCTGATGAGCTACTGACCTCTTTGCTGGTTGGCTCTCTCTTTTTAAATGATAACCCCATTATCTAAGCGGATGATTTTATATGTATTCTTACAGTAATAGCTTCTCCTCGAAAGTCAATAAGGTTTCCGTCTTGATCCACTATGTTCAGCACGATGTCTGAAATGAAACTGGTGTTTAACGGTAGGTACACAAGGTTTTGAGGCTTTTCCACTATCTTGAAACCCGGTGCGACTGATGGGTAAAATGTGTGTAATATATGCCGATTTTCTCCATCTCTGTAGGATCCTTGTATAATGTTACATGTAATGTCTATGCTGTTTACTTTGATGATCGTCACAGTTCTATTCCCAGAATGAGTTGTATTAGGTTCTAATACCTTTGTTTCCTTAGAAAACCCCAATAAACTACCAATTGAACGTTCTTGGCCAAAATCAATATAATACTTAGAAGTAATTTCGGCTTTCATTGTATTGTTATTGCCTTTTATCGTTATATTTTCTTTTCCCATATGTTTTTGTATAACTTCATTTATATTATCAATTTCATAAGCTCCTGTTGGTAAACTGAATTCTTCCAAAGCTGAATATTTTCCTTTATTATCTTTTGTCTTGTAATAATGTATTTTGTTATTAATTCCTTCACTAACGTTTGGAATAGAGTTATATGTTGTTAAATCCAATAATGCGGCTTCCCATAGTCTTCCTTTTTGCAAACGTAGCGCTGGAAACAGAATACTGCGCAAAGTACATGAGTTACCGGTTAATGACACTGTATACGAAGACATCTTAAAGTTGACTAACACTTTTAGCTAAAAAGTCTAAACATAAATGACCGCAAATGGATGTATCATCAGGTTGTTTTCTTGTATAATTGTAAAAAACATTTTCTGCCGCACGAAAGTATTGTTGAAGTTCTTTCGGTGGTGGAAGGTTTCCAAAACTGTCGAAATAATAAATCGTTTCACCAAGTTTCTTGTAACACACCCAATGAGTGCCTAATCCTTCACTATTATCCAAATTTACTATACCAGTCTCATTTTTCCACATTTTAACCGGTAATTCATCTTTCATAAATACTCCTCTAAAAAATGGGATTTTCAAACAAGAAGCATATGTAATCAGTTCTTCATTGGTTAATTCTTTGTTTTTAATTATTAATTGCTCTTTCTTATTTAATACACACGATACGGTCTTAGGTATAGTCCTCCTCCCTTTTTTATCATTGACCATATTGTTGGTTTCTTTTTACCTTTACCACTAGTAGATCGACGTTTTCTTCTGATATTACCTCCTTGTTTCTTAGCGGGTCTTTTCCCACGCCTTCTTCTCTTTCCTCCTCCAAACGTAGTTTTTGCTTTCATTGCTGCTGTTACTGCTAAAGACGCTGCTTTTTCACCAATACTCGCGTCACTAGATTTTACTCTTTGCCAAGCTTTCTCAGAAAGTGCTCTATCCGCTATTGATCTATTTTTTGTATCACCAAATTTGGAATACGCTATATCGTGCTGTTTACAGGCCTGATCAAGCTTATTTATTCCAGGATCTCCTCTAGCAAGCCGTTTCTCTAATTTGGTTCCAGGACCACAATATTGATATCCTCCAGGTAAATGTAATTCCACAGGTAATAAATCAATCGCCTTGTTAACTATAGCTCCAACCGGTTTACTTAATAGAGAAAATGCTGTTGATGCTATTCCCCTTCCTCTCTGTAATCTCTCTCGATTATGACTGATGCGTTTAGCCCTCGGCATGACTATTTATAGCCAAACTTACAATCAGTAGGTGCACTCTATAAATGTTTTACAATGAATGTAATATTAGTCTTGGCTTCTTGTATTATATATACTGTTTAAAATCCATTTATTATATAGAAATGGATTAATTAATTAAATGTAGACATAATAAATAAAAGTAGTAAAAATAGAAATAAGGTGTAATTGAAGATGTTTCAAATGTTTCTCCGCTGGTGATGGTATCGTTGTTTTCGGTAAAATGAATAAAATCTAAATAGTTGTCATGTTCCCTTAGAAACTTGCCACTTAATCGTTGATAATTAAATAACACATTCCAGTCTAGTTTATCTTTAAAATTGTCAATGTAATTTTCAGAGAGATTTTGATATTTACTTATTACTTCCCAACAGTTATTAAAATTTGATGTCATCTCTACAAGGAAGTCTTCTGAAAACTGTTGTCTTTGTAAAATATGAATCCAGTTAACTCTGTGAAAATAAATTCTTAACATAGTCATTGTGAAGAGGTAGTGTATGGAAAGTTGTTCCCAATCCATATATCTATCAAACCGTTGAACAAAACCATCTGTCAGCACTCCTTGGGGAAATCTCGGCTCTTGAGATATTAAACTCCACGCAGTAATATTGGATTCCATCATCCTCTCTGTATCATCTCTCGAATATGACTGATGCTTTATCCCTTATCATGGGTATTTAAATTCTTTTTTCTCTTATGTAATCTTCATCGTTTTCTGTTGGTTCATTAATCACATTCACTTTATCCCCCTTTCCTAATGTCTTGACTTTAGAAGGCTCAGACGGTTTATCTAATTGATTAGGTTTTTCTGGATTGTGTATCTTTTTCCAGTCTAAATAATTGTGGCTGTCAACATCTGAAGCTACAGCTCTTCCTGAAGCCCGATGGATATAATTAAATAAAGCTGCACCAAACCTTTCCATATGTTTTTCATATTCTGTAGTCCATTTCTTGTGTACTATATCAAATATTTTCTTATTTACAGCGTCTCCATCCTGCTCACAATCACCTACATTTGACAATTTTAATTTTTTTACATCATAGCTTGTATCAGTTTCATTCTTTTTGTAAATCGTTAACAATTTTAAAGTCGCTAAATTTACTGCTTCACCATCATAAATGGGATGTTTTATATTGCTTAACCTTTTACCGGAAAACCCCCAATGGTCTTCGTGTACAATCGGGGTTCTTTTATCCATGTATTGTACCGTAACCGCATCAGAAGACAAAAGCGGATCACCAACATTTTGAATTACTTTTCCTTCAAAATTATAATTACCATCAGGTGTTAACGGAAACCCAGCTCTTTTTTCACTATATCCAGATTTTACTCCAAACTCGGAATACCGTCCAAACTTGTCCACACTCATGATGTAACTGAATCGCTATCGTTTAGGTTCTTACTATATATATACGTCTACTGAACAATTATTTCTCGTTTTCGCAGTTCATCAACCAAAGCTACCCATTCGTTTTCTAAACCAGTGTGCCCGGCTTCCATAGCTTCATGTAATAACCTCATTCGATCAACTAACTTATTTATATCGTTGTAATATATTATATTGGTTTTATACAAATTTTTTAATAATCCCCTTCCAGATGTAGTAGGATCAGTTGTTTTTCTTTTTTTATGCAAAACATTTAATTCAGCAGAAGATAAAGCTCTTCTTTTAATTGGAGCTTTATTTGATTTCGAGGGGAAAAGACTAGATATAATGTTTGTGTATTTTATTGACCTGTTTCTATAAATAGGTAGGTCTTTGGAATATTTTTTTCTATGTGCATTTGTATACTCTAGTATATTTTTAAACAATTGTAAATCCTTTTTAGTATATTTACCAGGATTATTTTTAAAGATGAGTTCAAACAAACCTGTTGTACCTTTATATTTCTTATCACCAATAACTATATCATCATTTTCGTTTATATCTAACTTTCTATCTCCAATCATTAATCCTTTATCCTCTATTCTAGCTCCATATGTATGATAATTTCGATTAGCATGTGTGCCATGTAACATTTTTAATGTATATTTTCTTCCAAGTGTTCCTTTAAACATAATATCTGTGCCTAATTTGCTTAAGTTGGATGGGTTGATATCCTCTTCTTCTGCTCTTGTATCTTCCGCACTTGTATCTTCTGTACTTGTATCTCCTGCAATGTTCTTTTCCCTTAAATCTCCTATATCTCCGCTTTCTTCATACTCGTCGCTTTCTTCAGATGTTTGTAACTGGTCAAAACTTTCATCATTCTGAAATTCTTCTTCATATTTGGAAATTGGTAGCATTTTGTCTCCTTCGAAGCGAATTGAAGGTTTTTCCATATTTTGTGCTAATCGCTTTAAAGGTTCAGTAACAGGTTTAAATGTTGTTTCTAAAAATTGCTCTCTTTCATTTATACCTGATTTTAAAGCTCGGTTTTTTTGTCTAATAGAATCACTAAGTGATTTTATTTCTTTTAGTAGCTTTTCCTGGTTAACCATCTTCACACCTTGACGACTTGTACAGTAATACCGCTAATCAGTGTAGTAAAACAAATTTATCAAAACCTATTCTATAACGGCCGTCTTTTATAGCTTGATCTTTCATAATAACCAGAAATCCATACTTTTCCGCCCATGCTTTTCCGCAAAGCTCTTTAAACTTTTCAAATGCCATATCAGCATTTACATGATCGTTATATATATGTTTTAGGTTAGTATCATCTTGTTTAAATACAATTAAAACATTTGCATTATCTCTGATAAGTTGTTTTGGGATTTTGCTATAAGTTTGTCCTATATATATGCTATCGATGTTATTATGTCTTCCCATGGCAAAGTAGTTTCTAATAGTATCCTGATTTTCACAAGATACATCGTCAAATATAAATACAGAATACGGTTTCGCTTCGTTTGGTTGCATAATGCTATCACTAGCGTTAAATTTGTAAAAATTAACATCGGACACATCAGATAGGATTTTATCCAGCAATTGATACTTTGGTTGATGTAGAGACTTTGAAAAAATATATAGGTTATTAAACCTTAATCCCTGCGGATTAGTGATCAAATTAAAGACAACATTGGTCTTTCCGCAGTTTGAGGGGCCACTTACTATACATCGAACAGTGTTTGGAAGTAAACTACCGTGTTTACCATTGTTGATTTTAACGTTATCCACAGTTAAATCATCTATGTTATTAATATTGAATCGATCTTTATGGTGAATAATCTCCATCCTGCTCAAAGGTTAACGATGAAATGAGTTGCTTGCATTAAACCAAGTCCTTTATAGGTATCCATGAATCCTCAGTTTTGTTAAACCCTAACCACCGCACTTTAACTGCGTCCTTTTTTCTTTGTAACACTTTTTCAACAAGATATACATCACCTACTGTTGACTTTAACATTTCATGTCCATAAAATGCACCTTGCAACAAATCTCCTTTGTTATCTTTTAAGATATACGTTTCAGGTACAGTCGGTTGCACTTTATACACTGTAAAAACTTCATTTGTCCAATTGGGAAGGTATTTCTTGGTAAACACTCCCTTATATTTACTAATCCGTACTTTATCACTTACATTAAATTTTCTTGGCTGCATTTTTTCTACTTTAGGCTTTGTATTTTTCTTTATGCGTTTTAATACATCTTTTGCATTTCTTCTATTTACTTTGTTAGGTTTCATACCAATAGTTCTATGAAACCTGTTGTTATAATCATTTATTAATTGTGGTAAAACATCATACCATACGTAAGAACCTCTTTTTGAAAATTGTTTATACAGTGCTCCTTTTAAGGTTCTATTGAATCTTTCTACAATAGCTGCTTTTTTCTCTGAATTTGTAGAATAATGATTTATTTTATATTTATTCATTAACTGTGCAAAGTTTGTATTAAAGTATTCTGTTCCATCATCAGTTTGTAAATGTTTAATTTTGTTTTTATCTCTTTTTATGGCTATTTCCATGGCTTCTGTTACGCTTTTACCAGTCTTGTCCTTTAGAGGCAAAGCGTCTGCAACTTTTGTAAAACAATTAATAATTGTGAGTATATATTTAAATCCTTTGTTTATTCTGCTATGCGGTCGCATTTCAATTAAATCCGCTTGATATAGATCATTTATCCCTTTTATAACAGTATTTCTTCTTGGAAACTTTATTCTTGCAGGTTTGTGTAGTTCATTAATAATCTTCTCCTTTAGGTCTGACATGATGGTTTCACGAAGACAGCTGATATGGTATTAAATATTCTTTTGTATAAATCTGCTTATATAGGTCAAGGTCATTCTAAACTAATGTATAAAAGGGGGAACACAGCAAAATACTGCTGTTTTCCCCCTTTTATACGGAAAGGAAAAGGAAAAGGGATGTAGGACGATGAAAGGGTTACTCGTCAATAGGGTTGAGGGAGTAGTGACCGAATGGTAGAGTGTGGATGTTGTCTGCAAGGATGTGGCGTTTGTCATCATTTGAAGAAAGAGCTTTTTTTACCTCCGTCACACTGTACAGCTGATGGTTGAAACTTCTGATCGTGTTGAATTTTGCTGTTATATCTTGATCTTCAAATAAACATTTCTTATAGTGATTAAAATGCACATTCTTCTTTAAATACAAACTTTTTACTCCTTTAGCTTTCTTAATGACTTGGTTTTCATTTAGTTGTAAAGAATATAATTTTGACATTAGTGCAACAATTTCTTGAAGTATAACACCATTGGCTTCATCTTTAAATTTGCCAAGCACTTTTTTGTTTCTGTCATTGTCGTAGTTTGGATGATCTTTTGGATAGTCGGAAAAGTCAAAGTCGTTTTTGTAATCAAATGTCCGAAGATCTTCATACATATCGTTAGTAATTATCCAATATATAAAAGCGTCTGTATCCATGTAGGAGATGCCGATGTTTTCCCGTCCATAAAAGGTGACCATCTTTTTGTAATGAAAATCGTACATATGAGTCTTGGAGATATCCAGGATTGACATTCCTATATACAAAGGACGATCCATCTTCACACTTGTTTTCTTCATAGATACAGCTACAAGATTTTCGTTAATAATTATAGATGTTCCAAAATTTGGCTGTTGTACGAGTTTCTGTAGTTTGTTCGGATCTGTAACAAGTTTTACATTTTTATGTCTTCTCTTGTTTTCCAATGTTTTACCGAATATCGCATTGTTCATCAATTTAAAAAAGTCTTTTTGAAAGGCTGATGTAGCGGCTGCTCTTCTGGTAGTATTCGAGTCTATGTATGGTTTCAACCAGCACGATTGGGAAAATTCTACAGCTCTATTAATTTTAGTAAGACGTAAACCTAATTCGATAGCTTGTTGAACAACCCAATAGTGAGCTACGTATCGTTGTTTATTGTTAAGGGTCATCATTAATTTGGGGTGTTTTCCAGTTGGTGAAATTTCTGTTCTTGCAAGGAGTGGAAGGTCATAATGAAGATCGTGTAAATGTTCTGGATACTCAAAGTCGCAATCCAAAATATATCCGGTATCTCCTTGTTTTGGAATTTGTGAAATATCGCCAATACAGTCGGGATCAACCCATTTAAAGTTGTCAAATGGAAGTGGGTTCGACATGGCCCATCCATACAGATTATTCGCGTCGAAATATCCCAAGTACGTTGAAGGTTTCTCTTGATCATGGTTAGGTAGATATTTGTTGTTGGCTTTAACATGTCTCGTCACGCTTTGAGTTAATCCACCTCTAACACCCGACTCAACCATTAAAACCATATCTATATCTGTTAACAGCTGGAGTTTGCATTTTGTTTCTTTCAGCATTGCTTGCCAAGCTAGTCCTGGAGATGTATATGAATGTAGAGGGTCTAAACCGTATGCTGCAAAACAGGTTCTTCGGAATTCTTCCATAACATCGCAGAGAAGAGTCACGTCAAGTTTTACATAAAAGTCTGAGTATTCTCCTAAAGTCTTCATATCCAACTCGTTCCATACTCGACATGCGTGTTGATAGTCTTCAAGTGAAATCTCCGAATCATTAAGTTTGTTCTTAAATTGTTCTGGTGGAGGAAGTGATGTTTCATTAAATCTATGCAGTCCATCGATGTAATCGTAGGGGAAGACTCCTTTTCTAAGAACCAGATCCATTTTACTACTGGCTACAATTTTGCTTGTTTCTATTAGATCTTCTCTTTTTAAATTCTCAGTTAATTTCATTAGGCTAGAAGGCATAAATCTAAACGAATCAATAAACCTAAGTTTTATTTTGCCAACCTTTTTAGAGAAGCTTATAAATTTTTCCATTGTTGTTGCCAAAACATCTATTGCTCCATCATCTCTTCCTAACTCCGGGATTATGAAATGAGAGTCATATCCACTAAGGTTATGTAGAACAACAGGTATAAAAGATGGAACTTTGTAATTTAAGTTGCAAGCATTACAGGCTGCACCTCTGTAGGCTCCGGTAAGATGGTCGTGGTCACGCACTTTAACGTTTTCTGGTGTAAATAGGTTATTACACAGATAACATGTTGTTGCCAAATTGTGATGTCGAAGTTGGTGTTCATCCATAGGCTGCATCGGTATTTTAATTTTGTAGATTTCTTCCACCTTGGAGGCAATGTAATACAACTTATCTACAAAGTGTTTCGCTGCTTGTTCACCACGATAAATCTTCGGAGCAGATGATAGTCCAAATTCTTGAAGATGTTCTTCAGACAACGTGGATTTTGTTAGTATACAATAACTGTTTGGTGCATGTTTTTGATATTTGCTTCTTTTTGTGATATCCTCTTCTTGTTGTTCAATTGGAAGTAAGGATGCTTCGAAATCCGCGTACACAACAAATGGAACAGGGTATTGGTGATTTACTTTATCAAATTTTATCTGCGCTCTGCTGGGATGTGGCAATTTAATTCTTACCTCATAGTTTCCACTACATAACCTTTGATGTTCTACTAACCATTCTGTACCTCCTCTTCTTAATGGTTTGCTCACGTGGCAAAAGCATCTCTTACATGTTGTGATTTTACTTTTATGTTTTGTTAACTGTTTACATACGAGCCCTTCAAAATCTTTTATATACACGTAATGTGATATCTCTCCTTTATTGATTAATAACAGGTCAGTATGATTGTTGCGCTCATTCGATGTTATGCGCAAGGGATACACATTATTTGACGAATCCAAACCAAATATGTTGACTGAAGCCGACGGATTTTGCTTTTCAAATTTTGATATATCAGTAATTGCAACAGGGTAAGTCATTCCCTGGAAATTATACTTGTATTGAACTTCTTCATATGCTTGACTTGGTCTTTCCGGATGGTTTTTTACATATTTGGCCAACATAACATATTTAAAACATTCATTATTTTCATTTTGCACGTTAATACAGGATTTGGTATTCATAATTTTTTGAGGTAGAGGGATATAGCTACTTCCTCTCATTCCATAACCGTGTTTATGAACTCTAACATCCAGACTTGTTATACTTAATAAAGTCCATCCAGATCCTCTTCCTTCATGCTCTTGTAGTTTCGTCAAAAGTTCCTCAATACATTCTGTTACGATCTTTTCAATATCTGACGCAGCCATGATGGTTCGGTTTTTTGTCATGAAACCTCTTGGTGATGTTTCGTTTTGAATGTTAGTGAATATGGCATCTAGCAACAGTCCAAATTTGATAAAATTTAATCTTTTTTGTTCATTCTTTAGTGTTTTGGTTACTAATTCTTTGGCGTTATGTAAAAAGTTTTCAAGTTGTAATTTTACGTTGTCAATTTTAAAATGTGTTACGGCCTTACCAGGTAGTGCTTGAGCGTGTAGTTCCACATCTACTGCTGTTGATGTTGAGGGTCGGTGAAGAGTAGACATAGCAGCTGTTGATGTTGAAGGACGGTGAAGTGTAGACATAGCAGGCGTTGAAGTCGATGTTGATGGTGTTGATGTTGAAGGATGGTGAAGTGTAGACATAGCAAGCGTAGAAGTCGATGGTGTTGATGTTGAAGGATGATGAAGTGTAGACATAGCAGGCGTAGAAAACGATGCAGCTATTGATGTTGAAGGACGGTGAAGTGTAGACAGAGCAGACGTAGAAATCGATGCAGCTGTTGTTGATGGTGCATATTGAATAACACTTGGTCTGGAATGTTGGTGTTGGGCTAACATTTGATCTATTTCCTTCAATTCTTCTTCTTCATATTCTTCATCATGGTTGTTGTTATGTTTTAGTTCCTTATGAATTATTAAAAGAAATTCATCCTTAAATGAAGTCTTACAAATATTGCAGCGATGCATAATGTAGGTGTGATCTCCACAAGGGTCAACGCAATAATGAAAAACACTGCAAATGCCCCTCTATTTATACCCTAGCAAAAGTGGTGGGGGTACGTATTACGTTAAGTTTTCTATTTTTTACATTTTATATTTACTATCGTAGCTGGAGGCTACAAAGTTCTGTATTTAGGTCAAGGTCATTGAACATATTTGCCAAAACGAGGAATAGAGC
The DNA here is from genome assembly GCA_963675035.1 of Allygus modestus. Lineage (NCBI taxonomy): Eukaryota > Metazoa > Arthropoda > Insecta > Hemiptera > Cicadellidae > Allygus > Allygus modestus. Next base: position 334,682,768 of record OY776112.1, on the reverse strand, counting down.
AGTAAATGATTTCATATCAAACCATAAACTGATCTATTCCCCGCTCTGTATTTAACTAAGACAATTTTCTCCAACAGGAACATTTGATAGATTTTAAACTCGGATGTGAAGTCGGATTGTACACATTGCATCTCGATCAACTAAAAATTTCATAAAACAATAGGGATCTTCAGTTGTAGATTCATCTTTAACATATTCGATGGTCAACATTGCAGAACGAAGATCTTGTGGAATTACGTCGACTTTTATGAGTCGCCTTTCGAGTTCAAACCGTTTTGTTATTGATGTAAGTTTTATCACATCATCGATATCGATGAGGGGAAAGCTGTAGCAAACGGAGTTTCCTGGTGGGTTCATCATGCCGATATGATAAATATACACTGTTGCATCGACATTAAATAGACGTTCCCCCACCATTAAATTTATAAGTTACCCCCACTTTTTCTAAACAAAAAAAAAAGCAAAAAAAAAAAAAAAAAAAAAAAAAAAAAAAAAAATTGAAAGCTGGTAAATATTTTCTGTCTTGTAACTGGGTCAAGGTTATACAACGATATTACCAAAACGGGGAATAGAGCAGTAAGTAGTTCTCACTTTGACTACAAACTGATCTATTCCCCGCTCTGTATTTAAAGTTTGTCAGTTGACAAGAAAAAGACAACACTTAATCAGACTCATTTGATGAATCGGAATCAGTTGTATCAGAAGCATCGGAAAGAAATAGTCGTCGACGAATATGATATACCCCTCGTGCACTATCTAAAAATAACCCATCCAAACTACTACTACTAGTGGTTGGAGTTTCATCATGTATTTCTTCAGAACAGAGAAGATGCTGATAGATTCTATAGGTTTCAGATTCCCCGTCACTTAACGGTTCAATTTGTTCCATATATCCTGCTTCAAGATCATCACTGTTTATATCACTTAATAATTCAAAATCTTCCATTGCATCCATATCACTTAATAATTCAAAATCTTCCAATTCGTCTTCATTTTCATCCTCACTTTCAATCACAATATGTTTTATAATTCCTACGATTGATTTTGCAGAAGGAAATATATTATCCTTTGGTGACATAGCTGCTATATATTCTAGTGCTAACACAAGTAGCAGAATGAGATAAGCACTGATGAGAAATCTCTTTTTATATTCCCCAATTTAAGTGGTGGGGGTAACTAGTGATAAGAAATGGGTATTATTGTATCAAATATATGTAACAATGTTTATGAAACAAGGATGTTTAAGTCCTGTAAGTAGGTCAAGGTCGTTTTAACTTATTACCAGAACGGGGAATAGAGCAGTAAGCGATTCTCACTTTGACCGCAAACTGATCTATTCCCCGTTCTGTTTTCCCCCCGTTCAGTATTTCCAAAACATCTTTAGTCAATTACGAATGCTAGAAGGTCTTCAGGAAGATCTTGTTGAAGTGATGCACCTTCTAACAACGTTTCTAACGCATTAATGTATTTTATCGCCTGTATCAAAATGGCATGCCTTGAACTTTTTTTATCCATAAACGGTAATTTTGATTGTAATAACTTATATGTTTGATTTATTTTTTTAATCCTTCCTCTTTCTCTAGCATTCCTTCTTCTTGCCTCATCATTCTTTTCCTTGTTATTTGTTGTAGGCTGCATCGATGTTGTAGGCTGCGTCGATGTTGTAGGCTGCATCAACTCTGCTGGGCTATTCATAGCTGAATAACTATACTCTAAAGCTGTACGCCTTATATATGTTTACCCCCACATATATAGGGGGGGGGGGGGGTGCAAGTTTTAGGGAGGAGATATTTTTGTAAGAAATATATATATATATATTTCAATGTTGTTTTTACCAAACGAAAATTGTCTAAGTCCCAAGGTCATCTGAACAAATTGCCAAAACGGGGAATAGAGCAGTAAGTGGTTCTCACTTGGACCGCAAACTAATCTATTCTCCGCTCTGTATTCTAAAGTAAACAATAAATCTTCTCACTATTGAGCAACCTTTGCTCTTTGAAGCTCAAGTTCTAAGTCTCCAACCAGGCGAAAGTCTGCATCGTGCTCCTCCCATTGTTCAGGAGAACGCGGTTGTGCACACCACTTTGTAAAGGCGTACCTCATTGCCTCATTATACTCCTCCAGGATAACATGATAGGGTCTTGGTTGCTGCGTTGTAGACTGCATCGATGATGTAGTTTGTTGCGGATGTGACTGAGCATCATTCTCCGCAACCTTATTAATCTTAAAAACTTCAGTCATTTCTGCAGCCTCAGCAATTGCGTACAACTCCTCTTCGTTAATTTCCTTTCCCCATGTGTTGCTGTTGACGCTCATGATGATACAACTAATAATTATATTCCGAATCGCTCGCTTAAATACCCGCTTACCCCCTCCCCTCT